>VWZD01003528.1:411441-447510 GCA_013396695.1 Sakesphorus luctuosus | reverse complement strand
TATATATAAAAGAACATATTCTGGTTTTAATTGTCTTTCTTTTGTATAATATAAGAAGCTTGCTACTTCAGGTTTTGGGGTTTTTTTTCCTCTCTCTCCTTTTCTCTTGGTTGGAGGGAGGAACCCTTTCTCTCTGTGTTGGGCAGTTGGCATTTTGCCAGCTCAACCCAAGACAAACACCTTTTCCACACTTAAAAATCATCTAAGGAGGGAAAATCTATCTACTATTATAATCTATTTAATCCAATATTTGCAATAGTTTTGGAACAATGAAGAAGTTTTATTCTTTGAGGAAATTACTGATCAAGTCATATTCAGTAGTGAAGGAATGTTGTTAGCTGTAAACATTTTTTCTTTCTATATTGTGGCACATCCTTAATTATTCACAAAGCTCACCATCCTCTGTGTTTGTCAGCAGTTAGTGACACTTAAATACCATCCCAGAGGCTTGGGGTATTTGTTTTCTCTCTTTAACCAAGATATGCACGGTAACTTATTAGTGAGTTACTTGCAGTCAAACCCAAACTGGTCATATTAAACATGTATTTAGAGGGAAGGCACTCCATATTTAAACAGAAGATGAGGATAGGTAGGATAGGATAGGGTAGGGCAGGGTATAAGACATGGTAGGATGTGAATTTGCCTTTTTAAATAAGGTGAGAGAATCTTTGCACAGACATGGATCAGACTTTTGTGTGTGTTACATATTTAAACTATGTCCTTAAGAAATGTGCTATTTAAAATCAATGGACACAGTTACAACATTTATATTCCCACCTTGAGGTGTCCCTGGAGTCTGATTTTTTTCACAGGTGACCAGGCCCAGTCAGAAGTCCATGTCTTTCAGATATTGCAAGCTCAATATTCAACAATAGAGGCAGCAGAAAATGTACTGCATCTGAAAACCCTGACCAAGTAGTTACACACAACACATACCTGTCTAAACTTGTGTTTGGTGTGAGTACTGAATTGTTCAGTTTCTCAACCTCACTTATTTTTTTAAAAAAGAAATATTTTCAAGCTGAATATTCCTGAAGTAGATGGTTAGAGAACAGCTCTGGGTAGGGAAGAAAGTCATGGGGTGAGAGCCAGCCCAGGGTGCTCATCTGTGAAGAAAACGAACTGAAAGGCACTCTCAAAATAACACTTTTCACTTCTCCAATGCCTTTAATTCGGAAACCAAAAAGCACTACTGAGTCCAAGCTCTCACTGGGCTGCAGTTTCTCCTGGTTATTCTTCTGAGAGGCTCCTCAGCTGCTCTGTCTGTCCTCAGAGCTGGTCTGTCAGTCCTAGCCTGGTACCACCCCAGCAGCAGCTCTGTGCAAATCAGTGCACCATTCAGAAAAAGCAAATTGGAAAATAAACATTGCACAGGCGTGAGCTTCACATCCACCGAACCAGGCCAGTCCAGAATTATGGACACTGAAACTAACACCCACAAAAAAAAAAAAACAAAGAAACCCACCCAACTTGGAACAGAAGTGGTTTTAAGTGCTGCACAATACACAGCTGCAGAACTAGACAGAATCACAAACTGTTTTGAGAACTTTTAGGGGGGAAAAGAAGGAGGTTTCTCTTGATTTTTGATGAATCTCATTGCAGAAAGAAGTTAAATCAGTCTCTAATCTTGCTACAGTGCTTTTCTTTTTTTCTTTTTTTCCTTCCCCTTTGTGATGTTTTCTTTCTGAAGACAGGACACAACAAAAGGACTTTCTTGTCTGGCCTTTTGAGGTTAATCATATTTAAATCCAGTTCTTCCAATATCTGGGAGATGATTAGCTTGTGTGCTGCTTCCTTTTAGCCCATTTGCTGTTCTGTCCTCATGATTCACCATCACTGTGTACACATGGAAAAGAAGAAGACACACCAGTGTCATGCTGTTAAGGTTAGTTTTCTCAGCAGGAAATAACATGCAAGAGTATCTCTGGAGTCCATGAGAAGGTGTTACCAGAAAACAAATCTGTCAGCCATGCAACACATGAACCCATCTGCAGTGTTGGATGCTGGCAGCAAGGGCTGCTCTGATTTCTCTGATGGTTAGAGGCTGCCCAGCACAGCCTTTCTCCTGCTCCCAGGCCTCTTCCCACAGGTGAGGGTAACTTTCTACAGATGGAATTTTTTGTATTACATCTGACCTCGTAACGGGTGCCATTTTCTCTTTGTCCCCTGGGTTTCTGCCCAGCTGGCTTGCTCCCTAGCTCTTTCTTAATAATGTTTGGTTCATGCCAACATTAAAAATGTGACACCTTTTATCAGCTGATTGGATTTCAGTCAGCATTAAGAGCAGAGTTTTGAATCTAAAGAGACCACTCATAATATTGCATGTTTTTTTAAGTCCCCTGCCTCCTGTGCAGCCTTGATGCTCATGAGTATGAATTTTGCCATAATAATTGCTTTGTTTCATTTTACTTCATAGTCTTTCACTTTCCTTGCTCCAAAGAGCTGCTAAAAACATCTGCCTATCTGTATGTGGTTCTATTTCTGACATTATTTATTCAGCTAAGTGTTTGATCAGGGAAACCAGCAGATATTGGTCTGCTAAGGCTCAATTGCAGAAATAAATAGGTATCAATTTTTTGTTGTTGTTCACCCAGAAATCCCACCATTTCAGATACCTTTTCTCATTGAAAGAAAGCATATTTTGAAATTCCATGTGAAAGGAAATTTGCAGAAATAGCTTTGAGGTAAGGGAAACACTCAACTTAGAAATACTTTGCTACCACAGGGCTCTGTTGCTTAAACTTTTAAAACATTTTATATTACAAAGTCAGTTACTCTGAAAGGTAGTTTTGGAACAACTTTCATTCTGAAAATGTCAAAATTTCATTACTGAAATGTTTAGTCTCAGATATTTTCAAAATTATATCAAAATAATTCATAGTTCAAAACATTTGGGTCTTCATGACTTTTCCCCCAGCATCTTTATGAAGTAAGGAAACAACACTGAGCCATCTCTGTTCAGTAAGGCCTTGAGATGTTTCTCATACTGAAATATCATCATTAAATCTAAAAGAGAAATTCCCATAATTTCAGAATTTTTCCCAAACAAGGCATTCTTTCAGAATCTGAAATTTAATCAAATAATCTCACACTTTGTATTCAACTCATATCCTTTGTCTGAGCAACCCTGAATGTTTTAGACATAAATCTCCTATTTTTATGTGGATTTTTTTTTTGCCTTTCTACAATTTCTCCAGGGTATGATTCTAAGATATCAGTCACAGGAAAATACACTTAAATGATGTGTGTGCCACAACTCTGAGTGAAGCATATTCATCTGAACAGGGTTGCTTTTTTGCATCAAGGTGTAAGCCCTGTGTTCTGTGCCTGTTGTGTTCTGAAGTGACAATAACTCTGTATTACAGGCGGAAAGCTTGAGGTGAGGAGTAGGCTAAAGATGCTTTTTGACAGCCAAGTGCAAAATCCCCTCCTTCTGATGGTGTTAATGCAAATCCAGTACAAAAGCACTTTACCAAGGATGGTATTCAAAATGTCAGCTGAAGCTGGTATGTCATGATTATTTTTTTTTTCTGAAAATGAATTGTTTAAGTTCTGGAAAGTAAACAATGCTAAGTGTGGTGCGCCTAAAAAGCCTTTTACAGTGTGACTGCCATTTGCTGCTGTTAGCATATGGCTCGAGCATGCTTTGTCCTACACTCCCTGCTATAGTCAGGGGTATGCTCAGCAAATCTGCTTTTACAGAACCATTGTGCAGCTGCCTCTCCTTAGCAATTTTCCCCCTCTGAGTTATCATTTAGAGACAGGAAGGGAAGACACAGATGGTTAGCAAATCCAGGATCTTTTCCAGCTGCTCAGGGTAAAATTAATGTGCTTGCTTGCATCTGGAACCCAGGATCTACGTTGTTTGGTTGGTTCGTTGTTTTTAACAAAACTAAACTAAAACAAAACCCCCATAACACAACAACAACAACAACTATTTCTCTTGCAATAGGTGTAGGCAGAGACCTTTCATACACAAATGGCTGCAGTGAACAAGCCCCACCTAAAAGCTCCCCTGAAACTGCAGCTTTGGGGCAACTGAGTGGCAAACTCTCCAGCAGTGGTGATTAACATCCCTGCTATTTCATTCCTGAGCAAGGAAACTCAGGAAAGAGGACTAGGATATTATGACAGTCTATAGTGTGAGGTACAGTTCTGCCAGAGGGGCAAGTTCAGCTGAATTATCTGGTGCCATGGGAAGCAGAAGACCTATACCTCTTCCTGCCACCCTTCCCTGCTCCTGGCCTTTCCTGATTGCATCACTGCTTCCACTGCATCGGGATTTTCTTGGCACACAGGACAGTTTACTCTTTTGTTATCATAACCTATCACAGGGGAGCTGCTGTGCCCACTCACTAAAATGCAGCTGCAACACAAGGGTGCAGGCAAGAGCAATGTACAGCCTCTTGTTTCCAGCTGGAACCAGAATTTTTAATTAGGGAAAATGGGAGTTTGAGAGGGGCTTAGGAGTTCTGGCCAAAATCCTGAGGAAACCAGCCAGAAAGATTTTAATTTTACAAGCTGTCAGGATTGCGGTTTTGCATCCCCCTGGGATCTCTGCTTGTACTATGAGCTAGTCCAAGCACTGGGGGAGTGCTGCACCAGGGAAGGTCTTTTGGGTTTCTCTGGGGTCAGACCAGTCCCTGTCTGGCAGGTCACAGCTCCAGCCAAAAAATCTGGTAGTGGTTCTCAGGGACCTATAGGTACCAGGTGGCAGAGGGGAACTGGGTGCCTGTGCTGGTGAAGAGTGCCAAGGAAGCTGTGCTGAATGCTTGTATTAACACCTTGGGAAGCTGTGATTAAAGTCTGATCAGCAAGTGAAATTCCCTCTGTGCCATCTGGTTGTCTGTCTTGCACCAGTTTACAACTGCAAGATTATTTAGCAGTGCAATTTACAGGCAGAGACCTTTTCAGAAATAGGAGCGTCAAGCCTTTTGTTTAAGTTGAAGTCAAATCCCTATATATAAAATCTTTAAAATTTATATTGATCAAAGAATCATTCTATAATTACATACAAAAATTAGATTATTTTTAGAGTGACATTGACTGTATTTCTTCAAATAATATGATGAATAAAAGTACCTTGGGTTGGCAATTGATTCTTTTTCTTCTTCTCTTACAGTAGGCAAACATTCACAGTCAGCTGAAAAAGGGTGAGAAACAAGACCATAGTTATTATTGGCAGTTCTTCTACATGTATTTAAAAAATGCATCAACTTGTATCAAGCAGTCTCTCTAACATACAGATGTGCAGATGCGCTTCTGCATCATTTTATTTGCATGGTCTCCATTGCATAAATGTTACAGGTTTTAAATCCTCCTTCCCTTTGATAAGTGTTGCCAGAATTTCTTTATTACATTTATTTCAGTTATTTATGCACACCTACACAAATGAACTACTTTTGAGGACTGTTTTGTACAAACTACCATGGGGAGGGTTGTTTGTTGACCTTCCAGTGCTTAGAGTTGCACCTGTGCCTTATAGTTCAGCTGGGAATTTGGGGCTTGGGTTTACGAAACAACATACACACACATACAAGTATGTAAAATATTTGCTCCTTTTTCTCTACAATGTTTTAACAAATATTTTCCAACACTATTTTCCCATGCAGTACACTAATGCCTCTTTCACTACTGCCACTTAGCACATGTTTTCCAGCAGAGCTTACAGACCGCAAAGGTCAAAACCCTGTCATGTGGAACACTGTGCTAACATGAAGAAATGCTCCAAGGAGTTTTATGTCCTGAAAAACAAAGCATCCCTAGTAGGTCAGGCAAATGAGCCATTTGGATATAAGGCAAGGGACCAGGAATGAAAAAAATATCAGTGTTTCAGCATTTCCTAGTTGGTGAAAAGCTGTTCTCAGTTCAAACTCAGGCCTCGGTTCATTCATGCCTTACCACAGACCTGCATTATTTGAGGAGAGCCTTGAAGGAAAATGCAGGGCCCGTAGAGATTATGACCAGGAGATTTCAGCTGGGAGGAAAATGAGGAGAAAAATGCAAGATACTTAGAAGTAACTGAGAAGGGAGCTGAAGATGCTGCTGCTGGTAGTTACTGCATGTTCTAATTGCTCCATAGGCTGATAGACTTGCAAGAGAAGGGAAGGAGATATTCACACGTTCCTGGTAGTAATTTTAAGTAAATAGTGGTCTGAACTACAAGCAAATGCGTGTTTCTCCTACAATACCACAATGTGGAGAACAAAACTGTAGAAATTCTGACAATTGAAAGGACTAGATGCTTTAGAGAAACTAGTATTTAGCATTAAAAATGTGTATTTAAAAATATAAATACAGCTCACAGCTATATGTGTGTTTAATAGAAATGTCTACTGCGAACTGAAAACATTTATGAGATTCCATCACATGTTAAAAATAAACTCCCACACAAACCAAAATACTCCTCTGAAAAATTCTACCCCTGACATTTGTACAGTTATTTTAGTAGGAGGGAGTCAAGAGCACAACTAAAAACATTGTAGGAAAAGCAGTGACATTCATACGAAGTGCCTTACATTGATTTTCTCCACATGGGATCTATATCAGCTAGCAAGAGAGGAAGCATGGAGTAGAGAGGTTACCGTGTACCATTTTTGTTCATGCTGTTCATCCATTTATCAAGCTCTTCCATTTCTATCTCCATAACAGAGGGCGTGTCTTCTTCAAAAATAGGACTTGAAAGAAGAGAGGGGGAAAAAAGCATTACACAAAATGCTTCATTTGAACAACTTACAATGTAGTATTTTTTTATGACTTTCATGACTCCAGACACATGCATTAACTCTGGAAAGCCATCCTAGCCTAGCAATCTGAGGAGATGTCTGCCCAGTGGGTGTCAACCAAATGGCTGCAAACAGATGTGAGGGAGCGACATTGAGATGCCTCTCCTGGGCAGAGGCTGGGCTGGTTGAGACACAGCACACAGGGCAATTCAGAGAGTGCAGCCTGGAGCATGCCACAGCACAGGATCACTGCAGCTCCTTGAAAACTGTCCCTGCTGTAAATAGACACTAAAATACAAGAGAGTTTGTCTCTGCCCTGCTGGGACACATGGCAAAAGTTCCATTGCTCCAGTGATAAAAGCAGAAGGCCTAAAGTTTCATCATAGCCATAAATGACATTTGCAGTGATTTCAAAAGGAAAGGTTATGAGTAGAATAACTGCATTGATTTCAATGCCTCCACTTAGCTTCCTTTTGCTTATCTTCACACAATAGAAAAAAATGTTTTTAGCAAAAAAACCTTTTTTCCCTCCAAGAGCCAATTTATGGCCTTCCAGCACTGATTAGCAAAATGGAACTCAATAAGAGGTAACAACAAAAATTACCACTCTGAAAGAGCCACATAGCTTTTGCCTTGGTTTCCCAGCGTCTCAGGCATAGCTCCCATGGCAGCCAGGGAAGCCTTTCTGCCTTACCTCTGAGTGAGAAGACAAACTTGAAAAACAGGAGAGCAAGACACAGAGCTTACTCTGAATAGTAAAAGCCTGTGATGAGCCTGGGAACTGATCCTTTTTGCTCCTGAGGCACCTTGTATGTCTGGTGGCTGATGGAGCAGGAGGTGCCTAGAGCAGGCACAGCAGGCTGTGGGTGCCTGTGGGCAGTGGTCAATTCAGTCACCTCAACTCCTCCTGCTCTAGTCTTGCACCTTCAGCCAGGCACTGAAGTCACGCTTCAGTCACCTACAGAGATAGCTGGTGCGATTCATGGCAAAAGGTAATGGTGTTTAGTGTATGGTTCAATTAAAACAGGTGGTGAAGGAGCCAAAAGTCGTAATGTCTTGTTAGAATAAAATAAAACAATTAAAAAAAAAGGAGTGATATTCATAAAATTTACCTTTTCACATTCTCGCTTCCCAGTTCATCTGGAAAAGAAGAATATTGGTGTTCATAGCTCTGCATGATATATATCCCTTTGTACATACAAGGTCCAGACTGCAAGTAAGCCTCGAACAGAGTCACATAAAACAGGTTGCATTTTCAAAAGGCATAAAAACTAAATTGTAGATGAAAGACAAAACATCTTATCCTGTTTGTAGTTTTCAGAGGAACCCATTATTTTTAATTCTGAACACACTAAAAGCAGCTCATTATAAGTTCAGCCATGCTAGGAGGAAGCTGAGTGTCAGTGCTGCAGTGGGTGGGACAGGGCAGATGCATGGTCCCCTGAGCAAAACAGATGCCATGAGGGAAATGGTATCCTGAAAAGGAACCACTTCTGGAAAAAAATTATTTACAGGATGTGTCAGTACATTTTTCTACAGACTATACACAGGCAATTCAGCTCTGTCTGGAGACTTTGGGAGCCACTCATGGAGAGAGGAAGCTGTGGTTGCACTTGCATGGCAGATTAAATCTGTTAGGCAAATGAAGCTGAACTAGCCACATGTCAAAAGGGATCCAAAGCTACTTATGACCCCAAGACAAAGTAGAGAAGGGGGGAAAAATGGTGTAACAGACACAATTGAGATAAATACCTTCCACTCCAGGAATCAAGTGACTGAAAAGCCTGTCTTCAACCAGTTTATTTTTAATTTATTACTGCCAAGGGGTGCTGATACCTCCCAGTTGTTCCAGCACTCCTGCACTCCCTGACTGTAGTGCCACATCAAAACTACAGAGCCCTCTGCCCCAGCCTTGAAGATGCTCAAAATCCCAGCTCCAAGTAGGAGGCATAGGGCAAGAGATCCCAGGATTTTGTTCCTGAAAGTCACCACACTTCCTATCCCTCTGAAGAGTGTACCTGCATTTCAGATCATCCAGAAATACTCAGGCAACTAAGTGCCTGGCTGTGAATTCAGTTTATTAGAGGATGATCCAGCGAAAAAGCTGTATTGCCTAAAAATACCCTGAAAAATTGACTTAAAATCTGTGTTGAATGTGTTGCACTATCTGCAGGTGGAGGAGCTTAGCGCTGCACTCTGACTCTGTAGAGACACTGATATGGCCATTTCAGGACTTCACTCACCAACTGCATCGTTTTAATATGACACCTCAGTTTGTCACCTGTGGCTGACACTCCGAGTTACCACTTTCTTCGCTAAGAGATCAAGGCACCTTCCTGAAGCTCTGCTCACGCTACCACAGCACCCAGGTAGTCTGACCACAGAATTCCTAGCTCATTTGATGTGATGTCTTCATAGCAGCCACTATTCTATGGGATCGGGATCCCTTAGAAGTGTTCCTTAAAATTGTTTTGCTTGTTCTTGTTTTATTGAAGCTCCACGCAGCTTTACCTTGTGGGCAGTATAGGCAACAGAAGAATTAATTTCACCTTGCAGGAAGTTATTGAGCATAAAGAGAGAATAAGTACTTGCAGCCAGACAATTACATCCCTAAGTGTTCTCAGTATTGCCAGGAGTCAGAGCTCAGTGCCACGGCTCCCATGGGTGCACAGCATGAGCAGGAGGTGCCAAGAAGGAGAACTAGTTCCTGCCCAAGGAGAGGTGTGTGCCCAGGTAGTGCTGCCAGGAAGGATCCTTCTCCTATCTGTCAAATGTGCAACTACAATCAGAGAAGGACATCCTACATGTGGCATCACAGGCCTCCAAATAACATTTTGTTAATGTTGACTACATCCTAAAAATATCTTTTTGATGCACAAGAAGACAAATTTACCTTGCTTAGACTTTTTCCTTTTATGATGTATTAAAAAAAATGTGATCAATAAAATCAGCAGGACCAGCAGCACGGCAGGGACAACATATATCAAGATAGACTGTTCTTCTGCTTCCAGGTTGTTCTCATCATTCACATCATTCAGTTCACTACTTGGAGTACTTTCTGTTTCAAAGCTGCTTTCAGAAGGGCTTGTCGGGACTGCCTCATGGTGTTCCACGGTCGGAGAACCCACAGCAGGTGGAGATGTTACTGTAATAGCGGATAATGTCAGCGATCCATCTCCTGATCCATCATTTTCAAGGCCTGTCAAATACAGGAGGACAACTTAACATTTTATGGATTTCATGAGCATTATCAGTGGGTCACACTGTACAGCTTTAGTATTTTCTTTCCATTTGATGTCTTAAAAAATCAGCAGATGCCCCATATACACAGATTTGAAATTTTGGGCATCAGATGTAAAATTAGATTGCAATTTTGTCACAAAATCTTACCAGTTGTGACCACGTTCCTCAGCTGGCTTTTACAGGGACACGTCAGCATGTGTGGGCTGTGTGCACACAGCTGCCCTGCTCAAACAGACTTCTTTTACTGCAGGTGGACATCCGGCCTTGCTAGCATGTAAAATTATTTTGCTTCTCAGTAAACCACGCCAGCCTGTTTTACTCCTCAGTCTTGGCACATACATTCTTCCCCTTACCCAAGGAGCTTGGTGCTCCCTTCAGGAAGATTATTATCCCTGATTCACCGATTCCTTTGGTTCATGCATCTCCCTGTTTCTGTGCCTTTCTCAGATCTGTTAAGTTTGTCTCACTGTGAAAAACAGAACTGGTGAGAGGAAGTCTGAAGGATGCAGCAGCTGCTGACTTCCACTTATGCAAGGACTAGAAGAGGTGGTGGTAACACGGGGACGTTACTGGATCCAGGTGCAATTAACTGTTGCTCTGTGTGATCCCATAGGCTGGCTGAAGGAGCATATGGTAAAGTATCAGTGCTGGTTATTCCTCATAAATGCTAAGACTGGGGGGTTTTGAGCCTTGATTTTGGTTTTGGTTTCATTTATCATGCATTTTGCAAGAAAAGTGTTTAAAATTGGGTATATTGGTACTAGTAAAACAAGTGCTTTTTGTGAGGCTAATTAAGAGTCTATTGACTGTCACAGAGTTTAAAGCTTCAAACAAGTACAGCAAATTCTGGGCTGATACTGCGTTCTATACTGATGCCAAAAATTCCATAGATAAATTACAACAGCATGCTTCCTAATGCCAAGCCTTCAATAATTTTCTTAGCATGACATTAAATGATGGGGGGGTTGTGTTATCTGCCCTTTCGGATACAACGCTGGCACAGTGCAGGTCTCATTTTATGCAATAAAGCAGGATGGGATTTCATGACTTTTGCAATTACATGTTTCTCCTCGTTCTTGTAAAGTGCTGGGCAGCCATAGTTTCCACTAGAGTTAGCAAGAGCTTAAGGTTTTCAGCACCTCAGTGCTGGCATTTACAATCTCACAGGACTGGAACCAAAAGTACTTAGCATTTTAAATGCTTTTGTAAACACATTAATCTTCAAAATGGCCCTGAGAGATGAGCAGTTATCATCTCCATTTTACAAATGAGAAATCAGAAGGACAGAGATGCTGTCCTTCCAAGGGATGCCAAGTGAGAGAGGAAAACTGGGATTGCAGCGCTATCTCATGCTTAATCCATTCTGCAGCATCTCATCTCCCATCAGATTTGCCTCAAAGAGGAGATGAGTATTTAATGAGACTGTATTCTAGGAAACCCAATTTCATATGAATAAAATTATTTGCATGTGACAGCAGTGTTTTATCTAGATTTTTATGCTGCACGTATCACAGAGGCATCTGATTGTTTCACCCTTTCCTAAAAACTAGGAAAGAATTTTAATACTAAATAAATAACACCTAATGCTTGAATATAATATTTAATACTGTGAAGGTCACCAGCTTCCTGCACCATGATAAGACAAGGAAAATGATAGCTCTTCAGTGGCAAAGCACTTTGAATCAATAGTCTCTCTGTCACTTTCTTCTGTATTAAGTGTTTCAGTCAAGAGCAAAACACTGTCTCTGACTCCCCGGCAGGTAATGACCCTTCATGCTTGTGCTCCTCCACCCCTTCCCGTGACTTGCTAACTGTCCTTAATCCCATTGCAGAGGATGGGAGGGAGAGCGCCTCTCCATAATTAGTTTGGCCATTTGACTTTTCTTTCCCAAGGTAGTTTATAGTTCCTGGTGCCTGCAGCCCCTCCATTTGAATTGCTGTTGTGCAGAGTAGTGAGGTAATGCTAGAGATGTCTATGCTGCCTGTGACATGATGGACCATGCCACTGGCAGAGCTGATGACCCACCACAGCCTCACTGAACCTCTTCAATGGCCTTGCTTCATTTCACTCCTCTAGACATCTCCCTTGAAACCCATTGCCTGCCACATTTGATATACTGAGAGGGACAAGCTTGTTGCTTAAAATAGTACAAATGGGAAAGGGTGTGGAGAACACACCATACTTCTCATTTACTCTCAGAGTTAAAACAGATTTTTCAAATGTCTTAAGCATGGTGTGGCTTTAAAGCAAAGCAAACAATCACACCTCATTAACTGCAGTGCTAAACCTTCAGCTGCAGAGTATGCTGGGCTTGATTTCTGAGAGAGACTTTTCCAGTATCTCTGGTACTTTTCCTGTTTTTGAGCTATGAAGCAGACTTCAAATCATTTGTCTCTGTGTGAAATAGAATTGCCTTTTCTAGTCTCTAGGCAAAGAAAATTGCAAATCACAGGGAGTGACCTTGATGCCACATACTTTTGCTCACTTTGCATAATTCCAGGGACAAAACAGCATCTCTCTGGGAACACCATTTCCTCTGACAGAGATCTCTTCTCTGAGTCAATTAAGTACGTCTTTCAGCAGAAGGGCAGCCAATTGCACAATGTTCTTACAAAGACATTGCTCTCATTTCCTGCATTTTACCTGTTGCCTAAACATAATTCCCTCTGCTGTCACCTCTGAGAACCAGAGCTTGGACCCGAGGGGTGCCATACCCGTCACACAGCAGTTGCTCTCACTCTCAGGCCACCCACACATTGCACTTTTACACAGTAAGAAAGCACAGCCTGCACCTGGGCTGGCCTGGTGGCTTGCACCAGGGAAGAAGGTTTGCACCTCCAGTCTGGCAGAGAGAGGCGCGCTCAGGCCTCCCGGTGCAGCTGTAGCGCTCGCCACAGCCAGCTGCCCAGGCCACATGAGACCCACATGGCCTGCCCCTAGGTACCCGCTGTTTTTCAGACTTTGATTTTGAAGTACTCAAAATAACAAGTGGGCTGTGTTGCAGCTGGCCCCAGTGGCTGTTTTGTAGGGTGATTGAAGGATGGGTGTTGCAAGGTTTGGAGCAGGGCAGAGGAGCACTTGAAATTTGGAGATTTTGTGAGAAGTTATTAAAACATGCCAGCTTTGCACTGGTAACTCATACCGTGAACTGTCTCATCAGCTGTGCTGCCATTTCATCTTGCAGAGATCTACTAGCTCCCTACAAATGGGAATTTGACCATAACATGACGTAACATAACATAACACATAACATAACATTACACATAACATAACATAACATAACATAACATAACATAACATAACATAACATAACATAACATAACATAACATATCAGGATGGAAAACCAAGGCCAAAGGAGTGCAACAAAGAGCAAGTCACATCTGATCATGTACATATCCCCTTAACTTTACAAAGCTTGTGCCCATTCTCTTGCTGAGTTCAGCCTCATGCTATCGGCTACAATCCAACATCCATACTCATCTCTCTGCACATCTTTTCCAAGGAGCACGTGCTCATAGAGCAACCACATCTGCTTCACTTTTGTCTGGACTGACTAGGGTTTGAATGCTGGTGACTTCTTCCTGTGTCAAGGGCAGTGGATGGGAACACACCACAACTTCAGCCCAGCCCATATTGTCACTTTCCATGCTTTCAGGAACAGAAGGTAGAGGAGCTGGCACACAGCTGAGTCCCACCCTGATGGGGAGGTGGGCAAGCTGGGACTGGAAGCTAAGAAGCTGGAGCTGGAAGTTAAGAAGTCCTCAGGTTTCCACCACTGAGGTATTAGAGGATCTAGTCCTGAAGGAACCAAAATGCCTGAGAAAGCACTAGCAGCATCTCAGAAAAGGTTCAATTAGCGTTTCTTGCAAATTATGAAAAGGCTATGTCCCTGTACACAGATACCATGGTAAAAGGCGATACTCGATATTTTCTATTTTAAAAATATGCTTGGATTGCTGACAGTCTTTGCTTTTCATGGGAGACAGAGGGAGTTGAATATACCGAGTGGCTTTACAGATTGGAGTCCAAGAAACCACATCTTGATCAAACAAACAACATCTCTATTGTTGCAGCATTTCTTTCTCTAAGGTTTGTGCTGCAGCACTCAGAGGTGGTGATATGAGCTTCCTGATGAAGTTAGCAGGCAAACAGGTTTCTGAATTCAGTTGGATGTAAGGCAAAGGAAAATAGCAAAGGAAAATAATCAGCAAATTCAGTTCTGCTGCAAAACTGTTGGTCTCCCTGCTGCCTTACCATCAGACTCAAGCACTGGGGTCTCAAGGGGATTTTTCAAATTACACTACAGTACCTACTCAGAGAAGAAAAAGGGATCAGGTAGAAAAAAGCAAGAGCTGTGTCAGTAGGATAGCCAGGCTTACTAGTCTGCAAGGAAAATTTTTGTTTCTCCAAGCTTTCCCATATGCTATAAAAATGCAGTGAAAGGAAGGGCCACGAGGTGACAGAACAAGAAAAGGCTATTATAAAGGTGGCATAAAGTTACCACATCCTCCATCACTCTGCTCTACACACACATTTCTTCTGTTGGTATAGTCATACCCCTCCACATGATCAGTATGATCCTCTCCCGTATTGCTTGCCTCATCCCTGCACTGCTCCTCTCCTCACATTTCAGGTTGCTGTAAGAAGGGCTGTTCCTTGCCACGGCCAGGGCTTGCCCAGATGCCTGTTGAGGCAGGTCTCTCCTGTCAGTCTGGCTGCAAGAGGAATCCTCAAAAGCCTGCAGGGTAGCTGTTGGGTGCGTACGCTCTTCTGATGAGGGAGCACAGGCATTTCAGGATGGCTAATCTGTAGACAAGATCCTATTAAAACGAGGTGCTTAGAAAGCGTTATCTAGGTATAACCTGAAGGAGGAAACAACTGTTTAAGCTTATTTATAGATGATGGAAAATGCTTTTCCTCACTGTATTTCCATCCTGCTGAAGTGCTGCATTAACTGCTGGTGTTGCAAATCCTTCCTGGGACCTCACGTTAAATGAGTTAAATGAATCTGTCGCATTTCCCACCCCCAGAACTAAAAGTTTCCCAGACCAATTCATGCATTTGGTTGCTTCTACTTAGTCTCAAGGCCTTCCAGCGCTGCATTTGTGATACCCGTGCAACCCCACTGTGATGTAAATCTTTTAGTGCTCCTTGCTCTCAAGGGGACCCTGAAATTAAAGATTCAAAAGCTCCAGAGGCTTTCCAGCTATCATAAAATCTCTTGATGGAAAACAGACTGGTGTCACTGACTGAAATTTAGTATACAACCTAGCTGATGTAAATGAGAGATTTTCTGAAATGTCCCTGAAGCACTTGAATAAAACACAGTGAACGTGTGTGTATGGATAAAAAGGAGGAATGGGGATAAATATCTAGGAAGAATTGATGTGTTCAGTAGAAAGGATTTTTCATCTGCTTTTTAGGAGACTGCACTTGGAAAGAGAGTATGTAGCAAATCCTCACTTCTTGTTGCTTTTCTAGAAAATTGAAACAGATGACTCGAATGGGTTCAAACCCATTCTCAAGTTCATTACTGTAGCGGGGAACAGTCAAAATTATCACTGCCTTAGAGACCTTCACTTTTTAGGGACTTAACCTAAAAGGCACTTCTCTGCCAAGGAGAGAGTTGGTGCCCGCGCTCGTGCTACAAGCTGCTGAACATCTGGACCTTTGATAGCCGTGTTTCTTTGAATGACAGCTCAAAAAAAAAAGCACAAGAGACATAGACAAAATAAAGCACTATTCCAGCTCTTCAGCTTAATGATGTTACAGGTTTTACTGTTCCTCTCCCCCACACATTTTCTTGCTCCCCATATCAGACTGCTTATGTTGCAATTTCTCACACTTTTTACTGAAAATGATGGGAAATGGCTTACCCTGGAAAATGACTGTAGGGTCAGAGCCTGTTCCTATAAGCTATAGTAAAGGACTTAATGCTTGTTACTGGGGTCAGCACACAAACATAGGTAGGTGTTTAGGGCTGTTGCAAGGCTGAGCATTGAGCACCATCATCTACATTAAAGCCAGGGCAAGGGAACTGGTGCAAATCCCGATGTTCCCTCAGTATGGAGCCAGGAGAACGCCAGCACCCAGAGCTGAGACCTCAGGAATGCTCTTAGAGCTACTGGATTAGAGTAATTGTAGCGTAGCTGGGAGAAAACCATCCATAAAGCATAATCCAAATGGCAAGGTTAGAGTTTTACAAGGCTCTGGCATGGTATGGGAACAGGATTTATAAAGGCTTTAATGTGTCTATGCTGCAAGATTTAATCATACTCTGTTTGCCTATTTTGTAGATGGTATTTAGACAGCAGACCACTTTAAAGCTGAGGACTGTGTCTGGTAAAAAAGCTCTGTTGAAAGTCCTGCCCTGTTAATCTGTGAGCAAGGAGGGGTGAGAGCAAAGGATCTCCGTGGGAGGCTGCCCTCAGTGGAGGGGCTCTCGACCCACCAGTGCCTCTGGGGTACATAAGCCCTACATAAACTTTCCCCCACCAGTTCAGTTTGCCCTCAAGGCCCAGGTTCACAACTTCCCCCTCCCACCCTTGCAGTCAGAGTACGCCCCACCTACATTTTGGAGCTGGTTGCATAAGCAAAAATGCCTTTGCGTGGGGAGCAAAGTGGGTGCTCTCCTCCCCTTCCCCAGCCGCAGGCTGGCTCCGGAAAGTCAGGGCTGATGGGGCTTGGGGAGGGTTCTGGCAAGACTGACTCACTCCTGAAGAGGAACCATTCTAAAAATAGACAGAATTTAAAGGTAGAACTACTGGCAGGAAGTCTGATGGCAGTGAGGAGTGGGTTGGGACACCTGACCTCTGCCCACTGCTCTGTACAGCCTTTAGTGCCCATTGCAAAGAAGGGCAGGGGAGCGCCCAGTCATGAGCTGAGGGGACCAGGGACTAAGGCATCCCCCCATGCTGGGGAGGGGCTGAGGAAATAGTACCCTGCATGGGAGCTAAGGAAGCAGAAGCCTGATCACACTGCATCGCCTGCGTTTTGCTCCTCCGTTTCCCTGGGACCTCTGTTTTGCTCCATGGCAGGATATTTGAGCACTTTGATTCTGAGCTGTGTTCAAAGCTTGCAGCATGTTTTCCTAACGTGTCTGCAATGCAGCAGAGCTGTAGTAACACAAGGAGGACCAAACCATTTTATACCTCACTTAGGTCACTCTTACAGCTGAGTGACTCCTAAGCACAAGTAGCTCAGCAGCAAAAGAGGAACCGGCAGCCCGGCTTTACACCCTGCTTATAGCACTGGTTTTCGGGGAAAACACACCCACATCAAACCACCTATTCCAGCAATGCACTTTAAAACCTTAAGAGAAGTCCAGTGATGGCTGAGCGTGACTATCCTCTCTCCCTGTTTTCTGCAGAGCTCCTGCTCACTACAGCAGCACAGACACAGCAAACACCTCTAGTCCATACTGAGCACTTTGGCAGGGACTTGTTTGACACCAAAAGGCTTGCAAACACCACCTGGCAAGGTTTCACTAAAAGAGCTGCCTGTCATGTGCACTCGCTGTCTGCCAAAACAGCAGTGGAACCAACAAGCGCCTCTGCAACCCCAGCACCTCAGCATTTTGTCTCAAGTGGCTTTTAAACTCAGAGTTCTTCCCTTCAGAAGGTCAGGACCTAAATCCATGCTGCTGGCCACTTTGTTCTGCAGCTGAGAATTCAAAATATTTGTCTCCGGAACCGGCTGTTCTTTTGTTAAACCAGTTCCAGTGCACTGTGACTGCGGAAATCGGGAGTCAGCTTTTGAATGAAAGCGGTGCTGTCTTTAACTTTCCTACTAAATGCTGATAGAAAAACTAGAAACAAAATGCCTAGTGGATCAACCTGGAAGCTCTGGTTTCCTACACAACTGCAATTTAGGAAATGTAGGATTAGGTTGCTGCTGTTTGGGGTTAGATCTAAGGTAAAAAAGTCAAACCTTTGAAGAAGACAGGCAGTTTTAAACAGAGAGGGTAAACACAGCAAAAAGCAGCACAGAGCAAGTCCCCGCAGATCTTCTCCCAGTGCTTAGTTTGGAGGGTGTTGCCCTCCAACTCGGTTCCATTGCTGCAGGCATGAAACGCGGACCCACCTCGGCAGGCAGAAGGTGCTTTCTTACTCACCATTCCCAACAGATCCTCCAGCCAGCGCCAGGGCTGAGAGCAGCGTGAGGAGGCTGAGGTTTCGCATGCTGCCCTGACAGTGCTCCCACCCGAGGGGCGCTCCGGCAGGCTCCCTGCTGCACCCAAACATCTACATTTCCTGCTTCCTGCTGAGGTGCATCTGAGCTGCATTTCTTCAGGAGATGGACTCTCTTTGATGGGTTTTAGGAAGTGATGTAATTCTGTCTGGGCCTGTCAAGCGAGCAATGATTGCAAAAGAAAAAAAAAACAGAAGTTGCTCTTCAAGCACGAACTTGGCTGAAGCACCTTTACTCTGTAGGTGAGAGAGCTCCCGCTGTCCTCCACTCCTTTCACTCCTGACTTGACTACCCTCTATCTTTATCTACACATAGTACCACAGGAACAGACATCATAGAAATACAAATCTGACAAAAAACCTTCGTTTTTGTGTTAGCGGGAAGGTTTTATGTCACTTTTCAGGGTGGTTGAGCAAGCAAATTTCAAGTGTGTCTCCCTCTTGCCTTGGATTTCAAGCAGGTGGGACACTGTGTGCATTTATGACCCCAAAAGGCAACTCACAGGGGGGGTGTCTCCAGCAAAAGGGATTAATTGCTGGCTCTCTCAGCAGCCTGTAGCTGAGTGTTCTGGGCTGGTTTATGCTGAGGAAGAGCAAAATGCAGAAACCCACATAATTTTTTTAATAGGAGCAGGTGGCTTGGCTGGAAAGTGCTTAGCCACCAGTGTGACAATGGCTATAGATAACAGGGGACAGAAGGTCTCAGGACTCACCACGGTGCAGTGCCTGGCTTGAGGGGGGCTCCACAGTGCCACAGCGGATGGAGGTGGTAAGGGGTAGGTTAATCCTGCAGGTTAATCCTTTTCCATACTCCTCTTGATTTTCACTCCCCCTGGCAGTCTCTGGCTGGGTGTGCAGACCAAGGGGCATGGCTGTTGTCCCCCAGCACTGCCCTGTCCTTTGTACCCAGCACCCTACCACTGTTGACACGTTCCAAACACCTGAGGGCTGACCACGGGGTTCCACATATGGCCTATCACTGGGTAAGAGCAATGGAGGAGCTCAGCATTAAACCCAACATTTTCAAACTTCTTGCTATATGGGGTGGGCCTATCCAGAGCCCAAGAACTGGGCCTGGGTCTAAACCATACCTGTCCTCAAGCAGGGAGGGTGGTTTGACTATAGGTTTAGTTTGCTCCACTGTACAAATAAGTTTTAGGTCTAAAAACTCATCATTCTGAGTCTAAGAGAATCTGTATTCCTTTCCATTTCTTCCCCAACTCCTTCCCAGGTTTGCCACTCTTGGTCTTTCTAATATCATGTGGACCACAAACATGCTCCCCTGGTTTATTCTGCCCTGCATATTTGGCATTTTTGCCCCATTCTGTAGACTTAGCCCAGCTCACTCATCCCTTACTAAAACATAAAACCTAGACAGAGAAAGGGGAAGAGAAAAGAGAAAAGGACTTGTGTTTGCTGCATTTTATCTCATATTTCTGTTCTAAAAGATTTTCCTCTTTTATTTTCCATTCTTTCTGCATAGGTTGTAGCATTTCCCACTCAGACTCCTGTCAACTATTTTTGCACACATTTGGCTAACAACTTGTCACTGCCCTTTAGAGCAAGACAGCCACGCATTGGTGTGTACACAATTATGATCTCTAAGGCAAATAAAAGTACAGGAAATGTGACTCTTGGCCACCTTACATTTTAATTAAGACTTCAGAGTGATTCAAAAGCAGTTTGGCACACATTTGACTATTTTAATTTTTAAAAAATGTAGGGAAAGAGGAATAGGTATTTTGGATGCTGACAAATCAGACTGTCAAGCACGGGCAGTTACCTTGGTCCATCCCCAGCAACATCGGGATCATGGTCCACTGAAGCACTCCCAGCAGGCTCCCTTTTCAGCCTCATGTGTCTCTCTTCATAGTAGAAACACAGAAAGCAAAAGCTGTAGTGACAACCTTGCTGCAAAACTTACTTTTGTATTTGCAGACCCAGTTGGCAGGATTTTGTAAGAGGGGTAGATTGCATCTGATAATTTCATAGGCCTTAGTGCATTTATTAGGATCCATCACGCACCTTAGCAAAAAGCAATGTCTTTTCGCAGGTGAAACAACCAAGTTTCCTCGGTGCTTTCAATGTGTGTTACCCAGCTGGAAACATTCTGTTTCACTGATTCTTATAGAGGGCATTTCTGACCACCTAGCTAGGCCCTTTGCTAACGTTCTTCCCTAATCAGAGACAGATTTGCATCAGTGAGATTACAGGATGTCACCAGCAGAAAAACAGAAATGCCTTGTAATGCTGCAGCCATTTGACTCAAACTCTTCTTGTTCCTTTTTGCTATGAAAACAACAACTAAACTTTTGCAACTCATGTGGCAAGTTTGGGGTTAGTTATGGGCCTTATATTACAACCTGTTGCTAGTGCAGCTTGTCTGCTGCAGACATCGGCAGCTAATCTGCTGCTCTGAAGTGCAGGCAGGGGCTGGAGCCAGCCAAGTTCTGCTACTCCATTAATGACTTACTTCTGCCTCTGACAGATGCTGGGAAAGGGCAGATAAAATTTTCCCACAAGTCACTGTAAGAGAATGGGAAACAGCACTGTATTTCAACTACTGCAACTTAAAAATAAATAAATAAACAAATAACCATCAAAGCAAAGGAGTATGTGCAAAGCCCACAGGGATCTCCAGGCAGCCAGAGTGCTGGCTGCAGTGGGACTTCTGTGGATCTCAAACTAAGTAGGATTTGCAGAGTCAGGGCTAAAATCCACAGCATGCTTGTGTAGAAACCTCAGGTGGATCTGGAACAGCATTCATGGTTGCACTTGTTTCAGAGCAAGCACTGCCTGGTTGAGTTGCAGAAGATGAATCTCTCTTTCCAGGAAATGCTCTCAATTCTAGATTATATGAAAAGTCAAGTTACATTTTATTTCAGCCACAGAGGTGCTTAAGTAAAAGGCTTAGATCTTTCTGAAACCAAAGTCACTACTATAAATTAGAACAATGCTTAGAAAAATGAGATATTGTCCCTAACTGGGTACATAAAAATAACTAAAATGAGAGTGACAATAAAATCATAAAAACAACTACCTTCCAACTTTCAGAACCTCTTTGCTTAACTGAACTTGTAATTATCTTTAATTTTCCTTTTCTTTACTTTCTTCCTTGCATACAATACAGGCTGTTAAAGCATGGCTATAATATTTTTGGATACTTCAATAGGAACAGAAATAAAATACAAAATTATATCCAGATGTTTGGATCTAAGTTTCCCTTAAAAAATGAAAAATAGATTCAAAGAGAGTCTTCTAATATTAAAAATTTCCTCTGAAATTGAAAAGGTCACAATGCAGTGAGGGTGCTGGCAGACTCACATTGAAATGCAGTTGGACACTTCATTTCTACATGTTTTTTGGAAAGGAGTATATGGATTATAAATTTTGCATATGCCAAAAGCTTCCTACGTTATTTGTGACGTGTAAAATCCTCAAAGAGGTGATGCTTCCATTTTACTGTAGTACTGACTGTGTTTTGAAATATGCCTCCTTCTGGGAGCTCAGCTTTCCTTCAGAAAAAATCCACAGCTGAAATGGCATTTCTGAAAGGACAATGTCTGGTCAGCAAAGTCATCTTGTCATTTGACCACACAGCATTCCCAGTTGATGTAGGTAGTCCCCTGCAGTGCCTCCCTCTAGCCTAGTGTGGGCTTTGCCCATAAAACCCTTCACCCACAGTCTTCCAAGACTCTGAAATTCAGGCAGATTCCAGGAGGTCTATGTTTGTCTCAATGCAGGCTGGATAGAGGTGGGATTAACACCCAAAATACAACTCCAGGTTTTCATTTTTAGCGCAGCCTGCACTTACCTCAGTGCTATCAGCTTTATGTTCCCTTCAGTGGCTAAATAATAAAGGCTCTGTTCTAACTTTGCGACTCAGAGTGCTCCTGAGCTCCAACAATGGCTGTGCCCTTTTCTGCCCTCCAAATTGTCTGTTTTAACATGAAAACCTAGGTGTTTGGGCCAGGAGGCTGTGCCCCACTTATTTGCAAACTATGCAGAGTACCCTCATGAGACATGAAGTCATGAGTATCTCAGTAAAGCAGCCAAGGTCTGAGCAACGCAGTTCTTAGAATAGAGTTTTCAGGCACTTTTATTCTTTTTAACAATGTCACTATTGTGACAGAAATTTACAATTTATTAATCTTTTGTATTTGGATCTTTCAAGGCCAGTGATGGAATGAACTGAAATATAAAGCATAAGTATTTAAAAAGGCTTGGGTCACTTCCCTGACCTTTTACTTATGAATAAATCAGGCTTTCACTTCTTTGAGGAACAGCACAGGGAATTATTAGCTAAAGGTTTAGATTGTTATTTTAAAACAATTGTGTACATGTTGTATTACAATGCTTAGGGTTTAAGCTGGAATTAGAGATTGAAATGATACAAATTTTCTACAGGGTTGCAATGTGTCCCAGACTTGTCTTAAGTGTACATTTGATAAAAACAGTCCAAGATAAACTAACTAAACAAGTGGGTCATCAGGGCACTGCAACTCTGTTGACAGGAGAGGGTCCTCTTCCACTTCCCATTGGGAAAGATGTCTGACCAGAATTGGACCCCAAAAGTAGAGCTGGAAGAATTAATTTCACAAGATGTCTGGCAGTGGGACACCAGTGTGTTCAAATGCCTGTTCAGAACAGCAGCTGGTGGCAGCCTCCAGTACCGAGGATAAAGTTGTTTTGTACAGAAATGGCTGTGCAGGCACAGGAGGTGAGCAGACCTCACAGTACAGTCAGATACATGGCAGACAATACAACTGTAATGCTAAAAGGAGTATCTCTGCAATTTGGAGAAACAGTTCAGAGAAGGGAAATTCTGTGTGGCTCCTCCTGGGAGCAAGAGAAGGAACATCACCTGGGTGTCCAGCACAAGGATCAGAGCTGTGTCTGGCCACAAGCTTTCATGTGCCAGCTCGCTTCATGGATGCACAGGCAGCAAGTGAAACGGGGGGAAAGGCTGTTGGTTGGTGAATTCCCCTTACATGAAATGGCAGTGGTGTGTGTCTTACATGAAGGTGCCTACACATTAGTTGTCACTTTCAAGGCAATGTTAGCTTAAGATCTGGCTTGAAAACCCCCGCAGTGCTCTATAGAAGTTGAAACGTTTCTCTTAAAGAAATAGCAAAAAGTGAGACTGATGAAGTAAAGGATTGAAAACCAAATATAAATCTGCCTCAGGTGTAATCATTAGTAAATTTAGTAGAAGAGTAGAGAATCAAGGTACGTGACAGAAAGTAAACTAGACTTTTTAAAACCCTTCTAACTTCTATTTCTAGGGTGCTTCAGTTAACTGTCTGAGGATATTTTCTCAGCTGTGAACAATTCGTAAGAAGAGAATAAAATCTGAAAAGCACATTCCTTCAGTAATATTAGACCATAAAAAACACACCAGCAAATCCAAACTGTAATGTGAGTACTAAGATTTTTCCAGCCACACCTAAAGCATCTGAAGATAATCTTTGATGTCCTAAAATAATTGTGCTTAAATGTTGCTTGATACTTTTTTAGGCTGGGGCAGCTCTCATTTGATCCTCCCATCTAGATCCCTTTCTCTGTTCTTGAATTAAAATGTTCTCGTCTTTTTCCTTTGCATATTTTCACTGTAATTACTGAACTTTACTTCACATATAGTTAATATAGAGTCCAGACACTAAAGAAACACTAAAGACAAGTTTTTAAAGCTACTTAGATATCTAAAGATGCAAATAAACACTTCTAAGATTATGGATATCTGATCTGGGGCAAATTTTACTCCTAGATACTTTGAAAAAGTGTGGTTTTTAGTTTGTCATTTAAATCTCTTTCAAGGATTAACCCAAGTCTAGTGTTAGAAACCAACGTTTAAAATCATGGAAAGAGCCTCCAGTCCTGTCTTAGCCCAGCTCTGCAGAAGTTGAGCACATGTTTAAGAATGTAAATAGTCCCAGTAGAATCAAAGAGACAGCGTCCGGCTGAAAACCAGACAGATATTAAAGGAAAAAAGTGTGACAGTCTGTAGAGTCTGTATTTATAATGTGCATGCAAGCAAGAGGCTAAATTAAGGCTGTTCAGACGGCTTTCAGCCTGCATTTCCAGCATGTGCCTTTTTAACTTCAGGCCCCTGTACAGAAGTGTGTTGGTGCTCCTGAAGGAGCTTTGCCTGCTCCTCTGTGCCAGTGAAAACTGGGACTGAAGCAAAGAATGAAGCAATGGTGATTATTTGAAAATGGACCTGAGTATATTTTTGAAATGCATATTTTTAAAAACTCCTTGCAATTAAAATATTTTCTATATGGCACTACATTGTTAATACTGGTTTGACCTTTGTCAGTGTGATTGTATTAAACCCAAAAATTGCTAACTCAACAAATTTTCAACAGTCTTTGCAATGCCAAGGATGCTGTTTCAGGAATTTGCACGCTTTTGTCTAGGATCGGAAATCATTCAGACACTGAAACCTGGAAAATCACATACCTGTACCTTCATTTTCAGATGGCAATGTGAGTAGTGTCTCTTATTTCTCTGAAAACAGCACCCCGTCCCAACATGTGGTGTATTTAATCCCTGACCAGGTCTTCATGCAGGTGATAATATTATTTAGTGATACTCATCCAAAATGGTATCAGTCACAACCCAGGGAGGAATATGCTGAGGAGACTTGTGACAGAAAGCATCACTTCTCAACATCTTGTGTTTAAATTGAACTTCAGTATAGTTGCAAGACTATTTGAAAAAAAAAATCATAAATTTTGCTTTGCGTCTTTTCTGCTACATTATTTTGTTTCTCTCCCTCTGAGATGCGCCTTTCTCATTCCCTGCAAGAAACTATGCCAGTTTATTACATGGCTAAAGTAAGTTTATGTTTTTATTCACTTCATCGTGTCTGAATATACAGAATGACTTCCCACTTAAGTCGCAATATAGCGGTCACTTAGTGAAACCTTAGGAATTTGGTTAAGTTGTGCAAGTATCCAAAAGGTAGTGAAACCTCATAAATTTGTATAAATTGTAGAAACACTGAGTTTGAGAAAATATAAGCAGCTGTCTATGTGCTCTTCCTTCTGCTTGAGTCTGGTATGGGGAGAAATCCTTTCCAAAGAGCTGGGTCACACGTGCTGTAGCCCATTTTCAGGTGGATCCATGTTTTGACCAGTATCTGTGATGGCAGTGCGAGGTGGCATACCTTCATTATTTGTTTGATTGCTGTAGAGAGCTGTGACATGTACTTCAGTGTGGGCTAGCAGCCCAATTACATAACCCAAGAGCAGTACACAAACTGATACCCCTTAACTCCTATGGATCTTTTCCCAGGTATCTGTCCATGCCACAGTCACACCCCTGTGCCAAAGCATTGGTGCATCAAGTGTGGTCTGAAGTGAGAAGATCATGGGTCTGACAGGCTGCTGCATTGCCTACATCCTGCTCTCTGAAGCTTAACCTTCTGTCAGAAGGTAGTTTTTCAGGTGTACTCTGAGGCAAGTAATACTAAAATTCTGTGAAAACTGGCATTTGTCTAGTTACAGGCAAATGCATCAAGACTAAAAGAGGTCAGTGCTAACTAATGGCCATAAAGAAACCCCTGATGGAAAGAACTGTAGATACGACCCTAAAGGAAATATAAGCTCCCTGGAACTGAATGTATCATTCCTCTCTTAATCTTTTTTCATTCTATGTACTTAATTATGAAGTTTTATGTCTTCTGCCATGTCTGCAAAGGTCAATCTACACCCAGCCTGAGTCTACCACCCCCTTGAATGTCAATAAGGTCAGATCTCCACACTATTTAAATTCTTATAACTGTATCTCCACACAGAGATAAATGTGGAGTTCATTTATGGTTCACAAGTCCTCCTTTTCCCATTAGAGCTGGAAATGCTTTTGGAAGAGGCAAGTATCTGGTTCTTAAAAAAAAAAGAAGAAAGAAAGAAAGAAAGAAAGAAAGAAAGAAAGAAAGAAAGAAAGAAAGAAAGAAAGAAAGAAAGAAAGAAAGAAAGAAAGAAAAAGAAAGAAAATGCCTGCCAAATACAGGAGCTATATGTAAAGCCTGTAAATCAGGTGAGTGGATGGCACAGAACTATCCCAGATTTCTGAACTGAGGGACTGATCCAATCAGGCAGGTGGCTGACAGGGAATTTTTTAATCTCTGAGGAGCTGGAATGGCAGACAGGAAGAAGAGTGGAGAATGAAAGATTAAAACCAAACCAGTACCTGCATTACAGCTTTTGGAAGATGTAATCTCACAAATATGTGCCTTGCCTGAGGAGTCGGCATCCCAGTAAGACTCTGACTCAGCCCACTTGGGAGGCAGAGCAGCAGTTAAACCTCCTGCTGCTGGAGCATAAGGGTTATATTCCACACATTGCAAAATTTCCTCCTAATTCTTGCAGATCAATATGCTGGTGAACACTAGCAGAGTTCTCCACAAAGAACACTGTTCAAAATTATTGCCCTTGTGAGGCTGCACAGTGCAAGCTGCTGGGTTCTCCCCACTGGGAGATGATGTGAGAGGATGAAGAAATCCAAATGAAGTTTTAAATTCATAAAGCTTCCCAATCCCCATTCTAAATAATCCCATAGGAAGCTTACATTAATGTAAATTTCATATAATCTCATTGTCCAGGATGCTATCTGCCATCCCAGTATTAGTCTTCAACAGATCATCACTGAGAGTGCAGGCATTTCACAAGGAAAATGGGTTTGGAGTTGCACATGTGTATTAAGGCTGGGTATAGATAACACTGTGGATATTGTTGGGGAATGACTGAATTATTTTTAAAGCTATTTAACCATGAATATTTGAGGTGAAATTGCAAGATGACTACTAACCAACAAAGCATTAAGTTTGCCCCTTGCTCTCCTGTTAGCTGTAGTTGGCAAGTTGCTGGCTACAAGTTAGATTTTGACAAATCTTTCAAAGTGTTGTATGATTTAGGGCACCTAACTCTACACGGGATGAACGAAGGCCAGGTGAGAATGAGACACAAAGAACTACTAGTTTCATTACACTTTTACTTCAGCTTTACCTTTTGCAGTTTGGGCTTCTGCTGCCAACTTCTATATGCTACATGAGTATGAAGCACAGCATTGCCAACTTGGTAGGAAATTATCAAATCTTAAGTCTCTTTTTGGTCATGAGAGAATTTCTGTTGGTTTTTGAAAAAATCAAGCTAGTAATAAGACATGTAGGAAAAGCCTTTCTGATGGGGCATTGGATGGTTCTTTGTAGTCATTCAACAAGCAGAGCCAGGAGCCTGTAGCTCTGTCTGCCTGTACTTGTATTTCTATCTTGCTGTTGCTTGTCTATGCGCCTGCTTCTCTGCAGATGCTCACCATATAATGCACTGAGTCTGGTCACCCTCAGCTCTCACACGGAATTAAGGGTTTGTTTCTATTAGAAGCTGAATTGTTATGTTTGTCTGTGCCATGTGTTGAATATGCATGTAACACATACTCATTTTTCTCAGAGCAGTAAAATTTATATCCATCAAGCCAGCTTTTCAAAAATAGTTCAACAGTTGTTGGCAACAGCATGTAATAAGTATCTCCAATTCAGATTCCCAAGATTGTACTAAAAAGTGTCTCAGTTAATTTCTGAAAAGCCATGCCAGTTTTTAAGCTCATCTGACTCTTACTGCAACTTGTGGACTCTACAGACACCCTTCTTACACAGAAATGCTGTTTCAGCCTTGCCTTGTCTCTAGGCAAATGTCTCTCTGCTTACTCAACACCAATGAGCCCTGGGAAGTGCAGTGACAGTTTAAACAGATCATGTGTCATTTGCTCAGGGGAAAAACCCCACCAAACTCACATAAATTAATTTTGAAATGGAACTGAATTATGGGTGGCCATTTCTTGCCATCCAAAATTCAAAGAACCTGTGGTGTTACCTATTGTAACAATTTATGAGCTTAATTTGTGAACAGATATGGACTCTGGATATTGATTTTGAATAAAAAGTTCTGTTCCACCCGACTTACAAGTTCTCCTTGAGTTCCTGCAGGGGAATTTCAATAGACTAGGCCCTTGCTTTTGAACTCCTCCTTCTTTTACAATCTATCTGCCCTTTTCCATCACCTCAGGCCACAGGGAGTGGCTACAAAGCCAAACTGGGCACAAATACCAGAAGCCTCACAAACAACTATTAAAATAGAAAAGCATGAAAACAAACAACAGAAAATATAAGATCAAATAAAACATCTTGATAGAAATTAGCTAATATCTGAGCTGGCTTTCAATCTCACTTTTTTGTGCAACATTGTAACACAGTTAGCTTTGTAAACAAACAGCCCCAAACTCAGTCTTTGTGCAGGTTTTGTTTGTGGGTTTGTTTTTCACAAGCTTAAAAAATTGAATAAAATTCATGCTGGTGATCAGGAGTATAAAAGAAAGGCTCAAACAAAGTCAAGACTTGAAATGACTAAGAATAAAGAATGAGAACAAAAATAAAATACAAAGAGGTAAATTTAGGGAAAATAACATACTTTTAATAATTACATAATCTTTGCTCTAAGGGTAACATGAAGAAACGCCAAATAAAATAGAAAGTGAAAAACTGGCTGTCTCCAGAAAGACTTAAGTATTTGTTTTTGGAAAAGAGAACTGGACACCAAATCATGGAAAGGAGGAAAAGGGATTTTGAAATTTAGTTTAAACATTAAGTGGGGGCAGTAAAAGTGGAAGGAAGAAAGATTCAAAAAGCTTAGGATCAGCTTTTTAAGATAGATATTTAGAAACATAAAAGTGAACTATGGCAAGGATGCTGTATGGACAGAGAGGGGTTAGAGATAAAAGAGAAAAAGGAAAGGTTTAAACAAAGATACTAAATGCCAAATTGAGAATCGCAAAAGAACAGGTCAGAAGTGACCACCAACAGAAAGAAAAAATAGAGACAACTGAAAGAAAGACAGATTACATGTTTTGTTACCAATTCTCTCAGGCATCCTAGGAGACTGCTGGAAAAAGCACTGCTCACCCTCCTCTACAAATGGAAAAGACAAAAAGAAATATGGACATACTCAATGTTCTCAGCTAAATTAAGCAAGGGTTTGGGAAGGCCACTAACTACACCATGGGGAAATTAGGGCCCGAGATCACAAGGATGTGTACCAAGAGGGTAATACTGGATGATACATGAGATGATTCAAAAATACCACCTGCAAAAGATAATATTAGAAATAGGGAGGGTAAGGAGGAAAGCAGCTTGCAGAAGGTTGGGCCAACAATCCTAACATTAACACTAGAACTAGCAGGATATCAACAAATATAAAATGATAGAAGGCAACGTATGAAAAAAGGTGGAAGGGGAAAAAACTAGAATTTTATGATATTTATAGCAAAATATCATGTTGCACCATTAATACAATACGAGACACCAATGCTGCTAGAAGAAAAGCAGTGCTTTCAGTAGGTTGTCTCCTTGTGTTCATGATACAGTGGCAGCCCCACAGCACATCTCTCCAGAGAAGTGCATGACATGGGGTGAGGAATCCAGTTATTACACATCTAAGTAATTCTTGAATAGCGAGGGTTCTGTAAGGAAAACTCCAGAGAGCAGAGCTCTTTCAGCTTTGCTACTGAGCACGGGCCAGGAGAGCTGAGAGCTCTTACCGCCCTCCTCAGCAATCCTGCATCTCTCAGTTTGCAAACAATAGATCATGAGTTATTGCATTTGACGTTTGGGGTGAGGTTGCACCATCCCATCAGACCGCAACTTTCTCAGACAGATGAGTCACTCCCCTGGTGATTCCAACCCAGCGCTTGCACAGGCACACAGAGCAACACAAGTGCGGAAGTGGAGGATGCAAAGCAGCTCTGGAGCTCAGCCCCAGGGATACGGCCAATGGATGAGTGTGTGCAGGCTGACAGCTCCCAGGGATCGTAGCTACATGGACAGCCAGGGGATTGACCTGCTCCCCTTGATGCTATTCACACGTAAGGCTGGAATGTTGTGCCAGAGGTAGGATGGCATGAAACCTTAGGAAGAACATGACTTTCAACTGAAATATTGTAAAAGACAGTAAAAAGATGGTAAAAATGGTTGTAAATATGGTGTCTTCTCACTCAGCAGATCTAGTAATGCGGTGTGTTATTTGTTCACCGTACTGATCGCAGTAATTTGTCATTTACACTTTTCCATTTTGCTCAAGAAGAGGTGACACAGCTTTGAGTAAGTCAGCGAGACACAACAGGTTTCCCCACTCTGCCTTAACCCAGAAGTTGCATGGCTTTAACCTGATCAAAGCAGTTAAACAGCTACAGTTGGGAAAAAATCAATTGCAAATGGAGTAACTGTCCCAGCAAGAAGGGAAATGAGCTACAACTGAATTCCTGTTGCTGAAAAAGAATGATGTGGCTATAGCAGAGTGCAGTTATGTGATGAAAAGGGAGTCCCATCTCTACAACACTGCTCTACCAACATAAGGGCTATGGGTAAAAACAGACTGTCAGACATAAAGTTGTTATCTTTTCACCTTCTGCAAAGATGTTTTCTATTGCTAGTGAATGTATTTGTAAAAGTGTGCTGTCACTCATCACATTGCAAAAATTTCAGTTAAATTTGTTTGCTTATTAATTGACTGAGTTTGGTTCTGATTTTCAAGGAAGGGGCCTCCAAAATAGGCATATTAGAACATTTAGATAAAAATACGGACTTGCTTGTGTAAATATAAAAACACTTCTCTGGTGACAGCACCATTCATTCCCCACAAAAGCTTTGCAAAATCTTCCTTTAACAACTGCCTCCCCGAAATAGGAAGCACCACCTTTTATTGGTATTAGAGGAATAAAATAATGTGAAACACTGCCATTGCATACCATGCTTGCCCACTCACCAAACATTTTAGTTAAGTGTTGAGTAGGCCAATATTCACTCTACATTTTCAATGAACACAACCACCAAAAAAATCTTTACGGTATTTTACAAACATTTGAATGTTACAATTTTTGTTTATGAAAATATTGCACTTAAAATTTAAAATCGCTAAAGATTCTGTGTTTCTGAGACTGTGATTTCAAGATTTGCATACTAATGTGAAACCATCGACTCATTTACTCCCGTGATTACTTAGCTATCAAAGTGATACAAACCTTGGGTATACAGACACATATGGATTGCTTTCCTGGAAATCCATGACTGCCTCCTCTCTTCTGGCTTTGCCTAAGGATGTAAAACTTGTTAAGTAATTTCCTTTTACCATTAGAGGTGAGCAACATTCCTTTCAGTAACAGTTTTAAAAGAAGGTGTAGTTTTATAGATCTGAAAGGTATCCAGAACAGTGCATGCAAAAAATCACAGTGTAATATTAATTAAAATTTTCAAATACAAATATATTTTTGAAGAGTACACTCAATTTTACATATTCCTTGTCTCAGGAACGAATCTGAGGATGCTTTTGATTATATCAAACATACTTTCCAAATATCTGTTTCTATTTTGCTCTTGTCTAGAAGTCAGTTTTATTTTTACAACTTCCTATCTTCAGTTCACACTTCTAGAATTCTCTTTGGGTTACTGCAAATAACCTCACTGACTTGGTGCTGAAGAACATAATCACTATCTAACCATAGCATGAAGCAGAAAAGCTACAGAAAAAAGCACACAGTTGTCCCTACCAATATGCGAAGTATTAAAACAAACAACAGCCTTAGCAACATGCCTGTTGCAGAAAAGGTTCTTCTTTTTAAATATGGTGCAACCTAAAGCAATATCCTTCCTCTCCCTCCAAACAAAACAGCCCCAGACACAAACAGCCAGTGTCCTGGGGGTTTGCCCAGACAATGTAAAGGGATCTCTAGCTCAGACTGTGTACAAGCACTAAACTGATTAACATTTTCATAGCATACCACTTCCCTTTTTGCTGTTAGCATTTCAGATCTGAGAGTCTGCATTTCCCCGTGACAAACACCTGAAACAGCAACAAGCTTCAGAATGGATTTCACATTCTGAGTATAAATCTGATCAAAATCCAAGTGAAGAGAAATATTTGAGCTCCTTAATAATTCTGAAAGATACAGTGCTAGAATACAAAGTGTGTAACCTACAAAAGCAGTTTCAGTGAGTATATTTTAGCTTAGTTTCTCAGAATTAACTAGGACGCTAGGAAAGTGTTGTATATTCTCTAAAGACACAGGATTTCAATGGGCTGTATCCTTTTTAAAGCAAGTTCCACCACTCACCTTCAAAGTCCAGGCCAAAAGGTAAATCCTTCCCATTGTTTACATGAGGGAGTATCACCACACTCAGTAATTTACTTCCTTTGTTACCAGCTAAAAAAGTAATTTTCCATCTCCTGATTTCCTAAGCCTCTTCTTGTTAAGATTACACTTCCTGTATTGAACCCTTGTTCAACCAAGATTTGCTGTTTAAGTATGGAAGTCTTTCTTATTCAGATCCAACATTTTCACACTCTGAATTCTTTCAGAAGGAAACAGAGGGTCTCTTTATCTGGAACTTGGGCCAATGAGGGCCACACGGAGGAATATGGTAATGAATATACACATTTACTGTACAGATAATAGACATTTTTTCCTAAACTTGGCTTTAGCAGGAGAAGCTGCAAAGAAATAGATTTTAAATCAGAAGGTTACTATAGGAAAATTATCTATGGGTCCCAAATAAGCTTAGCCAAAATAGAAAGTACTTTTCACAAGGTTGTTCTAAAGTATTTAAGCAAGCAAAACGTGACACAGCTTCCTAATTTAAAAGACTTTGCATTTGTATTTTAAAATAGTAAATAGTTAAAAGAGTTGATTCAAAGAGGTACCTCTTTCACAGAGTCTATAAATCTCCGTGTAGAACTTTACTTCCTGAGATTTCAGCAGAAATTTATTATTTAATCAGAATATCCTTCGGACGGAATTCACACCATGTATTTCTCAATAAGAAGACAGAAGTTTGTGGGGTTTTTTTGGTAGGGGTCCAGTAAAACATTTATACAGTATAGTCAGAGGCATTCTCTCACCATACCACCCCAGTATTTTCACTGTCTTCCAACAATTTGATAAATTTTCTGAAATGCTTTCACAAACAGATGAACAGTCCTACACCAGAAAAAACAGTAAACAAAGCTTTAGCCAAACCATTTATTGAAAACTGAGGATTCAAATAAGCAAGAGGTTTTTTTCCCATGGTTTAATTATAGGCACCATAATATGTTCTTTATTCCACAGGCTTCCTAAAGGGTTTCCATAAAATATTTTATTTTTCCTTTTAATTAGAAAAATTATCTCTGAAATTTAAAAAAAATTTAACTGACAGATATGGAAAAGATTTAAGACAGGTTTTGAAAAAAGCAGTACACTTCATATAGACTGTGGGTTTTGGCTCTGGTGTCATCACATTGCTTGAAACACATACTCGAAGACATGTAAATGTACAATGATTTTCTCAGCTCACGCTGCATTCATGCAAACAGCATTCTTGTTAGTGACAACCCACATAAGTGCATTGAATCCTACAGCAAAGCCTCCAAGTATGGTAAATAAAACACGAGTTCAGTGAGGTTTTTAGTGCAGATACTGCAAGAGCTGATTGTTTTCTGTATTTCCGGTAGAAGTACATGGAGTTGCACAGTGAGACCTACATCAAATCCTTGTACAAAAGAGGCTCAAAGGGAATGACCTTCCTTTTTGACCTCTTCAAAGCCCAAGTAAAGGTGTGTCTTTTGACTCTTCGATAAACCCTTATGCCATTCATGTGTTTCCACACATGAGCAGTTTCAAGAAAATAAAACAAAAAAACACATCCAAAGCTGTGCTAACTTTCTGCTGTTCATCACCTGCTGGAAGAACAAACAATGGCCAGAATTCTTGACCAAGGGAAAAAAAATATTTGAAGAAACCCTTACTTCTCAGAATTTAGGCATATATTTTCTGTATTATTCATTTTTTGTTTATGTATCAAAAGCACAAAGCTAATAAATATTTATTGTTCTATGATCAAAAAACCAAAGGCACCAGTGAAATTATTGATATGTAGAAGCATTAATCTCTTCCTGAAGAAAGAATGTCAAGTGGCCATCAATTTATCCTGAGTGCACTAAACTGCTCAAAGAACTTCTTAAACCTCCACTGTATTTACTACAGTTATCATTTTCAGGATTTGGCTCCAACCCAAATTTGTGTCATTTGCCCCTGATTATGTGGAAAATTTCAGTTCACATTGTTTTTCCATAATCTCAAATTTCTGTTGTTATGTACATCTAGGCACCTGAGCAAAACACACCAGAGAACATGTCATCAATGCTTGTTATTAAACTGCCTATCTTTGTTTACTTACATATTTTTTCTATTTATGCTTTCCCACTTTGCTAAAATATTCATTTACATGCCATATGTTGAATAAAATTCTCCAAGTGAGCCAGGGAATCATGAAGAGACTCATCTGTGTCTTCACTTCTGAGAAACTTCCGAAGGGTATCTAAAGCACTCAAAGCCTCATTTTTTGATGGTAAAGGCTGTTCAGCTCCCTGAAATCGATCACCTTCATCCTTATCTTCATCACCAAAAAATGCCCCAGCTTTATCTGACACACTTTCTTTGGCACAGATCATCCCATTATTTGTGGGCACTTCATAAGTTACCAAGCCATCATCTAGAGCTGCGTATTCCTCCAAAGATAAGCCTTCTGGAAACTCCACTCCAGCCGCTTGTGCATGTGCAAGCAAATCTAAATCACTTTCAACCTCCTCGTTGTCATTACTATTTGTCTCAGTTTCTAATTTGAATCCTGCTTCATTGTAACTTTTTACAATAGTCTCTGGCGTCACTTCCCTCCAGCACAGGTGCAACATCTCGATTGCATCAAGAAGGGTCAGCATAAACTCCTTATTACCTTCCACAGAGTCAACAAATCTCTTGATAAGACAGTGCCTGTATTTAACCTTCAGACTTCTGATAACCCCTTGTTTCATAGCTATACATGAAGAGGAGTCTGGAGGAAAGAACACCAATTTGACAGCCTTCAGGTTCTTTACTTCTGTGTAAGCTGGGAGAGAATGAACAAGAATAACCACCCGGCGCTGCTGTGCTTGAAATCTGCCATCCAGTTTATGCATCCACTGTTGAAACACTTCTGAAGTCATCCATACCTTGTCATTTGCTTCATAATCCACAGGCAGTGACTTCACACCTTTGAAAGTGTGTGGACTTTTGTTTTTTCCTATAACAAGCAGTGGAAGTTTCTCGGAGCCATCCATATTCGTACCCACCACTACAGTTACTCTCTCTTTGCTCAATTTACCTACAGAACAAGTTTCCCCTTTAAATGCAAATGTGTTATGTGGCAACATCTGATATAACAATCCAGTCTCCTGTATATGAAACACATTTTTTGGCTGGTAATCATTTAAACAAGAGGGAATCACGTTTTGGTACCCAAGAGCAGGAGCATCCACTGCAGTAGTAGCAGCTGTTTCTGCGGGCTGAGCTCTGAAGACCAGCCCGTACCTGGCCTTGAAGCGGTCGAGCCAGCCATTGCTGCACCTGAACTCGCCGTGTCCGAGCCGCTGGGCGAGCTCATTGGCCTTGAGGCGCAGCATCGGCCCGTTCACCGGCACCCTCAGGCCCTGCGCCACCCGGTACCACCGCACCAGGGCCGCCTCCAGGTCGGCATGGAAAGCGGTCCTCAGTCTCTTCCTTTTGGGATCAAACCGTAAAGTTTCAAAGGCTTCCAAAACTTTTTCTTTATTCTTCATAATCGAAGACAGGGAATTCTTCTTGATGCCATACTTGGCTGCAATGTCCGCCTTTTTCTCGCCGCTCTCCACAGCGCTGATGATGTCCAGTTTCTCCTCGATAGAGATGCTCTTTTTCCTCCTCACACTGTGCTCGGGCAGCGCCTCTGCCATGGCCGCACGGAGCGGCTTTGTAGGCGCGCTGCCCCGCACGCTCCCGCCGTGCCAGTGGTGTTCCTGGGCGGCGCTC
>VWZD01003528.1:363833-402163 GCA_013396695.1 Sakesphorus luctuosus | reverse complement strand
TTCTCTTCTCTTTCTCTTCTCTTTCTCTTCTCTTTCTCTTCTCTTTCTCTTCTCTTCGTATGGGTAAAGGCACCGTTCACTCAGAACTTGGTGGACATTTTTATGCTGCCAATTGAAGAAGCTTATTACATGTTCAGATTTTGTTGTAGGTACAAAATGAAGTTTGAGCTGTGACGTCTGCTTTGAAAGACCAACTGAGGTGAAGTCTCAGTAAGTCAAATTTTTTGGAAGAGGTTAAGGTAGCATAGCTTTGAAAGCGGTCTGGAGTTGGAGAAGCACATTTATTGGAGCCCACAGACAGTGAGTAGTTAGAAAAAAGCTTGAGAGGCCTCAAAATTTGCTAAGGGAATCCACCTTGCTGATGTAAATGAAGTGGTGATACATGAAAGTGGAGGAAACATTAGCAATGGGGTACATCAGATGTGGCCAATTTAGAATGATGCAGGTGATTCTCAGTAAGTACAAGTGAAATGTTTGTGTTACATTGATACCCTGTAAAAGCTTCTGGTGTGCTTGGAGAAGATGCTGGTACTTAGCTCAGGCTGGGCCTGTTCCTGACACTTGGACTATAAAGAACTGGTTTGGTTTGATGATTTAGGAGCTTTAATGGAAGAAAGGTACCTATTCTCAAGTACCTGTTGATGGTATACCTTGTCTTGCTAGTCTTGCATGAGTGCACGAGCTGGTTTGAAGACTTCAGACAACTTTTATATAAGTAATTGAACAAGCACTGCCGTGGTTGTGTATTGATTTTTCTACTATTTACACTTTCAGTGACTAACGAAGCTGCCTTGCAGAGTTAGGAGTAGCTTTTTGAGAGGGATAAAATTTTCGGTTTCTCTTTAATTTTGGAGAGCCCTGGATGCCATTCTCTCTTCAGGTGCTTGTAAATGATGTGCAGTTCTTCTGGTGATGTCTCTTCTAGCTTATACCTTAGGTCACTCTTGAAAGCAGTGCTGCTACTGTTCATGATGCAGCTGCATTTGAAACTAACTTTGATTCTTGAGTTCTGCTGATGTTTGAGTTCTTTTGGTGCCTCAGCACTTCACTTCAAGTTTGCTGCTACTGACTGCGTGAGAGTTGCATACCAACAATTTAGTCAGAAGGTGGCACTATGTTACAGCAAAATAAGAAGCAACTTAAACTCTTTTAAGGTTTGGAATCATAGCTTTTCTTGTAACACATGAACTCATTGCACTTCTCTAGGATTTATTGTTATGAATAGCTAGTACAATTTTTCTAGATAAGCTCACCTTTTTATTTTAGTATTGCTTTTCTCTTAGATGTGGAAGCTTTAAATTACTTCTGACTGAGCTGTGCTAGCATATAACTGATTTGGGGGTGTGATTATTAATGGATACAGACCAAGTATATCAGAATATTTCCAATAGGAGTTTGAAATAAAAATCAACTGTTATTGAACCCATACATCAAATATTTTCCTATGGATGACTCATTGGAAATTTAAGACAAATGCTGACCTGTTTCTTCATATTCTATAGGAAAGTGCAATGGCTCAAGAGTCTCCCAAGAATTCAGCAGCAGAAATTCCCGTGACTACCAATGGACAGCTGGAAGATTCTCGTGAGCACAGCTTTAACAGGGTGAGTGTTTTCTGTACTGTCTGATGAAGTGTCGTTATCAGAAACGCTGACCTTACGACGCAATGCACAGCGGACTTCATGCAACATAGTTTTCTGGAGGTTTAATGGAAAAACTCCTTTGAAGCTCACAGGTCATTGTTCAGATTGACATAACATAATGTTGACTGCACATTGCAATAATCTTTTTTGTATAAAAGGCAGGTTAGCAGTGGCAAATTTTGAGTTCCCTCCCCTAACCTTGATCGATGTTAACGCTGTTTCCCTTGTGTTCGAACGCCCAGCAGAGGGTGCCATGGGACAGCTTGTGAAAGTTGAGTTGGGTTTCTTTCTCTTTACTCTGATTTTCATTTGGAAGTAGGAGACTAAGTATTTGTCCACGTTTATTTGATATCTGCCAAGACTTAGATTTTAAGCAAATCTCAGGGTTTTAACAATCCCATACTGACTTGCAGCATAGGATTATTTTTCAAATACTGAGCAGAACTTCAGCATTTTGTTCTATCCTACTAAAATGCTCACTAGAGGGGAGAGCCTTTATAAGTTTGAAAAGAAATTGCATATACATCCTGAATATTGGTAAAATAAGAGTTTGCCTAATTTTGTCTTCTTTTTTTACTTTAATGGAGAAATTCCTTCAAATGAGAAATAATTGTTAAAGTTGACTAAAAAAACAAAGCACATACTGCACATTGCAATCACTTTTTTGAGTAAGAGGTGTATTAGTAGTGAAATTTTTTTTCTGAATGCTAAATGCTATAAAGTACCAGGTACTCTGTAATCAAGTGTATATGTTACTAATTATTGGTTCTGAGCCTCAAGAATACTGATTTTTAATCCAGCAATTGTATTAATAAGATGGAAAAATAGCATATAAATATATATATTAAAATTACAGTTTTAAATGTGTATAATTTTAATTATGCATTTCAGTAACATTTATATTTTAAAAAAATGCTGAAAACAAGATCTGAGACCATTTGACTATGATTGCAGGGTAGCTGTATAGTGAGCATAACTGTAAAAAAAGTGTAAAACTTCATGGGATGAAAATGCATCCATATTAGAGCTCTTATTAAAATACTGTCCTTGTTATTGGGCATTTTTCCTGCTTCTGCTGTATAGGCCATAAGTTTGGGGTTTTTTATGAATAGTACTGCAAGGAGGGAAGGCTTATGTTTATCAGGATTTGTTGTTCAACTAAGCTCTATCAGTAACATAATGTAAATATTAGGACAATATGTAATAAAGCTTCATTTCTATAGAGATCTATGTATGTACGTTTAGGGGGACATTAGAAATGCATCTTGAAGCAGTAATGAATTTGGGTTCACCTCAAAGCAGAGAAACAGACTTACAATTTCTAAGCCTGATGGCTTTTCTGCTGCTGTGACTTGACTGCTGTCAAAGCTGCCTTTTCCTCACCTAATGATTGCTTCTTCAGGGCAGTGCCTGCCATGTTTATGTACAGCAAATGGAACTCTTGTTCAGTCAAAATGTAAAGCTGAAATTTTAAGGTAATTTCTGTCTATGGCCATATATAAAATTTGCAGTAGGTTTTAGCTGGCATGCTAATAATTTCGCTGGCTTCAAGTCAACTGTATTTTGAAACTTCTACTTCCACAAAAGTGGGTCAAATATTTGGTCAAATAGCAGAAAAGTTATACTATGCAAGCATGGTTGAACTTTCTGCTGTAATTTTTTTCTCAGTGCTTATTCTGAGATGAAGTGCACTTCAATTATCTTCTGTCTTATACAAGTTAACACCTGCAGGTGTGACCTAAACTCAGAATATGTGATAATCAGGGCTTCTTATAAACAAAACAAAGAAAACAAACTTCTTGGAAGTAACATCTAGGTCTGTTTACTAACCTGTTAGTCTCAAATTCTAGTATTAAGCTTCTATTCATCTTGATTCATGTTTATTATTTCTAATGCTTAATGCCATGCTTTCTCTTTTTTGACTCGCCAGGTAATTTTTTGTTTTAACCTAAAGCAATATATGCATTGCACCACAAAATTTCTTTGCCAAATTTTCAGAGGTCTTTTTCCCTATCAACTTATGGAAATGACAAGCCAAGTACTGATTTTTATGGGATCGCTTCAGAAAGGTGCCAGAAACCATGACTGCTTTAATTTGTACTGTTACCAGGGTGCTTGGTAAGAGAGTGTGACCACAGCAGAGTTTAGAGCACTCAAATTCCAATACACTGATTTTGATTGCACCTTCTTGAGGAGCTGGAAGACGAGGTTATTTTGATTTCCTGCTTCTTTACTTTTATGATCAGGGACATGTTGGTCTAGATGTTGTACAATTCAGATGTAAACAATAAAATACCATTTATTCTGTATTTCTTGGTCTTCTACAGCTATTTTGTGACAAAGGCATGAGCAGCTTTGATTGAATGTTTTTGATAGACTGAGTAAAGAGGTAGTTGTACAACCTTTTCTTTAGATTTCTTTAATTACAAAACTACACTGTTATCTAGACTTGCATTCTGTTTAGCACTTCCATCAGCCCTCAGGCTTTTCAGGCATGAAAATGCCCACTTATTTTTCAGCAAATGCAGTATTAGTACACACTCAAGCATGAGAAATATTTCATTTTGCGAGGCAATGCAGTGCGAGTGTATTTACCTGTTGCTCTTTCTTTAAAGACAAATGCCATTAGTTTTGCAGAACATCAGGCAGCACAGACTGTCACAATGTCATTTCAGACGGAAGCATGTTAGTTTCAGTTTTGTGGGAATGTGATACAGCACTGATTGATGCATCTTCTTGGTATAAAGCATGCATATAAAGTAACTCAAGGGTGTTTTCCTAACTATAAAATCTCATTCAGAAATATGCTGCTACATTCTAATTCTATAATAAAACATGCCAGTGGAATTCGGACAAGTTTTGTCCTGCCTGTATGATGGATGGAAATGCTTCAACTAAATAAAGCTGTAGCCTCAGTCATCATTGGATCAAATATGTCATGTTCTTTCTTTAAGGAAAAGCTTGACCCAGTGCTTTTCAGCTCTCTAAGTTCTGCTGGAAATCCCTTAACCTTTAAGAACTTGGTATATAGAATGGTTTGAGAATATTTGGGTATGTGTTAGTTTAGAGGGCTTCAGCATTTTCAAATCAAATGTTTTTCTTACTATTTTGTATAAGAAGACCCAACATACAAAAAATCTTGTTGGTTTACATTATTTAATTTTTTATTTCATTTAACCTCCACTTCTAGAACACCGTTTTCTCCCATGCTATTATAATTATGTGATTAGCATAGTGGTGTTTTAAAGTCACTGGGGGGACTGGAAGCTGAGGCCTGTGGGAAGGAGTGGGGAAAGTATGTTATTTCTATTTTCTATTTCTATAGTCAGTAACATGTCATACAGTCTGAAAGCTGAATAGAATTAAATTTAATTTTTCAGAAAATTGTTTGATATGCCTGTAAAGATACTCAAGCAGCCTTAAGTGATTTGTTACATTTAAACTATGGTACAAAGTCTATATGATGTTCTTCGTATCAGTTTGAGTCTGTGAATTGGTTGTTTCAATTTTTTCCTTTTATTTTCAGTATAGACTCCTTGCCCATGGATCTTATTGTACTCTTATGGGAACAAAATCATTGTTAAACATGTATGTAATACCAGTAATAAACTTCAGCCTGCAAAAGATAAATCAACTTTTTTGTGAGTCTTCCATTTATCTTATTAGAATTACGAAATAAGCTCTGGGATCTGACGAATCTGAATGCATGTGTTCAGTATCTTGTTCAGTAATTTTATTGCCAGACTGCACAAATAGATAAGATTGACTCTTTTATGTCTTTTGCCTTCTGAAAAAAACCCACCAGTCTTGTCACCCACATGTGCCTGCGACATCTGAGCTCATCTCTTAGGTTTTACTGTGTTCACTGACATAGTCAAATTTTTATTATAGGTAAGGGGGCGGTCCCGTGGTGCAAAAGAGATCACTCTGGACTCTGAATCCCAAGGACCTGAGTTCGAGTCTCAGTGGGACCGTCCCCTGGCAGTTCAATGCCTCCCTGCCATCCCATCCCGTCACATCTCGGATGCTCAGCAGGGTCAGCCCCGCTCAGTACCGGGGGCTGTGACAGTCCCGAGGACTTCCCTGTCACTGTCCAAGCTCGCTCGGCCGTGGCAGATGGACCTCAGGACTTAAACGGTGGGGCCAGTTCTGTGCACGCTGTGCCTCACCTAAAAAATCCACTGCACAGGCTGGAAGGGCACATGGGGAGAGCCCTGCCCAAATCTACGCTTGCAAAGTCTGGCCATACATACAATGTAGGCTGATTTAAAGTATATTACTTTGTGTCATTTCTCGAAAACTGTTTTTAGGAGATAAAACAAATACATGGTCTTCATACAGCCTGAAAAACAAAAATATGCATGTTAATGATGAGAGTAGAAGGGAAATTAATTTAAAACTGGATTGTAGTATGACATTAGGTAAATCAAAATGGATGTAGTAGAAAGGGTCTTCTGAGTGAAGAGCAGTGTATTGGAGAATACATTTGTTGACTTTAAACTGATTGGAGGATCTAGAGGCTTAATTCATGGAAAACAGGAACTGAGTGATATAATAGGGCAAAGAGAAGAAGAAAGTGCTGAGTATGTGCAAGGAGCTCTACTTGTACGTGATTTTGGATACATTAAACTTCGGAGCCCATCTATTCTACTGGATAGATGTTATGTCTGTCTACACAACTTTGCAATAAGATATGTTGCAGATTTTTCCTGAAGGCAACTTGAGTAGTTTTGTTTAAAATGTCATTCCTCATTTAAAAATAAACAAGCATAGGATTGGTGCCAGTTTAGTTGCTCCACATATATTTATTGAATGAGCTAGTGATGTGGGGGTTCAGAAACAAGGTAGTAAAGGCAAGTAAAACCATATCTGTTAAACCTGCTGCTGGTTCTGAGCAGAAGATAATGCTTAGTCATGCATTAATAACGGACTGGCATAACTAAGAAATTAATACAGTGATATCTCTTTAGTTGCTCCTTAGTTAAGTAAGTCAGTTTTGGCTAGGTTGGTTTCTGCTACTGGAGAAAATGCAGTTGTGATCTTTCCCTTCTTCATTTTAAATTATTCTGGATAGCATGGATGGGAAGTTTTGTTTTGGAAATAGTCTTGTAGTTCAGCCAACATTCCTTCATAAACATGCATTCTGAGTGACTTCTTTGCTCTGTCTACTGTCTCAACAGGATTGCTATGTCAAAAATTCATACTGATACATCTAGATGATCTGGATAACAAACTGATAATATCCCTGTTACAGTTGTGTAAATAAGGCTAGCCTGACTAAAATATGTTTAATATACGGTGATTTGAAGTAATTAAAATGGGATTTTAACAAATGGTTGAAGTGGTGGCTTAAATGTTCAATGCCATGTAAGTTTGCACTGTCCTGACTAGACCTAATTAGGCTGGTGCAGCTGTGCTGTGTACCTGTATTTCATGCTTTGCTTCTTTGAGCCTTGAGCATGCTCAATAGCTGAGAGTGGGGGAGGCAGTCCAACCTTTTAATTCCTTGGGAATCTTTTGAGTTGTGGGGGTTTTGTACCTCTAGCTCTGGGTCTCAGTGGAGTTACAATACTAAATACTTCTGCTAGATGATAATTGGGTAATCATAGTTTAAGCCTCAGAGAACTGAAAATTATGAATGAAGCATCTTTGGTTTTTAGTGATGGTGATCCTTTAGTAGATTTGTGGTTTGCAATCTATCAACAAATTTTGATCAATTCTAAATACTTGGATTTACCTTTTACAAAGACAGGGGGAAATCTTACACTTAGCTAGAAGAGCAATATGTTGTCAAAATATAATCACCTTATTGTAGTAGGGGAATCTGTCCTCCCTAAGTTATCCTTCTTTGTAAGTTGTTGAAGGGATAAATGGCTTTGTCAGTATAATTACAGGGGGGTTTTTTGTTCTCTTTTTTGTTTATCTACACCTGTGTAAACAAAAAAAAAGCAAGCACAATCAGCTGTAAGAAGGACATGTTAAAAACTGAAGTTTACATGTAGCAGTGTGTACAGTAACTTGCATTTTTATAAACTGCAAAATGCTATTGTTTTGATAGTCACTGACTTTGATGACAATTGCCAAGGTATAGTAGCTCTTTCTTTTAAATTCATACGCAGGAATATTGTCCTTCATCAGGATATATTTGAACTGGTTGGTAAGTGTTTCAAAAGAGGTTTGAATGCAGTTCTTTGCACTGAACTTTGCCTTTTTGACAGTGAAAAAAATGAGATCTCCTAGAACAAATACGTGTTTGTGTATATACACGTGTGTATATTTATGTCAAACACCCTGGTGTATATATACATACAATTGCAGATCTTAATAATTTTCATAATCCAAATATCAAGTTTTTATTTAAGAGAAGGATATTCTGATTTATTTAGCACTGCAGTTTGTCCAGCCTGTGTTCAGCTTCAAATCAGAATTACATTGAATGAACAGAAGTAGTACAATTGTTTAAATTTTTGTCTTTACAAGGCAGATGTTCTGCATCTTAACCTTAAATACAGATGATTGCTTAGATTCCTATTGCAAACATGCTTAAGCAGGTTAGGTGTCTACATTTGTTTGGCTACAGATTTAGATATTTCTGAAAGCTATACAACGTGCCAGGGTGCCTTCAGGAAAAAATAATCCATGCCATGTCCTTTTTGTTAAATCAGTGCATCTTCTCTGCAATCTGGTTATCCTTTTTCAAGTCTCTGCTTTTTCAGCTTCTGCTGACTTGCTACATTTTGAGTTAAATGGAGTCTATGTATTAGCTAAATTAAGCTGAAGCAAAGGCTTTCCATCCCCAACTGCGAGTACTGAAATGGAAGCACCAGTGTTAAAGTCAGTTGTGAAGACTGAGAACAGTGTGTATCCAATGCTGTGATATGCTTAATTTGTGAGAACAGGTTCTGCATGTGACTACTATTTGTTTTTCATGCTGGGTGCATCTTTTTTGATATGTGTTTGGGTTTTTTGGTTGTATTTTTGTATAATGCTTCAGATAAACAAATATGGCATACTTTATTATTAACTAGTTCGTGTAAGTGAAAATATGGCTGTAGGTGTTGGTTACTGTGTTTGCAGTAACATCCTGGGATTTTGATGTCAGCAGGATTTCTGTTCTGCTGGAATTCATCTGTTTGTAGCTCTTCCTTTTTTCCTTCTCCCATGAGTTTGTCCTAAATTAAAGATACCTGACCAAATCTGTGGGATGTGATCCTGTGATCCAGAACCACTTATTGACACCTGAGCCTCCAGGCAGTACCATTTTTATGCACTAGCTTGCTTGCTTTGTGGATGGAGCAACTGCAGTAACAGGTCAAACATGGATTGGAATTTTAAAGGTTGTATTTTCTTTGTAATTAGAAGCATTGCATATATCATAAACAGTTCCTACACATGTCCAGACATTAACGTCTGAGAGCCATGTATAGCTTTTCTTTGCAAATTTCATGAGCATTCCTCTATACTTTTCCACTTTTTTTGCCTCTGTGTGGAAGCAGAGGGGATGCAAAAAAGTACCTGGTTCCAGATACTGACAGTTTTCTGATTTCTTGATGTTTTATTCTCTGTAACTCTATTTTACCTTTTTACTTTCACTTCCATAGTAGTTTCTCAGACACTCTTTACTTTTAGGAATTAATGGTTTTAAATTGCTTTAAAACCTTAACTTATTTTAAAGTACTAAATATAATTGCATGACACCAGAGGCTTAAACTTCAATCAGAAGGCTTAAAATATAGTCCAGGAAACCTTTGGGGGAGCTGTTCAGAGATGTGAGTGAGACAGCAAAAATGGGCATTTATGAATTGTATGTGGATTCAGAGTTCATGGTGTATGGATTTATAGGCCTGTGTTGGATTTCACTGAAGACTTTGCTTGCTTGAAAATTGGTTGTAGTAGATAATCTAGATCTCCAAAGTTAAACATGGTGATCTCAAGCAATTTTAAATCAATGAGTTTCAAATACAAGCAAGTCAATGACATCTTTGTGCTGTGAGCAGTTGTGATGTAGACTAGGTGCTCCAAAGGAAGCTACTGAAGTGATGCCTTTTGGGATGTTTCTCCCATGTCAAATATTAAAATGATTTCATGTGCTATTTGTAAATAATAAGGATGCTATTATTTTGAAAGCTATTTGTTTATTAATTTTTTTTATCTTTAGCATTATGATAGTTGCTTCTGTATGTTTGGTTTGTAAGGTGTTGTCTGCTTGATAATCTTAGATCATTCTGCACCCCTGTCAGTTGAATTTGTAAATGTAAACTTTTATTAAACTGCTATTGTTTGGAGTAGCTTCAGACCACATAACATGGTGTTTTGGACCACTTTTTTGATAACTGCTGCTCTAAGAGATGGCATTCTAATTGTTCATCAGTACAACAAAAAATTCTAGAATGAATCTCTAGACTATACTTACAGTGTTTCTCATTCATTTATGTTTTATTTGTGCATAGCAGTAGAATGCTGTGACACCAACAAGGACATTCCAGGCTAAAGACTGAATTGCTTGTCTGAGAGCTGCTGAAATTGCATTATAATACTTTTTAATCACTTTAATATTTTTTAACATTAACTTTCAATTTTGATTCACTTATTTTCAAGGACTTAAAATACTCATTACCAGTTGGACTTGGACTTTCTGAAACCAAAATAACACCTCATGGCTTTGACAGCGCCAAAGAGGGAGTTGTTGAGGCAGGACCATTTCCAAGTAAAGGTAAATGCTTTTTTGTATTTCTCAATTTAAAAGCTTCAGACATGTTTTTGCATGGTCAGGAATAGAGTGTTCTGTAGCTGCTTTGAGCAGTTTGGTGTAAATGTACATATTCAGATTTGCATTAATGACAACCAGTTTATCTTCTCTGTGGCTGGGTTGTTTAAATAGGGAATATATGCTACACTTGCAGGATTAGTCAAGGGACTAGAGGAAACTACTTAGTGTTAAATTGGTCTGCATTTACAGCAAGGGACGTCCTTGAGCACCTTGAGTTGGTATCAGGCTGAAGAATTTTACTATTCCATTGTGTTGAAGTTTTTTTTTAATTTTGCAGGGTATTATTCTGCTTTGAAACATAACTGGAGAGTTATTTATTTCTTGATATGCAGTTCACTTACGCAAAACAGATTATTAGGGTGGAATTCTTTTTCATTGTATTAGTGTATTCCTTAGAGAATCTAAGCTAGTGTCAAACAAAGAGAAACAACGTGATAAACAAGCAAATCATGTCAGTGTTTCCCATCTGTCTAAAAGCAATGGAATACCATGATATGTATGTACAAATGATATTTAATGAACTACGTAGCTTTGACAGTTTCTGAATTGGAAAGGCTGGAAATTATCTCAAATAAGTCTCTTTGTAGTCATAGATTTAATTTACATTTTGCTTCATTTCCTGTTTGGTAAAATTCTTTGCTTATAAAAACAGTGATTTATATGCTGTACTTTACATATATTACAAAGTGAATGCTGTGTTTCTTTCTCTTTGAAATTAGCAAAATATCTAGCTAAAAACAGGGCAGATGGCAAACTGCTCACCATTCTTGCCTTTTTATGTTCTGTTAGCAGGATAACTGTTGCAGCTGTTAAGTACATTAGCCTGTAAGAGAAAAGTGTATAAGATGTGTTTAAAGCTGCACTAATATGTTTGAAATGCAAATACTCTGTGAAAATTATACAAATTACAAGCTTTGGACACGTTAGATACCACAATTTTCTCCAAGGATATTTTATTCAGATTTTTCCTGATGTTCCAACAAAATCAGCCTGAGAGAAGTGATAAAAGCCAGGGCTTCCTAGAAAATGGTGGACAAAAATTGAATGATTGTCCTATTTTTAAAAATTCTGTTTTGTGTTTGAGTGTCCCTATTAGGATTTCATTTTTGAATGCAAAGTAGACAATATTGTAGGGGAAGGGCTATTAGGATTTGGGGAATGTTGAGTGATGAAGCATGCATAAGGCTACATCAATACTCTGTCAAATTATAAGGATTTTTTTGACTGCTTGTCTTGGCTCGCTTGCTGACATGATTCAGTCTTGAGGCCTTTAGCAGGATCTTGCAATCAGACTTTTACGCCTGGCTGAATCCATTGCAGCTCTTATGCAATGTGTTGCCACAGAAAAACACAGCAAGTGAGCTCTCTTTGTCTCATCTTCTCTGTGCAGGTGGATCCCTATGATTGGATTTACTTGCCCCATATTAGTAGGTGCTCTGTGCTATGCTTGAAAGGCAAAAGCTAATTGATGATCCAGTTACTTTGAGTGGTGTTTTTGGTGTTACCAATACCTAAATTTTGTTGAAACCACTAGACGTTAGGTTTGATTTCCTTTTTCCTCACTATGCTGTTAGCCCTGAAGTGTATTGGAGTTTCTCAGCAAAAGCAATAAAAGTTCCCCCCCCCAATATGGTGGTCACTCATCACTATAGAGAAAAAGCTGATTTGCTTGTTTGTTTTTTAAATCCTGAAAATTTCATAAGGATACCACTTCAGGTTTATCTGTTAGGAAAGTGTGGCAGAGGTCTGCAAAGCATAATCCTAAAACATCTTAAAGAACACACAAAGTGCATGTTGTGTATTAGTTAGTTTTTGTTTGATTGGGTTTTCTTAAGAGAAAAACCAAGTGATGTAAAGTCTATCTTTTGAGAATAAGCTTGCACACTTCCACAGCTAATAATTCCTGTGATCTTCAGGATAACTTACTGCTGTGTGTTTACACAGACTTAAGAGCTGGTGTCACTAAAGTGTGTCTGAAATGGGCAGAGATTTCAGAGCTTCCTTCACCCCTTAATGCTTGGAGTACCATTCAGTGACAGTGCAGAGTGAGATCTACCTAGACCTAAAACAGGATGTTTCAGCTGTGTAAGATGTATATAACAGTCTTACGTGGAATTTTCTATTTATGGTATGCACTTTACTGATGAAGCTGTCAGTTGTGTCTTGATTACTCTTACAGAAAAAGAAATTGTCATCATGACCTAGACAAAGAGATTAAATCATGAAAACTTGGAGTAGTTCACATGAACAGCTGCACCTCTTAAGCATTTCCATCAGAAATTCCAGCACCTTTTCTGTGAATGCTTCTATTGTTGTTGAAGCAAATGTTTCTTTGTTTTGAAAAAAAATCCCATCTGTGTAAAACTATGCATTGATTTGTACGCGAAGATGATGATTTTCATGGTTAAATGTCCCCTTTTCAGGTTCCTCAGCATCACCCAAATCATCTGTTATATCTCCTAGCAGTGCAGCAGCTAGCAGACTGGCTGGACAAGGTTGTGATTTAATTATTCCCACAGGTATCAAAGCACTGAATGGATCAAGCCCCTGTCACTGCTGACACTGTACTAACTCTTTCATGTCTTAATAATTTGATTTACTGTTACTTGGAAATAAAACTTCTGGGGATTTTTGGTGGCTCCCACTTCTGACTTTTAATAGTTCACAAAGTAACCTCTGCTTTCCTCTCTGTAAGCTGCTTTTACCCTATAAAATTAGAAATATAACTACTAAATATTAGCTAAAATAGCAGTGACCAAAATTATTTAGGTTAAAGCTGAAACTTTTGGCATTTTTTGCCAAAATGACCCCATATTCCAATAGGCTAGACTATGGAGGCAGCCATTAGGAATCCACAGCACCCAAACCAGGCCTTGCCACTTGACTCATTTTGTGCCTGTGGGCAAATGACTTAACATCTTAGCCTGCTTCCTCCTGTATAAAAGGAGAAAACTTACTCAGTTACCTCATAAGGGTGTTGAGAGGGTTAGTTACTTAATGTTTGCACAGCATTTTGAAGATGTAAAGAACATAATGGGATGCTAAAGGAGTATCTTGAGGCGTCTGTATAGACTTTTTTCCAAACTCTTGCTTGCATAAATAACTTGGTAAGAATAAGGTGACTGTAAGTAGCAGTAGGGATTAGAGTCAGGAATAGTCTAAATTGTACATGAGTAAATGAAAATGTTGCTTAAAATTTACTATTTTTAAGCAGTTTTTAGTGTTTAGGACACTGGGAATGACTTTTGCAAAATTAAAACATAGAATCCAAGTGATATGCCATCTTAGCTTGAAAATGTCGAATATGGCAATTTATGTGTGGTGATTGGCCCTGGATATTTTAATCTGTTGCTTTAAATATGTTCTTTGTTGCTGTTTTTATATTGATGGTTTTGTAGAATTAGTTGTTCCTCATACAATGAACTAATAAAACTGAAAGAAATAAGTTTGGGATTGGCTGGACACATCTTCTGGAAAGGATGGTGCTTAGTGGAAAAGATTAAAAAACACTGTACTTTAGAATATGCCAATAATTTTCATTTAATGGCTGCTGGTTGTGAACAGACTTTATCCAACAGGATATTCAACTGTTGAAGTTTTAAAAATAGCATGAATAGTAAACATGTCTCAAAAGCTGTTTTAAGGTTGGTTATTAAAGCGTGCATTCGGTAAGTTTGGTTTAGCCTATTACCTACAAGAAATATTGATATATAATACATGTTTGATATCAGTTTTAAATTAAGTCTTTCCTTCTGGAAGTGATTCTGAAAATCTGCTTATTCGTCTTAAGTTCATACTGTCACCTTGCTCTGCTTTTGTTCTTGCAATTGCACAAATCTTCCATACCTCCTGTTCATCCTTTATAAATCAAACTAACAAATACCCCAAACCCAAGGCCTTGAAGGTTTGTTTTGTCTGACACAGGGGGCAGAGCTCAGCAGAAGAGTGGGCCTGTTGTGTTAGCAGATGAAGTAAAGAACCCAGCAATGGAGAAACTGGAATTGGTGAGAAGGTGGAGCCTAAACACTTACAAGGTATGCAGCCATGTATTTCTATGTGTATGCATTCTAAAAATGAGTTTGCTACTAGAACTGTATGAAAGTCATCTGTTGTTGTAGTGAGCATAAACAAGAATGTGTAGGGAAGGCTTAGTGTTCTTCCAAGTGTAGGACTTGTGTTTTAGTCTTTTATAATCCCTGTTTTTAAATGGAAAATCTTTCACAGTATTACCGATTTAGCAAGGTAAAGAATGTTCCATTTCTAATGTCCCCTTCATAATTCAGAATGTACAGATTTGGGCACTAAAGCTTGTAATTAAATCTTTCTGCCATTTATGAGTTGATTGCTGGTAAAATAAAAAAAAGTCAGGCCCATTTACAAGTTCCATACTTGTTAACTGGTATTCGGATGTTCAGTCTTGGCTGTTTGTTTTTCTTAGTGTTTTAATGGTTGTTTCAATTCATGTGTGTTTTACTCATTTATGCTGCTTCTTTTTGATCAGTTGGGATTTGATGAAATGAAAAGAGTAACATAAGAATAATTAAAAGGTGTTTAAAGCAAGCACACTAGTTTACCAGAAATGACTCTCATTAAAAAGCTGTAAGATAAGCAACAATTGTCAGGGAATACATTCCTGTCAAGAGTTTCAAACAAAAGACTAATATTGAAAGAACTTTTTGTTACGCCCACAGCTTAAATGACAGAGTTGTGGACAGGTGGTTTGTGCATCAATAGGATCTATATACTAAACCATGAAGAAATGAAGAATCTGGAAAAGAAAGTCTGAGTCTCTCTGGTGTTCTTTAAGTCCACATAAGGACTTCCTCCTCAGTGAGGGTGGGAAACAGAAATGGAGACATTCTACCACTAGTGAATGCTTCTTCTGTCTTTCTGTTAGAATCAGAAATTTCCTTTTCTTTTTAAATGTCTAATTAAATGCTTTGTAGATTTTCTACTTTTTTTGTCATCTAAATTTTATAGCAGCTGCAGAAGTGGCAGGCCAGTGGTATCCTGGGGTGCATTGGGAAGAGCACTGCCAGCAGGTCAGAGGAGCTGATCCTGCCCCTCTGGAGTGCTGCGACCAGTTCTGGGCTGCTCAGTACAAGAGAGACATGGAACTCCTGGAGTTCAGTCCAGTGGAGGACAACAAAGATGATGAAGGGACTGGAGCATCCCTCTTACAAGGAAAGGCTGAGGGAGCTGGGCCTGTTCAGCCTCAAGAAGAGATGACTGAGGGGACCTCATCAATGTCTATCAGTATCTGAAGGGAGGGTGTCAGGAGGATGGGGCCAGGCTCTTCTCAGTGGTACCAAGCAACAAGGCAAGAGGCAATGAGCAGAAACAGAAGCGTACAAAACACATACTTAATATGGTTAAGGACAGTATTTAAGTTGTGGACGTACTGGCTTGCTTTGGTTCCCATGAGGAAGATCATAGGAAGAAGTCTCCTTATCTCATAGTAGCTGACTGTTCGTAGGTTGGAAAATGCAGAAATAAAGGGCAGGAGTAAATGGTTAGCAGAGGGAACCAGCACTTGAACTCCTCTGAACTATTCAATGTACCAGACATTATTTTACAAGTGGAGTTAGAGGTGAAACTTGATGTTAGGAAGTTCTTTAGGAATCCGATATGAGTAGTTCCTATGCCGTGATGTCTCTGTATCAGGAGTTGTGAAATTAATTATTGAATATGTTCAGAAGTCATTCCCATCTGTGAATGCTTTTGCAACTACTGACCCCTTTACCCCTTCCAGTCATACTGTCACTGGTAATCGTGAGTTAGCATCAAAAGAAATTGCCCTTCTTTCCATAGTCTAGTGACAAAATCTTCTGTTCTTTCTTTCTGCCCTTGCCTTCCTCTGGATGAGAAAGAGGTTTTCAGTTTAGCGAAAAGATTTAGGTTTTTACAAACCTCTCCAATACTGGGCTACTAGTGGAACACTTATTTCTGAGACATGTCCAGTAATGCCCCTGTTCACCTTTAACATAGGCAATTTAAAATGTATTTCTCTTAAATGTGTTTTGGTGGGGTTTTTTCCTTTGAGTTGTTTTTCTTAAGCTTTGCCTTGGGTGACTTCTTTTTCAGTAGCATAGTCTTATTCATGACAGTTTTCTTTGTAGATACTCATAGAACAAAGGAAAATGGAATTAATGTGTGGAATTCTCTTCATTTGCTAATGAGAATACGCAACAACATGTGTGTTTGTATTAGTCCACTTAGAGCTGGAGTAAACCAAAATAGATAGAAGCATCTTCTTTATCTCTCACTACATCTAAGTTTAACAAAGTGTGCAGTGCAAGTCTTTCCAATTACTCGTTTTTCCTCATTTGTCACTGCTGGGCTTTTTTAGGTGTTTTGCTGTAAATTCTGAAGCAAATACCTCTTGGCTGAAAATAATTTCCAGAAGTGTTGCCTTTCATGATTCGGATTTTTCTCTTGCATTTCCACGGGGGTGTGCACATGTGTGCCTCGGGTTTTTTTGGAAAATAGCCAAAATTTGGCTACTACTTCCATAGTTCCTAATGGAAGGCTTCTTTGTGCTTTGAGCACATTCATTGCTAAGCTGTATTTTGCAATTCCTGCTGCAGACTTTCGTAGTAAAAATTGTATTCTATGTTATGATTTGTTATGCTCTACCAAATTTCTGATGCTTGACAGACAAATGTCACCTAGATTAGCTGTGCTTTTTCATGTTCAGTGAAGTAGCCAGAGTAGTCTGTACCTTATGAGTCACGATCAACTTGTTCTCCTTGGTCATTCTTGAGTCTTTCCTGTGTTCACCTGTTAACATTTAGAAAAGACATAAAAGTTCTAGCAGGTTAAATGTGTGTCACATGTGTCTCCTTTGGACACAAGTAAAGACTGGAATAAACAAAAGTCCTTGAATTGGGAAACCCTGGGAAATCCAGTGCTGTAGTGTATTTGGGTTGTATGATATAAGATAGGCTTGAGCATTAATTCACACCAAAAAAAAATAGCAGCCTTGCACTGAGGTTAAGTTCCTCCAGAGTAGTTGTGGCCTGGACTGCTAAGTTCATTTCCTTGTAATTTTTGTTTCTAGTAATAATTTTTTATGTTTAAGTTGGTCATTTCTTCACCTCTTGGGACCACAGATTAACTTCAAGGAACTTACTTTAGCAGTAAATAATTCCTGCTTTCCATAGAGAAATTGTATGGCTTTGCAAATGGCTTCTCCTGAGTCTCAGTCAAGGGAAACTCCACTGTGCATCTTGGGAGGCTCTCTGCCAAGCTGGCCTTGAATCTCTGGCAGAGGAGGTCACAGATAAGGGGAATGTGGTAGCAGCCCAATCTGTCACAGCCATACACTGGGTGAAAGAGTCTATTGCCTTGTAAGAGCACATTTTCTGCTTACCATGTTAATAAACTGCAAATCTGTTAAGAATTTGACTTACGACAGAAAAGAAGTAAGTCTGTCTGACGTGTAAATAGTAAGTGCATTTTAATACTTCTGTGTATTTCTTAGTAGCAGCTCCCAGTTTTCTAGTCAGCTTTAAAAAACATGCTGAAAACTACTACCTCCTGACTTCCTGCCTAAAAAAATCCTCAAAAAATAACATTTTTGGAAAGCACACATAGATGTTCTGGAATTGTATGACTGGTAGACAAAGCCCAAAAGATTACTAACTAGATCTTTTTATGCAGAGTGGTAATGCTCCTATGAACTACCTTTCATGCAGTACGCTAAAATACTTCTTTTAACTTAATGAGATTCACCAAACCTATGGAGAGATAAGTGGTTTTTTACTTGAGAAACAATTAGTTATGCTCTTGATTTGCTCACTTGAATATTCATCTTAGTAGGAGTTGAGACTTGTCCAACTGTTCTTGCTGAGTCCTGATAAACTTCTAAAGAGTGTGTTGTTTTTTCAGTTTGTTGTGCAAACTTACGTTGGGAGGGGTGATTGTGAAAGAATTTGTGTGTAATTATATGTCCCTTGAAGCTGAAAATGGGTGTATGCTGTGTTGTCTTGAATATACTTGATTCTTTGTAATTTAATTATTTTTCTGCAGTGTACACGTCAGATCATCTCTGAAAAACTGGGTCGTGGCTCAAGAACAGTAGATCTGGAACTAGAAGCTCAAATCGATATATTGAGAGATAACAAGAAAAAATATGAAAATATCTTGAGACTGGCACAGACGCTGTCCACGCAGCTCTTCCAGATGGTACATACCCAAAGGCAACTTGGAGATGCATTTGCTGACCTGAGTTTGAAATCATTGGAACTTCATGTAAGACTTTTATAGTGCTAAAAAAAATACAGTGGCAGAGATGAAGATAAGCCTAATTGACTCGTGCAGGGTATATAGTAGTTTGCAGCTGCTTTTGTAAACTTCGTAGTTAACAATATATTACATGCTCTTTGTGTCAAAAGCTTATGTAATTCACTTGAAACTATAGGAAATTATTGAAATTACTGTAGTTCTTTGTTTCTTAAACATTTGCCTCTAGTTGATGGTTGGACTCAGGAACTGACAACTTTGCTTTATGGAGAAGATGCATTTTACTATTAATTTTGCTTCTAATGAAATGTCATCAAAGTGTTCCAGAGTGTTACGTCATTTCAATTACAGGATGTCTTTGGGGAATGTGCCTGGGAGTAAGTAGATTAGGGCATATTACTTCACTTATGCACATTGAATGTGAGTAAATTATTTTTCTGTAGCATATTTAAGCACTGAGATTTCATCTCAAAGTCCTTTTTTAACCAGAATTTTCGTACTAATAGGACTAATCTGTATTCTTACATTGTCTGGAGTTGCTGAGCAAGAGAGGCAATCTTCAGATATCTTGATTGTTATGATTCCATGGTTTAGAAGTTTATGTAACACTGGCAGTTTCTGTTGCCAATAGTAAAACTGTCTGCTGTAAAGAGAGAAAAGGTAGATGTTGCTTACAAAGTATAGTAGCTGGCTTGCTTTTATATTGCTTGTTCTGTACTTGCAAAGTTAAAGCAATTTGATCCTTTGGAAAACCAGTATTAAAGTGGCTAAATGACTCCCTAAAACATAGCTGCTGGAACAGCTCAAATGATCTTTGTGATTTTAAAAACATCTGTCTTTTCATAATTGCCTTTACCATTGAATGTTAAGGGAGGAGGTGGAGTTCATGCTTGCACAGAGGAACCTTAAGTGGATAGCTAGCTGAAAAAACTTTACACTCCTACACTGGCATACAGGAATTTTTAATATGAGTCTGACAGATGAAAATCTGTGAATGTAGAGCACTTCTAGCAGCTAAGAAATTAAATTATCTGCTAAAAGAAGCTTTTAATAGTCAGTTGACTCTTGACACAAATGCGGGCATGTGGTTTGTGGCAGAGCTTACTGACTGTTATGAAATATGTGCTGAAGCTGGATGTTTCTTCCAAAACTTGGATGAAATCTGGCGTCATGCTCATTTAATGAATGTTGGGTTTTTTCCCATGATTAGCTTGTAACTTCTAATGGGAATACTAATACATTCTAATGGGAATGATCTTCCAGGTTCTTTCAGCGTCCTGTACTGGTCTTGGAATTTGTTTCCGTCATTCATCTCTTGTGTAGATTACTGAATGGCGCTGTTGATGAAAATCAAATAAAAGTTTCTGCTGCTGTAATAAAAGTTATCTAACCTCTGTCTCTTGGAGACTTGCCTGATGTTTGTCTCTTTCCTCTGTGTTTCCCCTGTTTAATCTGTACTGTATTACCATCTGTAGCCTGGCCTACTCTTCTTGGATATTTGGATAGCATTGTTGCCTCGAAAACTTGTGCAAGACTAAAAGTAACATTTCTGAACAGTTAGTCTTTAACATTTAATGTGGTGACAGTACATAAATTTAAATAAAATTGAAAAAACTCCAAGTCTCAAGGTAATATTTCTTATTTTATACATGATAGCAAACTGAGATTTTAAAGTGGTAGGTATCTGCGTAAGTGTTACTTAACATGAATGTGTTGTTGTTTCTCTGCTGGATACAAAGATAACTCCTGGTTCCAGGCTCATGTGCCTCTACTTATAGAGACATATGAATTCCAGTTTTAATTGATCTGTGCATAGAGTATGAAGTGAGTGTAAACTCTTGATACATAAAGGATTTGCTGTCTGTCTCATAAGAGAGATCTGCAGAGATCACAGACAGAACTCCAAAGTCCGTATGAAACTGTTTGAGCCATTCAAAGGAAAGTTTTGTTGGTTGTCATGTTCCTTAGTACTGAGGCCATTACAGTCCCATCCTTCTTTACCTCCCTCCTTTGAACTGGTAGTGTTGCTTATTTGGGTCTGCAATGATTGGAGTGAGAGGACCAGCTGCAAAACTAATTGCAGTCTTGCCTGCAGGAGGGAAAAGAGATGGGAGTGAGCTGCTGACAGGGGCAGTGGTACAGCTGTTTGTCTCTGCCAGAATGCTCATTTCTTCCCTGAGCTGGGGCTTGTGTTAACTGTGTAGCTGGCCATATGAGAGCAAAACCAGCTGGAAAATACTCTTTGGGGTTTGTTTTGGTTTTCATTTGGTGGGTTTTTTTCAGCAAAATCTGTAGCTATTTAGCTGATTGCTTTTGCTACCCAAGCAGCTGTGCAAAGCAAAGATGACAGATTTTTCGTGGTGCTTGCATGGCTTAGCTTACGAAAACTTGCCCTAAGTTCTCTTCCTTTTTATTCTCCTTCAGTTGCTCACTTCCACTGTGCCTCCTTTTCTAGAGGATTCTTCCCTTACCAATGCCCATTACCCGTACTGTCATGAACTTGTTAACATGAAATATCGTTTGGCTTTGGTGTTCATTTTCTAGACAAATGAAAGGAAGCTGGGAGAATGCAGCACTTCTGAGTCAGTTGTTGGCAGCGTGCAAGTCTAAAAAGACCCAAGTTCCAAATATGAACCTAGCGTGTTTTACAGTCAACCAGAGATTGTACTTTTGTGAGCACTCCCATCTGTAGAATATGAAGATGCCATATGGATGACATAAATATAATAATTGGATTCATTTGGCATCCATGCAATAGGAAAATCTTTGCAGCCTTGGTCAGTTTACATCACTGATAACAAAGAGACATGAACAAACATGTATCTAAATGTGACTTAAATGCCTTGGAAATAATTTTGCCCTTGTTCCTTTAAAATTTATGTCTGAGCTACATTAAAATTTTTATTTGCTATTCATTATAATGTTCTGCTCTTCAATTATTTACAGCCTATTAAACTGTGATAGATGTTGGGGATTTTTTGCAGTGCTCCATTCCAGAATATAAGAATAAAATGTAATAGCTAATTAACGCTCTGTGCCCTTGTGAATTTAGTTACATTACTGTATTTAATGTAGTGGCGTCCCTGTTCGTGTTAAAGCATTACCTAGACAACCACATGAGATGCTGGATTAAAACCCTGCTGAATGACAATGTGAAGATTGCATTAACACTTACTTTTAAGTAACATTCAAGATTTCAGAGTGCAGAAAATCACATCATAAAATGGGATTTAACAGCACATGTAGTAGTAAAATTGTAAGCCATGTTTTACTGATGTTAGAGAGATTTCATAAAAACTGTGAACTGAATATTGTATTGAAATCATATTGGTTTAATGAAAATCCTATACAAACAAAGTGAAATAACTGCTGCATCTGTGGTTGCATTTTTTTATATAGTTGCTGATGAATGTTATTATGAATGTTATGATTTCAATTGATCTACAGCTTTGTTTTCTCTGCTCTTTGTTTATAGGAGGAGTTTGGCTACAATGCAGATACGCAGAAACTTCTAGCTAAAAATGGAGAAACACTTCTCGGGGCTATTAACTTTTTTATTGCCAGTGTGAATACACTGGTGAATAAAACAATTGAGGATACGTTATTGACTGTGAAACAGTATGAAAGTGCCAGGTAGCTATCCTGTGTGTATCTCTTCTCATTACCAATTAATCTTCAGAAAGCAGAAACTTAGTCCTTGTATGGGAGTAACTAACCTGTCAGATAAAAACCTTACAATACAACTGTCATATAATTAGTTAACTGTAATTGATTGCACATATCTTCAAATGTTTTCTAAATGTTGCGTTGCAGACTTAATTTTAAGTTGTTAGCCTTATAAGTAATTACAGCTATTTTTCCCCACGTGCTAGATTAAGGTGGCTCTCTAAGTAGGGTGACAGTGCAAGATTAACCCTTTTATCTGGCTGCATTGCTATCGGTAAAATAATCCCTCTGACTGAAGAACATTTAGCCGTGTGCTTCTGTGGATGCACAAGGCATGCAATTCACACTACTTTTGATGCAGCATTGGAAGGCTTGGTCAGGAAGGGGAAAATAAAACAGGAATTTCTTAGTGAGTGAAATGTGTTTCCTGCTCTGGAGAAGCTTACTTTTGGATGTGGCATAGTGCATAGCATCAGGTTCTTTTTTCCTGTCAGGGACTTGTGGTCCTTTCTGAGTAGTGGTTCCATTATGATTTTCTTCTACTTAATAGGATAAAGTGTGTTTCTTTTAATTTGACAAAGGACATAGCTTATGCATATAATTTGTGGTGATTTTGTTTTTTAGGTCAGAAATTGCAAAGTGCTTCAGTTTTGAAGTTCTTTCCCCCTTTTTTTTAACTGTTCCTTTCTAATGATTATTTATAAGCAGAATTGTAAGTTATTGCTTTGATCGTAGAATCACAGAATCATAGAATTGATTGGGTTGGAAAAAACCTCCGAGATCATCAAGTCCAACCCTGGGTCCAACTCCAGTCCATTTACCAGATCACGGCACTCAGTGCCATATCCAATCTGCGTTTAAAAATCTCCAGGGATGGTGAATCCACCACCTCTCTGGGCAGCCCATTCCAATGCCTGATTACTCTCTCTGGAAAGAATTTTTTTCTGATATCCAACTTAAATTTCCCCTGGCAGAGCTTGAGCCCGTGCCCCCTTGTCCTATTGCTGAGTGCCTGGGAGAAGAGACCAACCCCCACCTGGCCAGAACTTCCCTTCAGGTAGTTCTAGACAGTGATGAGGTCACCTCTGAGCCTCCTCTTCTCCAGGCTAAACAACCCCAGCTCCCTCAGCCTCTCCCCATAGGGCTTATGCTCCAGTCCCTTCACCAGCCTCGTTGCTCTTCTCTGGACCTGCTCCAGCACCTCAATATCCTTCCTGAACTGATAATTAGGTAAAACTTTCAAAAGGCATGAAAAGCAGCATTAATATGTGTAGAGGATATTGCTTTATTTTTGACACTAAAGTATTAAAAAAAATAAATTGGTTCATGCATTTTTCAGGTATCCCCTTGAAAAATTATACAAAATCTATCTGCCACAATTGTTTTTGTCAGTCATTTTCCATATATATTTCTTTCCTCCTGAAATACTTTCACTGCTTTCTCTTTCTGTTCATTAGTCAAGTATTTTGCCATTGTAACAAGGCAAATAAATTACAAAGGTTATTCATTTACATGGTCAGTTCATCATTTTGGAATGTGAAAACAAGTCACATTTATTTTGCATCTTTTCTTTCCTGTCCCTAGTTGCTCTTTAGCATTCATCTATTCCCTCTTCTGTTGACTCTCTTGGTTTGTTTCATTTTTGAAATTCAACTGTAAACCCTTTAAATAAAGCTTGAATCAGAGTGGCAGTGAGAATCAGGAAGAGCCCTGTGAATATTACTCCTTTTACCTCTGAAAATGTTGTATTTTATTTTGGAGCAGTTACACCGACTGAAAAGTTGTTTTATAACCAGTTTTTAATTCTGATTTGTTTCCAAGAAAGCATATTTAAAAAGGCAAAAATAGGGTGGTTCGTCCCCTTAAGACTAGCTGATATGGTAGGTTCCATTATTTGAAAGCTACACAGAAGTATGGAAGGAAGAGTGATGCTGTGGGCAGTGCTGCACCATCTTTTTTTCAGCCTGTTCTTCCATAGGACAGACAAATCCTCACGGAACTATTTGTAGAACTATAAAACTGCTCCAATTAATGCACATGGAGAAGCCTGGCACAAGTTCAAAATGCTGTAGGTCAGAGTTTGCTGTAAGTGAGCTGCTCCTCAAACATCTGCTTGCAGGGGATGTTGTGCTCTTGGTGTGTCTGTCGCTCTCAACACAAACTCTCCACTGGACTGATTCAACAGCAGAACAATGACCTGGAAAATACTTGGTAGCTTTGTCTGGGTTCGTAGGTTGAGGTGTCCCAGGAAAGGCTCTGACACTGAAGCCCATACAAAACAGGGCTGAGAGCATGTGGCTGAGAGAGGAGCAGAAGAGGGAGGGTGCTTGTTGAGGTAGTTTTAGACAACGTACTTCAGGGTGGTTTTGCTTAATGAATAGGAGGAGGGAGAAAAAGTTTGCCCAGGTTTTTTTTTTCTGCTTTTAACTTTTTTGTTCACTTTCTGTTGTACTTGGCCCTATAGTTGAGGTCAGTTTTGAGACACTGCCTTTAGACTTCGTTTTTCCCTCCTCCTCTTTCTTCCTAGAATTGAATATGATGCTTATCGAACAGACCTGGAAGAGCTGAATCTTGGCCCTCGTGATGCAAACACTCTGCCAAAGATTGAACAATCACAGCAACTATTTCAAGTGCATAAGGAGAAATATGACAAAATGCGTAATGATGTATCTATCAAATTGAAATTTTTGGAAGAAAATAAGGTAAGCTACTACTTCTGATGTTATGTTTAGGAGTTTTGTGCTATAAGTTACTTATTTCTTAGAAATACTTCAGTTGCTACATGTTAGAATATATATTAATTTAAAAGTAGAGTGAGCAAAGAAAACAAACTGAATTTTCTGAGTTTCTGCTGTGTCACCAGAGGGGACACTCTTAGAGCAGGCAGCCTATGAAGACCCTAATCAAGCTGCTCCAGCTGCAAATGACAAACATTATGGCAACAAAGGTCTTGTTGATACAGGAGGTTTCAAGTTTGGAAAAGTATCAATTCTCCAATTTACCACATTTAATGGTTAAATGAGTCATATAAATAAATACTGATTCAATATTCAAAGTAATACTTACGTTTGACAACACTATTGTGGAAGTTATGCACAAAGCAAGTGAGAGACCTATGAAGAGGCTTCTTCAAAATAAAGCTCTCTTTAAGAATTTGAACTGAAAAATACAACCTTTTGTAATTAATGCCCTTATAGTTTCTGAATTTTAAACAAGACTCTTGAACTGTTGGTTTGAAGGGAGGGTTTTTTTCTGCAAGCGTTTGTTTCAGGCATATCATTGCCTGTATTCCTTCATAATGATGGGATTCTTACCCTTCTTACTCTTCTATCTTGAAAAGTAGAACTGCCGTACAAAACACATTTTTAAGCTGTGCTTTCTTTGATAAACAAGTCCTTTTAAATTGTTTCTAAACAGATGTGAAAATTATGATCTTTCAAGATCTAATTCTTGTTCATTGTCATGGTAAATTAAATGGTTATAATCATGTGTGACTATTCCTCTGTCTTCATAGGGAGGAAAATGTGATTAAAACTTCTGCAGAAAATAGTAGGTTGTCAGTTTGTCCACATCTCTCAGTGGATTAACATTTTCAGTCTAGGTTGATTAATTTATTTTAAAGATTTGAATGTAACAACTGCCTTTCAGAGAATACAGGACTGGCCCCAGGTAACAACACTAGCAAACCATGCTCCTTGCATGGTAGGAGGAAACTTCAAGGGAAACATCATGGGACAAGTTGAACTAATTAAAATGGATTATAATTCTGTAGTTCTGAATATTTTATCACATATGTAGTTGCATCAGATACTTAGAATAATGATGGAAGTCAGGAAAGAAACAGATGAGAAGAGGAAGAAAGTGGAGAAAATCAACAAACCTTTTGGTTTCCAAACAATACATGCTTAAAACAGCTCCTGAGCACTCTTGTTTCATATGGGCATTTGCCTTAGGACCCTCAGGTCTGGATTCCCATGGCCATAAGAGTTGATGGACCAGATCATCAGGTGATTAAAATCTGGTATTGTCCTGACTTTTTGTTTGTTGTTCTTGCTGAACTTGTAGCCCATTAACTTTAAAATTGAAAAAATCCATATTGAAATTAATTTTCTTTAACAAGCTGAAGTCTAATTTAAATGCTGATACTGTTGCTTAAACTAGAAAATGGTCCTAAGAACTGAGCTGTAAAACTATGCTAGATTGAAAACAGGTATGCTGAAGATGTCTTTTCAACCCCACCCATCTTTATTTTCATCTGTTACTAAGTTGTTTGCTGTTAATATGATGTACTTCTGTTGAAATGGTTTGATCCTTTCAGATCATACCCGTACAGGAATTCTGATCCTTAAGTTCAAATTGATTGATAATAACACATAGCCTGTTTTCTCATAGTTTCCATTACTTATATAACAGACTAATCAATTTATGTTTATACAGATAGGAAAGCTTCACAGTGAAATAATTCTACTTCCATCTTGTGCAAAAAAGTTTTTATAATTTTTTTAAACTAAACTCAATTAAATAGTTTACAGAACACTAAAGAAGTTGTCTTCCTAATGACAGTCTTGAATTGGATCAAGCATCCTGTTAGCAGTCAGAGCCTACAAATTTTGTTTCTGCAAGAGATTGTTTTTTCCTTCCTGCCTTTTACATTAATAAAGAGAGGACTCTCACATGCTTAAGCCTTTATATCAGCAGTTGACATTTCTCAGCTTTGACACTAGACATGTAAAAATATTTACTAATGAAAGCTATAGAAATTGCTTTATGATTCAGAATAGGTTTAAATATAATTACTGAGCTCTTTACTTTGGTCTTTTCTGTCTAATGTCTAGCATGACATTTTGTCAGCATGGCAATAGATGGAAGTGAATGAAGGGATTACCTTACCTTGTAGTATAGGAGTTGCAAGCAGAGTGGCTTGTGCCTGCCTTGGAGAAGGGCATAAACTGGTGGAGAAGCAGTGGAAATGATGATGTTTCATCACAGTCTCTGTACTGAGATGCAGAGCAGCAGAGTGTGAACCTGGCAGAGCAATGGCCTTTGACATAAAAGCTCAGTCTGTGGTTTGCAGAGCCTCTCTCATACAGGTGCAAGCGCTGGCACAAAAGCACTGCTTTTTACACTTCATCAGCCTTTCCAAAAATGAATTAAAAAAAAATCAAGAAAAGGTGCAACAGTTCTGTGCTGTCTGCTGTGGGGGTGTGTTTCTGTTAAGTACTTAGGCTCAATAAAATACCTGGTCAACGTTTTATAATGGCTGGAATAGAACTTTTTTTTTGAGCAGATACACTCAGTCTCATCTCTTTCTGAGAATCTGTTTTAAAGAGGACAGCTGTTGGAAGAATGTGGGAGTATCTGATATTCCAGGAGGAGGTGAAAGAGGGATCAGGAGTATCTTTCCAGAGTTCCCTTGCAATATCAAGATGGGTACCAGTGTGGCTGTATGATAACCCTTGTTAATTGAGTGCAGAGATCAGATATAGAACAAATAAACCCAAAGCAGATTTTTAGTTCAGGTTTGCCCTGTCATTGCTGTTTATGGCAGCATAAATCCATTGGTTCAGTCGGACAGCTCAGCCATCAGCAGCGTGTTCCTGGTAAATGGTGCTGCAAAGAACCCATAAAGCCAGTTTAACTGGCTGGTGGGCTCTAGTTGGTCTGTGTTGCTGCAAATGTCACCAAGGAACCCACAATGTCACTGGCCCTGTCTGGCTTTCCTGTATATCGGGAAAAGGCATCACCTGGTTGCAGTCTCTTTTTGTCTGTTCTCCTGGGTTCATATGTTAATTAGGAATAAATTAGTAGTAGTTAATTAACAAGGATCAATGATTTTAAATGTTGTTCAACTGTGAAGCACGATAGCTTTTTGACATGCACACTAGTCCTACACTGGAACTTGTATTTTAGCAACATACCATTAACATTCTTTGATTGAAAGGCAAATCTTCAAACACTCCTTTCCCGGCATAGGTGCTACAGCTTGGTGATCAAGAGTTGGCCTTTAGTGCTGTAATCTGACAGTCGCTTCAAGGCTTTGCTGCAAAAAAAAGTGGTCCCTTCACTCTCTCTCCCCTTCCCCCATTGCTTCCATTGTTGTGTTTGTAAAAGTGTTTTTGCAGCTGTGTAGAGAATCACCTTGGGGAACTGATCCAGGTAAAGCAAATATGTTGTTGTCTGGTTAATTTTAATCTAGATCTGTTCCCTGATCCAACTGACTACATTAATTGCATGAATGTTTTGCCAACAGAGGGCTAAGGTGAAATATAGTGTGGAAGTAGGAATCAGGGACTGGATATGGTAATGGTTAAGATTCTTCTCCATTCCTCCAGCTGGAGCAAGATTCTTCCATGGGAAAAGTGGGTAAATTTGAACTTGGCTTTAAGTGAATACTTGCTGTCCAGTTCTTAGTTGTGATTGCAGGTGTTTTCGCAGTGCACATCAAGTTTTTTGAGGTGTTACAGCTTTTTTCTCTTTGCTGGCTGCTGCTTCATAGCAGAGGTTCTTGTCAGGGTCAGGCAGTTTAAGTGGTCTTCTTCTAGAAACTGTTATCTTAAAGTTACTTGAATGAAGCTATGGATAAGAAGATCCCACTATAACTTTTGGGATCCACTTAGCAATCAGCTTCTAAAGGAGGAAAGCAGAAGTTGTAGCACCTAGAACCTCTGCAACCAGTTTGATAACAATCACAATATTTATACCACAGTGATCTGGTTTGGGGAGAGAACCTCAGACTATGAGGTAGCTTTGGTAGTTCAGAAAATACCACCAAACCAAAACATATTTTTTCAGTTCAAGGTATCTACCTCTGCACTGTCAGTTCCTGCCTCTGTGTGTGTGAGTCAGTGAGTGTGAGTGTGTGTGTGTGTGTGTGTGTGTGTGCACACTCATACTGGAGCCTGACTGAACTTATAAAATTATCAGAAGACTTCAGGGGCAGTTCACAGAAGCTTTGTGTTAAAAGCTACCCTAACAAAGTTCCAAACTAGGTCTCAGGCTGATCAACTTGGGTTGGGAGGATAGGTTCATGTTCATGTTTTGTTTGAGTTCCCATAAACAGTATGAGTAAAACTCGTAGCATTGCAATAATACACTGTAACTTCTGTGCATAATTCCTAGCCTGGATTGCGAGAAGTCTTGCATGTCAGTGATGAAAGAATCTGCTCAAGAAAAGCACTGTATTCTCTATAAACTTTTAAAAGCAAACTCTTCAGTTGTTGTGACATTTTCCACTTGTAAGATGTAATGTTTTGGGGATGAACTTTTTAATAGATGAAAAATTGGTGTCTTTACATACATATATTTTCACACAAACTGAAGAGGAGGCCATCTTTTATGACTCAAAAAAGCTGAACTGTGAACAAATGAAGTTAGGTAAATCCTGTCTCCTAGATGTTAAAATGTCTCTATGTGATGAATTCTCTGAATTCTGTTGTAAATGAAAAAAAAAATTTGTCTCAGGTTATGATGGGAATAGAGAATTCCTTTTTAACCATACACACCTCTCCTGTATTTTCTTGGAGAGCCTTTTGATGGAACAACCTATCATTTTACACTGCCTATTCTTTGACATGTACTTAGTTAAATTAGCCTGAATTGTTAGAATAAACATAGGGAGAAAACATAGGGGTACCAGTTTTCAAATTGTCAGAGGAACTTAGACTAAAATTTGGGCCAGCAAAGAGAGGTTATAACTTAAGCAGCACAGTTGTCAAAACTTAATTTGTGAAATGAGTCTACTATTCAGTCTTTTTTAAAAAGAGTGATAGAAATTTCAACTTTGTGCTGAAATTTTTATATATCCCTGTGTGGATGCACACAAACACATGCTCAGCCCTATTTTCCTTCCAAGTATTTTTAAAACATATTAATTACTTTTCCAAGTAAATGTTAGTCTTCTAGTGTCATAACATGTCAAATGTAATGGTGGGGTTTTTTATTTTGAGATCTTTTGTTAAATGAAGACCATAATGTATTTCTGTATTGAGTTGCATGCATTTCAGAAAAGCACATTGGCCAAACAACCTGTTAAAACAGGCATGGACAACTGATAGGCATGGGACAAACTTGGCCCAGTGACAGTTCTGATTCCCAGCATGACAGCAGTAGACTGTCCCTTGTGGATTGTGCTGAGAGATGAGGCAATGATCCAAAATTTGAGTACAGAAAACTTAATCTGGCACCTACCACGTCCTACCCTGGGGCTCAGTCAGACACCTTATTCCTCCCTTCTCTGTTGGCTACGTGCTGTTCAACACCTTGTAGGCTAAAAAACAGGCACAGGGCAACCACCATGGGGATTTAGGCTCTGACACAAGAGTAAGGTTGTACTGAGCTGAGAGTACACTCAGGAACAAAAAGGACAGGTTTTGACTGCAGGAGAAGCTTCAGATGCCTTTTCAGCATACTACTGTTTATTCTTAGCTTCAGGTTTCCTGGTGTGCTAGGATGGAAATGTACCATTTGTTTCACTTTGACTGCATCAGTCAGGTTATAACTTGTCATCATAGACTAGGCTGAAAGAGAAAAACAGTGGTGCTCTCCAGCTGCCCTTGTACTCTTATCCCCAGGTTTTGCTTGCTGCTGTGACCTGTGTATTTCATGACTAATTTGCACAAATGTTATAGTCAAGTTATTGACAAAGTATTGTAAATAATCCTGTGTTACAAGAGATGGGAAAAGAACATCAGTTTAATTTGATTTAGGTATGTGTGTGCTGGAAAACAGCAACTCTCTGCAAGGGGGGCAAATACATGAACTGTATACTTAGGTAAGGCCTTTGTCATGGACTGTTTCTGGGAGGTCCATTTGGTCTGCAGGCAGGTATCTTAGACGTTTGGCATCTAATTTCAAGGAATCAAGTACTTGTAATCCAGCATTTGATATTTGATAATATTATGCTGTTTAGTGAATTGTGTTTGGTCTGTGCATGCTCAGTTGGTATTGACTGTTAAGCATAGTTTGTGAACGCTCTAAATCGCTTTAGTGTTAAAGAATTCTGTATATTTGCATTTGGTATTCATATTTTTAAACTTTTATTAAATAAACCTATATGAAGTCTGAGCATCTCAGCTACACCTATTTCTTCATAACTGACCTGTGATGTTCATCAGCCTCCTTCATGTCTCTCTCTCTCTCTCTCTCCTTGCTTGCAGGTTAAGGTATTGCACAATCAGCTTGTCTTGTTCCACAATGCCATTGCAGCGTACTTTGCTGGGAATCAAAAGCAGCTTGAACAGACACTTAAACAGTTTCACATCAAATTGAAAACTCCTGGAGCAGATGCCCCATCCTGGCTTGAAGAACAGTAATCAGATCATGGAAGAGGACCCAATGTTAACCTAAAAATCTTTAAATCTGAGGATAATTAAGGGTTGGGGTTGAAGGGCTGTTGTAGTGATTCTTGCACGGACAGCTTTAATTTTTTCCCCTTTTATAATACTGTAAAACTGAATTTGATAGGAAAGTGGGTGACTTTAAGGTAACCAAATGTAATTTCTGTCATTTCAAATATAGAGCACTCCTTTTGTATGTAAAGGTTGGTGGTTATTTCTGTAACTGGGATGGGGGAGGGAGAGAGAGAGGGAAAACAAAACTATTATAGATTTGCACTGACAAATTATGCTTGTGATTTCTGGTCATTTTGGTGGCTAGTCAAAGTATTTCCAAATGGAGGTTTACATGATTTGTACCAACATCTGGTATTTTATAGATGAATATAGAAAACATCTTTAGTAATTTTCATATGACTTTTAAAAAAAGGAGAAAGTTAAAAGAATATTTTGCAGATGAATAATATAATGCTCATATGCGATATCTGCATATAAGGCAACAGTAGCAAATGGTTAATTGACTAGTGGAATCACCCAAATGCCTTTTTAAAAGATGTACCTTTCCATCAAAGGGTTAAAAAAACCCAAACAAAAAACACTAAAGCAAGAATCACTGTCAGTCTGAGGCTTCTGAGCACACATTTTTGCTTTGCACCAAGTGGTTTGCTGAGTGAGGCCAACCATGCAATGTACTAATTTCATTTAAAAGCTTTCTTTCTCTACAAAACAAATACCGTACTAGCCTTAAATAACAGGTATGTGCCTTTTTATAAGATAATATTTTCCACCAGTGTACATAATCCAAGAACCCTTTCACATAATAGTTTATCAGTTCACAAGGGGAAGGAGACTGTGTAAATGCTGTGTCATTGTACACATAGAGCAAATTAAAGCTTTAGTTAAACTTCATGGACAGTTATGATTTTGGGAGGAAATCAGGCCAGTATGTTTTTTCTGTTTAATTGAAAAGCATACTTCAGTAATGTGAGTAATATGGAGAGTACTTTTTTAATTTCTCCATCATTTGTGTAGTCCTTAAATGTAAAATTATATGTCAATTTTATCATAGACATTTTAAATTCAATATATTGGAGTCCTCATTTGCACATGTTATGTTGTTTTATGTTATGTTAAGTAAAATGAAATACTTCAAATATGTTATTTACAGTGGTGTGGATTGTATGATTTATGTACTGTATGTTCAAACGCCTTTCAGCTGACATTCTTAAAGTTTTCAGTGCTTAACACAACTGTAATGTAACTGTAAATCAAACTTTTTAATCATTCCTCATTAAATTCTTGGCCTGACAGAGCCTTCGTTATGTTTTTGGTCTGTCAGAATCTCTTGTAATAGCTCAGTTATGTTCTTCAGAATGTGTATCCTATCTGAATTTTGTATTCATATTAAAGGTGTTTGCAGTCCAACTTCCTTGACTTGTGATGGTTAAGAGTTGAGCAGAGTTTCTGCAGTGGAAGCTTAGTCCTGTTTGTGAGTTGCCTCCCTGGCCCAGGACTTTGTCATAAAGCAGTACTAGTTGGTAATGCTGATGCTGTTTTATTTCCAGGTGATTTAATAGTGTCCAAGTTCAACTGGAAAGTAACCTCGTGGGGAAACAAATCTTACAAAGCCATTGACTTCCACTGTCTCTGAATCTTGGCACGTGTGGGGTGTGATGGTGCAAGAGAAGTCAGCTGTGTGACTGTATGGTTAGCCAGGAAATGCAGACAAATGCTAACAGGGATGGTAACAAATTGTAGCAGGGATGAAGAATGCAAGCCTACTGACTACAACTGAAGTATGAGCTTTCAGAACACTGTGGGAAAAGGTTACATAAGAAACATGTGCTGTTGGATTCTATCTCAGATTCTAACTCTCCTGCCTAGGACAGTTGCTGCTCAAAAGGAATTGATCTGTCAGGAAGAGTGAACTTAAATCTGCAATTGCCTTATGAAGGAATGACCCACGTGGCTTTGTGTAACCCTCAAACTTTACCAATGGTTTAAAACTGCTACAGTCTCTTCACCTGGATGAAAAGGTTGGATCAAAGAGGTTATTTTCTAAAACCTGTCTATGTATTGTTTAATACCAGGAGGAAGGAAAAATTACTTCCATTTGGCTCACCATAGCATCTACTCTAATTGGTAGCCTCAGTGAGGAGGGTTCTCTGTTCGGCTGATCAATAGGTTATTAAACTGATAGTAGCCTGTTATAGTACTTTTAACTTCTTTGTCCCTATTGAAATATATGTGCTTGTGAAATAATTCAAGCTCATCTATTCAAAGTTAGCTCTTTAGATCTAACCAAATTTAGAAACTTGTATCAAGAGATCGTAAGAAAAAAGAGACTTCCAGATTTTCTAATGAGAAATAATTATGGTTGTCAGGCTTTCTGATGCTTGAAAAAAAGCTTTACAAATAACTTAAGGTTGTAATGCAGCCTTTGTCTGAGTAGACAGTTGTCAGGAAGGGATTTTTTTGTTAATTGTAGAGGAGGTAGTACCCACCTAGTGGAGTCTAGTCCGGGAAAGATTTCATCTGTGTTAATAAATGATCACATTAATGCTTATAGTGTTGTGTGAGGTTTCTTAAGATGAAAAATTCAAAGCAATTAGTAGCATTTTCAGGTATCCTGTTGTAACTGCTGTACCAGAGACCCAGGGAGCCGTTTTGATTCTCAGTGACCATACTGTAAGTTATATGTACTTCTGGCTTGTTTGAAACTTGTTGCTCCTGTTACTTTCTTTGTTTCAATTCTACCAACAGCTTTTTTTTTAAATGCTCTTTAGCCTACTCCATGCTTGTCAGACCCCTTTCAAAGGGCCTTTCTGGTTTGAAGAGAGATCTATACAAGCAGAGTACAGTAACACACCAGTATCATTAAAGTAACAGCTTATTTTCAATCTTCATTCAACTGGTTTTCCCAGAAACCTTATCTCTTGACTATCTGTCCTTCAAAAAATGATCAAAGCAATATAAAAGGAAAGCTAAGTGTTCCCCTCAACTTCATTTGAACTGGCATATTCACTTTTTATGTTGTGCTTATCTGCTCTTGTTCTGTGTTGTGGTGTTACAAGAAATGTAAGGTATTGTAATTATTTAGCATTCCTCATCCACAAATATCTTTAAGCTTGTTTCTTTTCCCTGCTGCATGGCTGGTGTGAGGGTATACTAGTCACAGATTTTTTTTATCTCTTCATATTTTGTGCTAGCTCCCACCCTGAATTTACCCAACTACCGGCAACTAAGTTGTGTCAAATGGAAAGGTTTTGGTTTGGTTTTTTTAATGAGCAGATCGATGGAAAAAGCTGACTGTTGCTTGGTTTATATTTCTCTCTGTTCTCCTTGTTACTTGCCTGTCTTAGTAGGTCTTTGACATCTTTGTGTTCTTTCAGGTTGTTCTGGTATTAAAGCTAGGGATATGTAGAAAGCACAGTTCTGTGTCTGACAGCAGCCTTGTTCACCTCTCTAAACCTATTTTCACCAAGGTCCTGTCTCTTAATTTCGAGGAGTCTTGTGTGGAAAACAAATGGCCAGGTGGTCAGGATGTGTTTTCATTCTTGTCAGCATGGCAATAGTTGGAAGTGAATGAAGGGAGTACCTTACCTTGTAGTATAGGAGTTGCAAGCAGAGTGGCTTGTGCCTGCCTTGGAGAAGGGCATAAACTGGTGGAGAAGCAGTGGAAATGATGATGTTTCATCACAGTCTCTGTACTGAGATGTGGAGCAGCAGAGTGTGAACCTTGCAGAGCAATGGCCCTGGACATTTGTGGTTTGCAGAGCCTCTCTCATACAGGTGCAAGCGCTGGCACAAAAGCACTGCTTTTTACACTTCATCGGCCTTTCCAAAAATGAATTAAAAAAAAAAAATCAAGAAAAGGTGCAACAGTTCTGTGCTGTCTGCTGTGGGGGTGTGTTTCTGTTAAGTACTTAGGCTCAATAAAATACCTGGTCAACGTTTTATAATGGCTGGAACAGAACTTTGTTTTTGAGCAGATACACTCAGTCTCATCTCTTTCTGAGAATCTGTTTTAAAGAGAACAGCTGTTGGAAGAATGTGGGAGTATTTGATATTCCAGGAGGAGGTGAAAGAGGAATCAGGAGTATCTTTCCAGAGTTCCCTTGCAATATCAAGATGGGTACCAGTGTGGCTGTATGATAACCCTTGTTAATTAAGTGCAGAGATCAGATATAGAACAAATAAACCCAAAGCAGATTTTTAGTTCAGGTTTGCCCTGTCATTGCTGTTTATGGCAGCATAAATCCATTGGTTCAGTCGGACAGCTCAGCCATCAGCAGCGTGTTCCTGGTAAATGGTATTTAACAAATGGTGTGTTCTAGTGTGCTAAGTAAATAATTATATATTTTTCTGCCTTTTAAAGAATACTAAAGGCTTTAAATTCAAGGACTTAAAAGTAAAATAATGCTAAAAACTAGGTTTGCCTCTTTAGTCTAGATTTGCCTTTCTTACCTATGTGTATGTATCATGCTAGTTTTATGTGATAGTGGCAATTAATTGCAGGGGTTTGTTTTGAAAGGTTAACTATCACAGTGCTTAATTTTGAAATCAAACAGAACTTAGTTTTAATGTGACTGGAGTGTCACAATTAACTTTTTCTCCTACCTTTGTCCAAACACTGTAGAGTTGAGGGCTTGTAATGAAGATGATGACACCTTTTGTTCAGGTGGTATAAATTGCTTTTTTTCCATTAGATCTGTTCAGTCATTAAATTCATGTTCAGTCTAAAGAATTAGAAGCCTTTTGTGCTCTAAAGAAAAGCAGAATTTACTAAAGGGGTTGTTTCCCCTCTCATAAGGGAAAAAAAGGTCATGAAAAGTGTTGAGCGTTTCATTAACTAGAAACCTTAAAAAATTAACAGTATGATTTTGGTTTTGTAGTATACCAACTCATCTAAATGCTATCTCTTCTAGGGAGGTGCATTTGTTGTTTATTATAGGTGGGGCTGCTTGATCTACCTATTATTAAAGTTGCCTAATACTTCCTATTGTGAAGACCTGTTTTCAGTTGTTTGTAACTCAGATTAATTTTAGCCATGTGGGCAAAATATTTGCCTGTTGAGTGTTAACATATTTAGGGGGGAAAATCATCTAAAAACTTAAAATTAATTTGCTAACTTAGTGTTTTTGAAGAGTTTGGGGAGAACAAACGCACAGGGTGGGGAAAAGTGAAGAGTTTAACTTCACATCCGGACTGGCTCCCAGGTCCTCCGCTGTCCTGTTCAGGTTTTGACTTTAATACAATGCCATTATGCAAGTCTCTTGTTTGGCTTGCTCTTTCCGTCTTTTCGAGTGAACATTTGTACTCATGACTGGCAGCAATGAAAACAAGTCTCTTTGGCTCCAACACAAGCAGCTGCAGTCCAAGCAGCAAACGCTTCCTCGCTGATGACCTCAGGGGTGACCTGACACTCTCGAGGAATGTCCATGCTGGCTCAAAGCTGAGTGTCCTCTCCAGCTGCAGCTAACCCTGCCAAGAGGAGATGTGTAGCATGATGGGAATTGCCTTTTACTGCAGTTGAACTGTTTTCACTCAGTGAATTTTGAACGTAAATTACCAGGTTCTGACATTGCATTCTTTAAATTTTCCTTTTGTTCTATTATTATTTTTTTAATTGGGTGACTCAAACAGGCTGTCTTGCCAGACCAGTAGGTCAGATCTCTGGCCATAGAACTGTAAGCTGGAAAGGTGTCACCTCAGCAGCCATGGGCCTGGGGCCACAGGAGACGTCTGGGCTCCCACTCTTCCTCTGGTTCCTGCCTCCCAGCCGCTGAGCAGGGGCATTAGCACAGGTGAAGGACTACACACTGAAGGAAGGCACGATTTTGTCTGCCTGCTCTTGCCTTCCTACCCCTGGCTGTGCCAAGGTGTTATTTTCTCTCTCATGTGCTCAGCTCGGAACCTCTGATGGCTGATTGAGCAAGGCTGGAGGTGAGATTTTTTCTTTCTTCCTCTCCTTTGTCAGGACAGGAAGAGTTTCTGTTTACACCTTAGAATTCACCTCCTGTAAAAAGTAGTGTTGGGGTGTGTAGGCTGTTTATTGACTTGAGCAAGTGAAGTTCTTCACCTTTCCTCCTTTTGCGAAAATGGGTTTTACTTTTGAAATAGGATTGAACTTCTTGATAAAATACTTTAGAACAATGTATTTGTTTGCTGTCTCATCAGTGGATGGTATTTTGGCTTTCAGGTATCCACAACTCATGTGCGCTGCCGCCTCGAGCGCCGTACCCGTGGGCTGTGATCCCATCTTAAATTCGGCTGAGCTTCTCTCAGACCGCCCGCTTTGGCGGCTGCGGGGCCGAGCCGGCTCGCCCGCCCTGTCTGCCTGCTGAGCCGGGACTGAGCTGGGCTGAGCCGGCGGGGAGCGCCCGGGTGAGGGGTGCGGGATGCGGGATGGAACTCGGGGTGCGGGATGGGACTCGGGGTGCGCTTGTGCGAGCGAGAGCAGAGGGCGATGGGCTCCAGCCGTGCGGGGAGGGCAGCCAGCCCCTTCCTCGCTGGCGGGCGCGCTGCCGGTGGCACCGCTGTGCTGTTTCTATAGAGACAGGTGCTGTGATTGCGGTGACAGCGTGCGGTAAATGGTGGGTGGGTGTGCGAACGGCTCAGCTCAGCAGGAACTGCCTTAGATCAAGTCCCGCGGCGGCCCCCCCTGCGCATCTC
>VWZD01003528.1:109632-363807 GCA_013396695.1 Sakesphorus luctuosus | reverse complement strand
GGCGCGGCCAGGCAGGATACGGGGGTTGCCGCCCGCGTACGTGGGTCCTTCTCCACCTTCCCGAGGCGAGGGAGGGGTGAGTGCTCCCGGGAAACGGGCTCCCCTCCCTGCGGGACCGCGGGCTCCGACCTCCGCCTGTCCGGGGCTGGGGGCTCATCCCGCACGGCGGGTGCGTGAGGCAGGCGGGGGCTGCCACGGGACCCGGGGGCTGCGGCGGGGCGAGCGCGTCCCCAGGGCGGGGACCCCTCTCCTCCTGCGGGCGGGGCACCTCAGGGCGGCGGGGCCCGAGGCAGCCCCAGCGCAGCGGGCGCGGGATTGTCCCGCACCCGGCCGAGCCGCCCGCGCCCGCCCCGTTGCCCTGTGGCGTCGGTGGAAGGGAATTACGGAGCAAGGAGGTCTCTCGGGTGGTCCCGGCGGCAGGGCCCCCGCAGCGGAGCCAGGCACCTGCTCCGGGCGGGAGACAAGGCGATGAGGATCCACTGGAAGGCTCTTCTCTGCCACTGGGAGCCCAAGCGAGAAAGAGCTGGAATGGAGCCCCCCGACAGACCCGCGAGGTCCCTGCCCGGCCCGGCCCGCGCCCCGTGCCCTCCTTGCTGCGCAGGGACCCTGCTCGGGGTCTCCTTGCCCATCCCGGCCGGCTGGCAGGGTCCTGGTTTCACTGGCAGGGGTTTTGTTGGATGCATTAAGGGATGAAGTTTGAAGTTGCTATGATAGCGCAAGCTGCGTCTTCTTTGTAACCCGCAGGTTTTGGCAGGATCGGGGGCTGGTTATCGGTGTTTGCAGTTCTGTTTGCAGTTAGCAACTAGTTGCTCCCCTTTGCCTCTGTACAGCAGTTGTTGAGACACAGACATCCAAATACTGTGGTTGGGCTCTGGTGTCAAACCCGGCGTTGTTCTCATGAGAACTTGGAGGGCGCCTGACAGAAACGTGGGCAGGAGAGAGCATGAGGTGTGAGTTAAAGGGAGTAATATCTTGCAGTATGAATTATGAAATGCCCTTCAGTGCATCGGGCATTTCACCTGTTAATTTGTGTATGCAAACACAATGTGTATCCGTCTCAGTGGCAACTGCCTTTTTTGCAAGAAACAAATTACTTCTGAGTGTTTCTCTTCTTACCTGCAGAGAAAGTTGTCCCCACCCTTTAAATCTTAAGTTACATTTCCAAGTTAGATTAGGTTGGCTAAAACAATGAATGAGACAAAGAAAGAAAATATTTCTTTTATGCCAAATATGGACACAATTAAAATGTGCAGTTACTTTAGAGCTCTTGCACTTCTTGGACTGTTTTGGGTAACAAACATGCAAGTATAATTGAGACATCTTAAACGTTTGTTCTTTGCTCCCTTTTTTAATCTCCCTTTAATCCTTTGAAAAGTGTGGAGAGGCTGCTTAGGAGTTAAAATTTTGTTTGGCTTCTATTATGCATCCCAGTCCCAGCGTGTCTTAGTAGTTCACAGTTGGAACGGCTGCGTTGTTCCCCACCTCCTCTTGCTGTCCTTCCTGTTCAGAGGCACCTGCTGATACCAACAAGCAGCCCAGTGCCTGTCCCGCCTGCCAGCTTCTCTCCTCTCCCACCCACGGGAATGGTGGGAGCACTGGGAAAGTCTTTGAGCCACTCCTCTTGAGAGTCAGCGTGAGAAGGGAGTCTCCTGGTACCAGTCTCCTGGTACCTGGTAACTCGAGACTGCCATCCTCTTACAAGCAGGTGACCTCTGTCACCTGAATCATGCTTATCTGTCAGAAAACAAAGCTGAATGCCAGCCTTTATGCTCTGCCTCTCCTTTTGTGCCTTCCTTCCAAATGCTGATTCTTCCCCTTTCCTGGTTCTGGCTGACTCTTACCTCATCCAAAGCAGTACAAGGCTTGAAAACAGTTGGCTTGAAAACAGTTTTTCCTGTTCTATCTTTACATCTAGGTTGGGATGTTTTCTTCCCTGTGCCTTCTGCACTGCTTTCACTAGGAGTGTCCCTTGTCTAACTCGGAAGTGCTCAGGTCTGAGATCAGTCCTTATCCACTCTTGTGTGTTAGTGCTGGGACTCTGATGATTCATTGCCTACAACTTTGCTCCATTAGGATTTGATCTTGTTTTTCCTAAAGCATTTGGATTTATTGAAAGTTTCAAAATGAGGTTCTTGCACATTGCCTGGGGCATGGTCGGTCAGTCTGTCTGTCTCTGTCTCTTTTCTTTTTCTTGTTTTTTTAGAACTGTGGGAACCCAAGTTAGAAAATAATAATGTTGAATACTGCTTTGTGATGGTGGAAAACTAGCTAATACATTTTAATTTTTAAATAAGTAGTAGGGAGAAAAAGTATTTTTCCTAGTTGAGTATTTCTTTAAATTAATGCAACACTTAATTGCTTTGAGTGGTTAATCTCTTTGCACCACCTTGCACCTGCGTTTTTATGCCTCTCTGCTTCTATGATCATGAACTTGGGAGGAGAGGTGTGAACATATAGAGCCCTGTAATAGCAACTGGATATTAATGCTGACTTCAAGTTGAAACACTCTGTGCTGATCCACTTTCTTTGTAGCTTTTCTCCTTTTTACCATGCCATTAAAATATTTTCCATCATTCCTGTGATTTAAACCTTACACAGGTTTTTATATATGTTTTCTGTTCTTGTGAGTACCTGGATAATGTAAGGTATAAGCTTAGAAAGTGAAGCAGGAGAGAGCTACCTGTGCAAGCTTTTGAGAAGAAAAGGTACAGTGGATCGCTTTGTGTCAGTTTCCATTGACTTCAGCGAAGCTGTGAGTGGCTGAGCCCTTGCAGACCAAGAGAGAATTTGCCCTAAGGCTTATTCCTGTGACTTGAGTCTATTTGCTCGTGTAAGGTCTAATGATGGATCTCTGGCAAAAATAGTGAAGTTTTTTCCTCACTATTATACAATGTCAAATTGATCTGGGTTGCTATTAGCTCCATGTGAACCTTGCTGAAGAGGCATGCCACTAAATCAGTGCCAAATTTCTGATTTGATGTTGTTCTTGTGCCAGTGCATTAATTCAGCTTTTTCTGTTGAGTTTTCCTGTGACTGATTTTTGCTCAGGGACTCTTTGTCTTCTGTCTCATTTTGTATTGTGTGGCATCTTTGATTTTTTTTTTCCTGTAAATTCCCCTCTTTTTTTTTTTGGTTTGAGATAGCTTCCAAATTGCCATAAAATCCTGGGATTCCTCATTGGTCTGTATTTGAAACACTTTGTTTTCTGTGAGATTTATGAATTAAATCTGTTTCAGTAGATTTGGCTTATCAAAATAGTGGGGTTTGCCTGAACGTTTACTGTCAATGACAGTATCTTCATTTAGAAGGTGACAATATAAGAAAAAAATACTAAAAGCTGTTGTGATTCCTGTTGTTTCATGAGATAATCTAGACATAAAAGTTTTCCTAAATATTTAAAGTTTTGCATATGTACAATGATTAGCATGTGTAGGGTCCTGTTCCTGTCAGCTCCTTGGTCCTTTCTGTTACTGAGCTGCCTCTGTTAACTTAGATGCTGAAGTAGATTATAAGGGGCAGCTTAGTCAAACTGTGGTCTTTCTTCTCTGAGTGTGTTTTGGGAGGTGGTGTAGCCAGACCAGTCATACTCTTAAGTTTATGCTGAGTGAACTTAGAGGATTCAGGGGCTGCACAGTATTTTTCTCTTACTGACAATTGTGTGAAAAATATGAAAGCATAAAAAGTAGTACATTCGGCTGAGATGTTAAATCTTAGACATCCTGTTAATTATTTTCATGCAATTTGATTTTGAACCATGAATTTAAAGGATTCAAACAGGGTCTCTCTGATCCAGTTAATCCAGCACCGTTGTTAATACTTATATCTTCTGTGTGTCGTCACCTTTAACAACATATCTGAAATTAGAAGTGGAATGCTATTTGTTTTAATAATTTGAGATAAATATATTTTCCTACAAAATTGCACTGAACTGAGATTAATAGGCAGTTTCAATATCTACTGTGGGGCATTTTAGAGGTATTCTGATTTTTATATATATTTTTGAAATCTAGGCACATTAAGCTATTTAAAATCTTGGTGTGGACAATTTGCCTGTGGAAGGCTTTTGATTCACTAAATTTCCCTTCTGGATTAAAAACTTGATAGCTGTTATACTTTAATTTTGTTGTCTTTTCAGGAGAAGGGCAACATCCAGTCTCTCAGACCTGAGTCTCGCTGTTGTCGTCTGTTGTAGGTTGCGAAGATGGTACAGTCCCCCCGGTGTTGCTACTGCTGGCAGACTAGGGTTTGAGGGGGCGTGTTACCAGTGGCTGCTGCACTCTCTGCTCAATGCTTCAAACCCATCCAAGGAACTAACACTCTCCTCTTTGGAGAGGCCGTAAAATGCATGTTATGAATTGTCTCTCCTTGGTCAATGATAAAGAAAATGGGGCTATTCCAGTTGCAACAGGATTAATGAACGAGGATGCGACGACAGCATCTCAACTGTCTCAGCCTGCGGCATCACCGCCCCCTCCACCATGTCCCCTCGCANATACCTCTGCCTCCACAGCTGATAAATGGGCATGACAACCATGGCAAAAAAAAACGGATGCGGAGCTTTTTCTGGAAAACTATCCCTGAAGATCAAGTCCGTGGTAAAAACAATATCTGGACAATTGCTGCAAGATCACAGTATCAGATTGATACAAAGACAATTGAGGAACTTTTTGGGCAGCAGGAAGAAACCAAGCCCCAAGACTCCCGAAGTCGTTCTTCAAAGTCTTCATTTAAAGAGACTAAAGAGGAGGTAAGAATTGAAGTAAAACCTCTTTTTTACATAATGGTGTAGGAGTTATGTGAATTTTGCCTCGCCTTTGTGTTTTTTTCTGTCATGTTTCATCCTTACGGCAAAATCTGTCTTGATTTGAAGGAGAGGGGAACGATGGGAAGGATAAAGTCTTTGTTCTTAGTGGCACATATTTGTTTTTCAAAGAGCTAACAGTGTTTTATTATTTTAACTTGGTAAGTGCTGTGATTTGATCACCTGTTAAAATAAATATGAATAAGTGGAAGGATCAGAAGGCATCTGTATTTACTCTTGTTGGATAGCCCTTGAGTTTCCAGTGTGGAACATTAGGTGTATTTTAGCCTTTTTCGTCAGCTCTTTTGCAGTGTCTGGGGTGCAGACGAGGTTGTACATGCAAACATGCACCAGGCAGGAGAGAAGAGGATCCTGTTGTAAGGGCTAATGCTGTACATCCCTTTGGTGTCCTAGAGACATCAGGAAGGGAAGTGCCAAATTGACAATGAGAATATAAAACATAATATAGTGATTAAGGGTGTTAGTTATTTAGTTGAGGTAATGTTAAGGTTTCACCTTTCATAAACATAGCTTTCCTGCTCATGAAAACCTTATTTCATCTACCCTTCTTTTTCTGGACATTAAAATAACCTTCTGAGAAGGTTTGGAGATTGTCACTGGTTTCTGTTCTGGTGAATCTACTGAGTACTCTCAGGTTCAGACACTCTCTGGTGAACTGATAAGTAGCTTTTCTAGTTCTTAAATCCTCATTTATAGACAGCCTCTTTGTGAAGCCTGAATTGAATTGTCTCAACTGATCTTTCTGTGAAGTAATTGGAGGGCTGAAATGCAAATTGAATCACTGGCGTGTCTACATACATGTTAGCTTGTAAACAAAATCCAGAGGGCACAGGGTTAAGAGATGTAACAGTGCATCAAGTTTTAGCAAGAAAATAGGGACTTGAAGTTGCCAGTATCTTGCAAGATTCAGGAGATGTCGAAATAGGATCAGCAGGGACAAGATGTGAAACCAATGTACTGATAGCGTGCATGTTGTACATATACTAAAATTAAAGGTATGGAAAGGCATGTGTATTGCAGGCTCTGAAGCCCTGACATCGGGAAGTAGTAATTGGGGCCATCATCAGAGGTAGTCATTAACCTCTGTGCTGTTTTCAGGCTATGTTCATCTTCGAATCAGGAGTGTAGTGAGTGGACTTCCTGTGCTGTGTGCAGATGCTGTATTTTACTTAGAAGCTTCCCCTTTCAGGACTGCTGTGAATTGAAGATCTAATTTAGTAAAAGTTACAGTAAGTTTCATAAACAGAATGTGCCCCACAGCGTGCAGTAGCTGGGGCAGAGAAAAAAACAGGTGTGCTCCAGAACTCATGCAGTGTTAGAGATGAAAGTTAGAGGCCTGCAAAACAAGGGGTTCTGCAAGGTATAGTGCCTTGGAAACAAAAACCTGCCATGCTGCAAATTGGTGTTTTTGTGCATCTGTCCAGAGCTGATACGGTGATCTAGTGCATCTGCACTGCTTGGTGCCTGTGTACCCTGGTTCAGGGCTCCCTGGGTGACTTTGCATGTGGCAGGTGGTGAGGCAACAGCACTTGCCTCTGAGTGATGCCACTTAAGTGACAAAACGTTCAGCTCCGTTGCTGAGCTTTGTCAAGCGTGCTGCAGCAGTGTGTCAGACAGCGATGAGCAATTTCTTATTTGTTAATGGACTTTGCAGTCCTATCTGCTTAGCAAGGAGGGAAGGAGATAATCCTGAGCAGCTCTGTGTTATTGGAAGTGCGGAAGTACGGATGCACAACAGCTCACCTGCTTAACGTGACCACGGGCATCATTCAGCAGGGGCCTGGAGATTTGAGGTGCGGGCAGTGTTTGTGACTCCCATCCTTGTAGCTCTCAGGTGCTGCTCACTTACTTCAATGCAGGATGATTATCCTTGGTTCACTGTAGTAAAACCTACAGAGGCTGGAAGGAGTTGTGGGCAGGCAATGTCTGTGTGACCTTGTGGAGAGTGTGTTAGTGTGGGGCTGCCGGAGCTGTAGTTCTCTTTGTGGCTGTGTCACTGGCTGGCAGGGGAAGGTGGACAAGACATTTTTTGTTTCCATACTTCCACTCCTTTGTGTAGAACACAATTGATTTTAGAAAGTGCTTTATGGTCTAGCTGTGAAAAATGTTCTTTGGAGTTCATGTAGTGGAATTAGCCTAGTCAGTGTAGTATGTCAGCAACAAATTTTCAGGATGACTTCAACTGCATAAACTGAAATACCACATAGATCCAAATCTGAAAAAAACCCAGGTGTGTCCAAAGTGATATACTGAATTCTGTGCGTGGTTGCAGAGTGTGCTCCATTGTCGCAGTGGGGTTCCCCTCGGTGCAGGGGTGTAGTTCAGTGGAAGAGGTGAAGAGTGACTTGAGCCAGTGTTGAGGGCACTGCCCCAGAGACTATGGAGGAGACTGGGGGATTCATACCTTTTCCAGAGATGGCTTTTGATTATGAAATCCTGAGCAGTTTGGGGGAAAGTTCTCCACAAGTAGGAGCCCACCACGCTGCATGTCCTTTTAATTTCTCACTCGATAGTGATTTATACAGGGAATTTAGATTTAACATTGTCATTATAACAAAAGTTCCTTTGGGGGTTTGAGTCAAACTCCTACAGCAAATGCTTTCCTTTTTGTAAACAATCCCTCACCAAACCCTCAGGAGATTAATTAACTTGTTTCCTTGACTAAAGGCCTAATTTGCTCTATGGTTCCATGTAATTTGAGCCTCTGAAAAATAGGGGGTGTAGAGGTAAGTTTACACACCAGTTTACTTTCCCCATCCTCCAGTGGTGCCACAGTATGGCACAACACACACTCACCCAGGCTATAGCTAGCTTGGCAGCAGAGTGGGCAGAACAGCTTGGCAGCCAGAGGAGCAGGGCTTGCTTTTTGCCTCAAACTGTCCCTCTGCTCCTATCACTCACCTCACCCCATCTGTCCTCTGGCTCTGGACAGATATTAGATAATACACTACAGATACCAGACCCTCTGTAAACATACTTAAGTAAATAGCTCAGCAGAGGGCTGTGGGGTTGTTCATTTGTTTTCTGCTATTGTAGTGAGTTTTGATGACTTCGGAAATGCTGCAGTGCATTCCAGAGGCTATGCAAGGGGCTAAGGAGAGGAAGGAAGAGAGGGAAGATGGAAGGAGTGAACAGGATGTCTGTCTCCTAGACATGCCTTCTCTCTGTTTTCCATGTGCTGGCTCTGATGCTTATTCCACCTTCTTGAAAGCTGATTCAACCTGTTAATCCAGTGAAGAGCTAACAGCAAGAACCAAATGAGATGAGTACCAGTGGCTGCCTAAGGGAAAGAGCAGGCTAGGAACATGACAAGGGAGTATGACACAGAGTGGGACAGTGCTTTAGTAAGCTGCTAGGTTCACTCTGCTGCTGCACCATGGAAGTACACCTTGCCTCAACCACTCCAGGCATGTGCTCAGAGATTAGAGGCCAAAATATTAAACTCAACAGTGATGGTTAGTGTGTTGTAAAGTGAAGTGTAAGTTAAAATGGGAAGTTGTTTGTATCCTTCCTAACCTCGAGCACCAAGCCTGAGCTACCAGGATGTTCCATGCTTGCTCTGATTTGTAAACTATATCCCACCATATGAAACCCCATTGTTCTTATGCAAAGAATACATACAATGTTTTGCTTCCACTAATCTGTCATAAATCCACTTTGTCATGTTCCTGTTTCTCATTGATGGTTTCATGGCAAGAAATTCATGTTGCATTTCTGCAGTCACTGCAAAGTCAGTTTTGATGTGGGGCTTTTTGCGTCTCCCAGAAGGCTGTTCTGAATGTTTTGTGTTGATAGGAAATGTTTGTCAAGGTTAAGGAGTGGATATCCTCTTCTTACCATCATCACTGCTTCACCATGGTACTCAAGCTAATTTTCCCCTTCTGTTAATGTATCAAAAACATTCAAATATTCAAAACTGAATATTTCTGTTGTGGATTGACATTTGTCAAACTAAGGTTCTGTGATCTTTGCCTGTTGCAGATTTTGGAAATACTCTGGGTTAAATATTATGGTGATAAGAAGCAGATTCATGAGTGAATCGGTGTCCTTGCTTTAAAAATTGCATTGTTTATGAAGGAGGAGTGGCAAGTGTGTGAGTCTGTGATGCTTTGCATTGGATGTCAAAGTGCAGGTGTTGAGATGGTGAAAAGTATCTGAGAGTATTGTGGTATTTCCAGTTTGACAGAGTTGGAAAGAATTGAGAAAGCTCTCCTGAATTTGTTAAAGGTAAATCATAAGAAACCATATGGGAGTTTTCTTTGGTGTATAGAGAATGCCAGTGAGACTAGGAATGTCTGTTCTCAGTTCCAGTGCAGTGTAACTCTTTGAGTCAAGAAGTCCACTGGTGGACAGGACTTTAAAATTGCTTTAGGTGGTGAACAGAGATCTGGAACATGCAATGCTGGCACCAGTGCTGAAGGCATGTATGAATACCAGATAGGAGCAGACTGAGTAGAATTTAGAAAAAGCTGCTGTGATGGTTAAAGGGTGAAAAGCAACAGCTGACAGTTTTCTACAAGAATGAAATCGAATGATGTCTCAGTGGAGAAGAATAGACATTGCAAACAGATGTTTAGGCTAAGACTATGAATCTAATAAGCAACTGGATTTGAGGTGGATGTTACCATATTCATGTACAAGAGGTAGCAACTTGTATTTAGGGATTATGTGCCAGGTTCTTGTTTTCTCCTCCTCGTACTCCCATCTGGAAACTCCTCGAAGGAGTTAAATAATGACCGATTTTTCAAACACTTTTGATAAGCTCAAAGGAAGCACCAAGCAAAGAATGACCAAAAACTGAGACATGATTTAGTTGCATGCTTAAACAAGAAATCAGGGGAGAAAATAGGGTGTACAGTCACATACAGAGCAAGAAGTGTGTATAAAATCCTGGTACATGAGAACAGCTATGACATTTTTATGTTTTGCTGAAAAGACAAATGAAGTTGTATGTGTTCCCATCTGTTGCTTTTCTTCAAAGGAAGTTGTTAAAAAAATTATCTCATTTGTTTGAGGTTGTATTGTAAATCTGAGTTGTGGCATGGAAACCAAAGATTTACGCAGATGATGGTCAGTCATCTTGTTAACAGTTACTGACTGACTGAACATAATATGTGCAGAAGATTAACTGTGAATATGCTTAAAAACACCCCAACACACCAAAAGCCAAATCATGATGGCACAGCTTATAGGCTTGAACTAGTACAGAGAAATCAGAGAAGTAGGAGTGAGCAGAGCAACTGGAGAGTGGAGCTACAGTTTGAGAGGTCAGTGAGAGGTCCCTGCAGTAAAACATTTCAAAAAGATTAGATACTGCAGGCGGATAGTTGAACCTGTCCTATGTTAAGAGGCTTTTCCTTAATGATCTGTTGGGGGCCTCTCAACTCCTAAGATAACAGGAGAATAAACCACACTGTGTCTTCTTATCTTTGCATACACTAAAACTGAAGGGCTTTGGGCTAGCAATCTACTTAAAACTAATATGCTGACATTTCCGGTGTTTTCCAGTATTTGCTGTTTTCAGAAGAGAGGAACTTCCAAAATTTTAGAAAACTTTTCAGTATGATTTACTATTTTCAGCAGATGAGGAGGCTGTCTCCTGGGTGTATGTTGAGGATAGCCCATTAATCATACCTACATTTTCACTGTCAGCAGCCAACTGGAAGCTGATTCAATTTCATGACAATGCCAATGTTGGGTTTATATATGTACATATTTATGTATGTATTTCTAATTTGAGCACTGTCACAGAGGTCAAAACACCTTTCTAGTTGTCCGAACCTCAAACATTATCCAAGTCCAGCAGTAGTCTCGAATATCTATTTGTATTGAGCTCTTTTATTGGAGCAGTTGCGTGGCACTGTTAGCGTGAAATCAATCCTCTTGTCCTTGTAAATCTCGTGACTTTTGTAGCTGTTATCACCAAAATAGCTGAGGTAAAATTTTAACCTTAAGGATACAATTTGCCAAAACAGGGCAAACATCTCAGTTTTAAACGCGTGTGCTGTTAGGGGAAGAAAATGTAGTGTAAAAAGAGATTACACTTTATTTTTTAAATTAATTAGTGTAAAGTGTTGTGGGGTTCTTTGCTTCATCTCCAGAGTTGTGTACATAAAACGATGCAGCAAATCAACTTTAAAATACAAAGTGGGGGGAGGCAGTTATTTTATTATGATTTCCTTTTGCTTCTAGGTAAAGCAAACAGATTTGAGCATTATCTGTCTCAGGTTTTGATTCAAGATCAACTAGCTTATCTTTCTGTGAATCAGCATGGCTGTTAGTTTGCATGAATGAAATCAGTAGTGCATACTGACCTCTGCCTAGAAATCCCATCCTCACATTTTTACAAAACCTCTGAAATAACATGGGGTTTGAAGTATGATGCTCACTAGCCTTGAGGCCTTCAAATGCAATACAACATATTACCTGATCAGCAGCATTTTGCACATGCAGCATTATGAAGTAAGCAAGAAGAATGTTTTTAGTTTGTAATTAAATAGAAACATCGATTCCTTCCGTACGTGTTCTATGGATTTTTTTTTTTTGCTTCACTGGGAAAAAAAGTGTTGTGAGTGTGCTGTGAATTTCCCTGGTACAAACGAGTTTTGTAATGTATGATCTTAGTTGATAAGAAGTGACTGTATATTCATTTGCCCTGTGATTTGGTGGCAACTGCACACAATTATCTGTAGGAATTTAAGAAATGATATCTGCATTATAGGCTATTTTCTTATGTATTGTTAGCTTAATCTCTCTTGCTTTCTCTCTCAGGTTACCATTTTGGATGCAAAAAGAAGTATGAATATTGGGATATTTCTAAAACAATTCAAAAAGTAAGTTTTGATTTTTCTATGCACTAGTGCAAGGCTACAGATGTGTGAAATTCTTTGTAGTGCTCCTCAAATGTATGTTGTGCTCTGTTCCTTGTGGAGGTTACAGTTTTATGCAGGCTTGTCAAAAGTAATTTGACATAATTTGTTTTCTAATAGGTTTAGTTTTGAGTTCCTTTATGAGTGAGCACCAAACATTTAGTCTGTTAATGTTAACCAGTTGAAGTGACTTTCCAGGGGTAGTTTAGGGAAGCCCTTATATCTCATGTAACAGTGCGTGCCAGCTGCCTTTCACTGGCTTCCTGTCCTTACTAACAGTTAGTAGAAAGGGGTGATGTGAGGACCTTTCAAGAGCAAGCTGTTTCACTGCTATGTGTATTCACTGATAGTGTTGCCCTTCAGTAAAGGTGTCAGAACAGTGCTGCTGTGGACACTGATGCGTATGTAGCCTCATTGTCATTCCATTTCTTAGCACAGGCACGTTTTGTTCAATCTGTGTAACTATTCGCCCGGCAAGTGTTAGAAGTATGTGTGCTCAATTGTTTTTTCAAGGCCTGCTGAATCCATCATTGAAGATATTTATCACGGAAGAAGTCAGCCCTATGGTCCTGAACTGCTACATGAATTTCTTAAATTATTGCCAGAAGCAGAGGAGGTAAATAATAGTTTTACATGGAACTTATTTTTTTGTAGAGTTCTATTGCCTGGAATTCCATCCTCAAGGTCTGTAAAAGAAGACTCCTGATGCCTTTCTGAGGCCAGAGGATGGGAAACCACTGAGTGCAAATTCATTGGACATGTGGTGTTGAGGTCACAGTGTAGTCATTCCCTTCACATCAAGTAATTTCACCCACTTTTAAGGAGTTGAGATCCTTTTGCCTTTAGATGTCCCTTTTGTCTCACTGACATCTTAGCAAGTCCTGTGAGCAGATAAGTCTGCTCTGGGGAGGTCAGAAAACTCAGAATCAAAAGTCTCTTCTAATGCAAACAAATGTCACCTTTTTGGCACCTGCCTCATGCTTTCCCATTATCTGCAAGCTGAATATTGCTAAGTCCTGTCCTACTGTCTTTTGGCCTTCTGCTTCCCTGCCTGCTTGGTGCGTCTGGGATCTGCCTGCTCTTGGGCCCAGGTCATGGACTTTCAACAGTGTAGAAAGGCAGCTCCACTGTGGAGTACCCATCAAATTTGCCAACATGGCTTTGTGCTCAAAGGAGACACATTAGAAGGCACAGAATTCCCACAGCACCTTCTCAATGTTCTCATGCTCACCATATGACCAACATGCAAGTGCAGCTTTCTCCCCTGCTAGTCCCAAACTTCAAATCTGTTCATAGGATTAAAGAGGTGAAGCTTCATTGACTGCCCTCGGAGCCCTGCTTAATGGTGTACAGTTCCTTGTCTGCTCACATATTTGCACTGACCCATTTGTATGTACTTGAGAGAAGTGTAAACCACAAACTCGACAAAATTAGCATTAGAATTGCTTGAGTGCTTCACATCAAAGTGACGCTGAAACTTGGGAAATTGCTAAGTTAAGGTCCACATACAGGATCAACCTCAACTCACATGCTTTACCGCTTCAAGGTCATGCTGTCAAAGCACTCTGTTTCCTCTGTGGAGCAGCAAATCTCAGATCCCGTAACAGTAGAACATGTTACACTGTTTTACTGTCAAATTTGTAACTCTCTAAATTGGGTGCCTTTGCAGACAATCTTGTGAAAATTGTGTTATGTTATTGATTAATATATCTTTTGACAGTGGGGGGATATCAACAAGTTGAAATGTAATTAATATAAAAAAAAAGAAAGGTGGTGGTAGTGCTGGGACCTCAAAACTATTCCCCCTTCCCTCTTTGTTTGAATTGTAGTACATATTGCTGTATATAAACAGAATTTATCTCCTTCCTCTGAAGGAGTCAGGCAGAGGTGAACAGCGGAGTGCTAACTTAAGTGTTTCCTAGTTAACTTTGTGTATATTCAGCAAATTAGACTGAAAGAAAAGTACTTTTTCTTCTTTTCCTCTTTCTGGTTTAGATCTTGGTTGTTATTTTATGTCAAGTAGAAAACCTTTCAGATAGTGTATTCTATGTGATACAAATGTTGCCATTCAGCTAGAATTGTTTTGCAAGTTGTTTTCTCCATTTTGTGTGCAATACTTAACTAGATGCTTTAGCTATCCAATAGGTGCTGCTAAGAGTGAAAAGGTGTGTTTATTTCCTATTAGATGGTTTGACAACAGGCCTGCCCTCCAAGGTAGTGGGGTCAGAGAACTTAGGAAGTGGTTTTAAAGAGGCGTTTGAGAAATTAAGAAAAATATTTTATGATGCAGTAGAGTATTAGAGATTAAGGAGCACCAGACATTAGATTTGCTGCTGTTCCCAAGGGTAGGCTGGAAAGAGGCTAGTTTCCAGGGGGCAGGTATTTCTATGTACTCAGTTCCATGCATCAGAAAAAGGAGAGACTCCCTTTCTCTTTGTTATTCTACCCATAATTGTTTAACTTTTGGGGAGTTTTCCCCTTGAAAGCTGGCTGGGTGGCAGCAGGCAAGACAGGGAGAAAATCCGGAGTATAAGAAACTCACGCTTCTGCTGGTATTTAAAACTGTTTCCATACCTTCATGTCTTCATGCTTGAAGTGGTCAAAGAGTAAGTGGGTCCGATAACCCCTTTGCTCCCGTGGCTTCTAAAATTTTAGTGTAGACAGTTAAAAGAATTCTTTTTTTTTAGGAGCCTTGGGGCTTTTTTTTTTGTCTTTTTCAGCTTTTTTCCCCTAAATGTATGCTCACTGTTCTCCTACATCCCTTAATTTTTAATTAGTTTGTTGTCTGAATACCTGTCTCCTAGAATAGTGGTTCACCATTTGTAAAGGGAAAGGCATCAGAAATACACAGCCCCACATACAAATAATCCAGAATCACTAGAGATACCAGGTGAGGTGGTGTTATTTGTTCTACTGTTCCCTCTTCTGTTTAATACTCCTTAATTTCTTTTTGCCATATCGTGTCAGACAGCTTTGTCAAGGTGTCATCATATTGGCCTGTCCTTGCACAATGTTGCAACTGTCCTCAGCAAGGATTCCTTGGGGTTGCCCTTTATATACTTACCCTTCCCCTAAAGCCCTGCTTTGTTGTTGTAAGGATTGAGAATGACTCTGAGCAGAGACTCAAGCAGTCAGATCCTACAAGGTTAGTTGCTATTCAGTTACCAGTGCAAACTGTCTTGGTGTAACTGTGAGTGGGCTTCTGCATTCCCCTTTGTATGCTCTTCTCAGCAGCTCAGGTATTTACAGTCACATTTCCCAGTAGCACAGGTTTTCTGCAGGTTGGAATGACAGCCAACTACCTTCTGCTATGCTTGTGCTCCACACCAGTAGCTGTGTTTGGAGATGTCTTCTGCTTTTTCTTTTATAGGGTACCACAAATCCTTAGTCTATAGAAGTGAAAGGAGGAGGAGGAATACCATTCTTAGTCATAGCTGTAGAAAGGGCAACACTGGACCATATTGTTTCTTTTTTTTTTTTACCAAGACCTTTACAGTTTGTCTAGTGACAAAACACCAGCTTTGTACTCTAATTTTATCTGATCTAGAGGTATTGTGATACACAGTCACATAACCTGAATGTGTCCCTGGTCACTAGTTTGACCTTTGTGTGACACGTTTTCGTAGTATCTCAGGCACCTGATGGATGTTCCAGTTTTTTGACAATGGAGGCTACGTACTTGGGTTAACAAATACATTTAACATCTGTTGTCTTTAAAATTATTCTTTCTATTTGCAGTATTGTAACGTGGCAACGCTATTTACATGCAGAAATAGGTGTCAGTACTAGTAGTTTTCTGGCTGTTTTCTATGAAAGATTCCAATAGCTATCAAATCTGTTGACATTTTTGCATATAATGGCAAATACTGGCTTTTTACTGAATGTTTTTCTCAAACTGAATCAGACTATTGTTGAAATGCTGGCACTGCTGTGAAGTCTTTCATAAACTGAAAACATTGGTGTATTTTCAAACGTTTAATTTGTAAAAGTTGACAAATACATGAAGCTGGCAAACCTGGAGCTTGCTTCAAGGTTCCACTCAGTGTTTTGTTCAGATCTATGTGTGGGTATGGTGCTATACAGTGGTTTAAAAAAAAACCACCAAGCAAATGTATAAAAATTCTCATTGCATTCACAAGTAAGATAAGATCACTGATTTTGTATAAGCCTTCTTAAAAGTCCTGCTGTTTGTACTGTAGTGTGCTAAGCAATTTTGTAAGAGAAAGAAATGGCTATTTGGAATCCTCTCTGCTTCATCCTTCTCTTCGGTTCATTTTTTTCCCAAGGAACTTTGACTGAAGTAATGACCTTCTCTGTTGTATCACTTCTGAAAAGATTCCTAACTGTTTCTTTACAATATCCAGGTGTAATGGCTGACAGCTTTCATTTACTGGCATCCTGACCAAAGCAGAGAAGAAGCTTTTAGCTGCTTTTATGTGCATATCATTGCACTCTTCAGCAGGCCCAGACTGGTAAAAGTTGAGAGTCCTGTGTTTAACAAGCTAGAATAGCCAGAATTTGTACTTTAAATATATATACAGAAGAGAGCATATCATACTGGTTATCAGCTCACCCACACACATGCACCGCCCAGGTTATCAACCCAATGTGTTAACTGCCTTTATAGTGTCTCAGGCCTGTCCTTTGCTCTATACTCTGTTTTCAAACCCCAGTCTACTGTCACCTGCTTTACTGTCAGTCGGCTCTACCCTTTTCAAACCATGTCTGTGTAGTTAACTGCACCCTCCTTTCCTCAGCCACTGCTTTATTGTGCTGACCATCCTTCAGAGCTTTCATCTCCTGCTTCCTCTTTGGCCCTTTATGATAACCTGCAGGTTTTTCTCCATTTGGTTTTATCATTTGTACATGGTGGTTTGCCCCTGCCCCAGCTTGTGCCCCATGGTGCTTCACTGCCTAATACATTAGCTGCTTTCCCACATGCCCTTGTAGCTGGATTCCACTTCGGTGCCTTTTGGAGTTTTGGTATTTTTTAACTCTCTTTTTTTGTTAGTGCCCTGAATACTTGCAGTGGTGTGGAAATATTAAATAAAAAAACCCCAAGAAAATATTTATTCCTCTTCTTCAAAGATCCTGCATACAAGTACAACATACCTATTTTATTCCATAAAGTAGAATCCCACTCTAAGTGCTATCAGTAGTTCAAAAATGACCAAAAGCTTGCATGCAGTAGCTTTCCTGTCTGTGAGGTACAATGACATAGGCATATCTACTGCAATTGTCCACAAATCAAATCAAAGATCAGGCTTTCTGTGTTTCATAACTGTTTTTAAAAGGAAGCAAATTACATATGTGAGAACCTTCTGTATCTAAAATCTGATTCAGTGTGCATGGGCATGCAGGGACAGTGCAAATGCATATTCCATATACAAATATAATGAAAAATTAAATTAGTAGCTCTGCACTCAGTTTGAGTAATACAGAACTGAGCTTACAATGTAATTACACTCCCTTGCATATATACACATTGCACTGCCATATCTCAGTATATGGCTGCCTACTGTTGTGGAAAAGATTTTGTTGTGCTTGAAAAGAGGAGGGCAAGGCCAGAACTGGTAGAGTTACCCATTGTGATTTTACAGTAAGCTACTCTTTCACCTCTCTTGTGTTCTCAGGCTAATAAACCTATCTACTGTATCTGTTAATGCAATTAACAGTGGACATGGTTGTCCATCCCCATAGTTTCTTTGCAGTTCCTGGCTGCATTTGGTATTTGAATTTGAGCCCCACTTATAGGAGCCATCAGGGAATCTCAGTTCTCTTTGGGAAGGTTTGGACAACGTGGCTGCTGAGAGGAGAGGCCAGTCCCATGGGATTTTGAGTGGTCTCCCTTGGAATGTGTAAGGACAGACATCCAAAATGTGTTTCTGTGATTTTTAGCTTTAGAGTTCAGAAGCTGTTTTTTCAGTTTATAGATAGTATCAGTAAAATCAAATAATGGTTTTTTTGCTTCATGGTGAAATAATTGGACTTTCTCTGTTATGAAATTTGAATTAGAGGAGTCAGAAAATAAATCGTTGGCCTATCTTTACCTTAAGCTATTTCCCAGCCTATTTACTGTTTTAAGGCCAAGTTAACTAAAAATTTAGTCTTCTATATGAAAAACTTAGACACATACAGAGAACCAAGCTATGCTGTGCTGAATTCCAGGGTGAAAAGGACCTTATAACTCTATCATGTTCCTGTTTTGCCTGTTTGTGGAGTGGGTCACTGTCTTCCACCATGTTTGGATTTGGGGCTTGTTGGGTGAGCTGCTTTGCTGCTTCGTATAGAGGTAGTTTGGGATGCCTGAGGAAAAGACAGTGGGGTTAAGATGGATGATGCAGGCTGGGCAAAGTGTAAGGAGGCATCGAGCACAATCTTTGATTTTGGTCTGATTGCACAGACTGTCTGCTGAGTTGACTATTAGCCAAAGCTTTTTTGCATTATGACATTCACACCCTGTACTACCCATCAGAAGGCAGCCTCATCAATGTCTTCTGTTGTGCATGTTTAGGAACATTTCTCCTGAATTCTGGGATTTAGTACTCCCTTGTACCACTCTAGGCATTTTTTCTAGGAGGGAAGAAAGATGTTTTCGTCCGGTGTCTGTAAAACTAAAATTCCATATAGAAAACACTGATTGCTACTTACTGTCAAAAGTTTATAGTACAGGTATCATGAATAAATTCATATTCCTGTGAGTATCTCAGGATCTCTTGTTCACTTTTTTTGTAGTTAAGTCTTCAAATTGTATCTTCCTATAATTACCTGTGGCTTATATGATCTTGATTTTGGTGACTTGTTGTGGGGTTTTTGGGGGGGCTGTGTTTCTTTCTTCCTTACCTCCCCCTCTCCCATTTCTGAATACCTGTATCCTTTTCAGGCAAACCCTGATGTTTGCCACATTAAAATGAGGTTTGAGAATTCACAGGGTTTTTTGGTTAGGTTGCAGACCACTGTTTTTTGGAAGCTACACTAAAGAACACCTGCAAAGACAAACTAAGATAGTAGACATCTCTCCACTTCATGATGTAGAAAAAGTGTTTACTTTGGGTTTGTTTCTTACTTGTTTAACACTTTAGAATTATCAGCATTTTCAAGTCTGGTCTTTCCTGTTTTGTTTTTTTTTTGTTGGCAGACTTCTTGAATTACTCAGTAAATTAGGAGCTTTCTCAGGCCTCAAAAAATGGGTATGCTGTTTATCTTTAGAAGGAGCTTTTGTCTCAGTGTCTTGAGTTAAATGGGGGTGGGTCATAAGTTTTTGTTAGTTGTTTGTTTGTGGGGTTTTTTAATTGGAAAAGGAATCCTTTTCTAGCCTGGATTTAGTTTGTATTTTTTATTTTCTCTTTCTTAATGTGTTCTCAACATTTCTATTTTTTCATGATGTAGAAGAAATGGGAATAAAGCAGAAAAAAGCTGTTAAAACGATCCTTTTCTCCTGCTAGTTCAGAGTTTATTTTAAACCCCCAATTTTGCATAGCATCTGTTGTTTTCCATTACAAGTTATTATTTAGTTTTTTTACAGTCAAAGCTGGAAAATAACTTTTTAATTTGGAACCTGATCCTTTAAAAAACCCATTGATATCTTGCTAAATCATGGCAACATGGTAACTGTTGATGTCCTGATGTAGTGTGCCTCTCTCCAATATAGCTTAATATGCTTTCCAAAACAAAAGACTGTCTGTGTAAATGTGGTTGTGAATGGGCTTTCAGTGTAAGGTTATAAAAAGGAAGGATGATGGGCTGATGTGTAAATCAGTGGGAACATAGAGCTGCTGCTGGGTGTGCACTTGTTGGTTGAATGAAGAAATGTGTATAACTCAGAGTGAGCTCTGCTTTTTGGACCCAGTTGCTGTGTTGGAAGATGTGGAAGAAATTCCAGTTATACTTAAACATATGTGCATCTATTTTTCAATTCTATATACACAAACAATAAGTATGTGGGCAGATCAGCAGCTTCTAGATCATGCAGATATATGGATTTGGTGGAGCTGGGAAGGAAGATTGACAAAATTTAAGCAGTGATATTTTCTTTGTGTGTAAATGGTGTTCTCAGAGTACTGATAACAAATTACTTAAAATGTGAGATTGCTTTTATCTTTAAAGTATTTCATATGAATGAAAAGAATACAAACTCAAGAGCGCGAAGTTTGTCCCTTAAGAGCGTTTAGGGGAAATGGTTGAAGCAAGTATCTTGAAAAAACCCCATAACTTAAACCTTAGGTGCATTGTGCCAAAGCAATCTAGGCAGCCCTATGCTGGAAATTCTGAACACAGTTAAACTGTGCCCAAGTGAATGTTACAGTTGTTGAAGACATGAGGATCATTTTTCAGATCATCATCAGTGTCTTACACATAGTGATGAATGAAACATTGGTCAGAAATCAGAATCACCGATCAGAACAATGCCATTGTATTTTTTTCCACTGCTGTGTGTTTTGGGAGAAGAGTGACGTTATTTTTTAAATTTTTTTTGTGGTTGGTTTGTGTGCAAATTACAGGAGCCTGGGACAGTGAAGCCATTCAGTGACTGGGTGGACTTCCCAATGCATTCCTTTAAATTTACTGCTTTTCAAGGTGTTTCTTTCTAAAGTCAAGTTAATCTGATCTTTGATAAAATTCTTTGCTAGTGTTTTTTTGCTCTTTTCTAGGTAAAGAAATTAAAAGCCTTTGATGGAGATGTATCAAAACTGTCTCAAGCTGATTCCTTCATGTATTTACTAATCCAGGTGCCAAAGTAAGGAGATAGTAGGTTTATTCTGTTTATGATAAATGTTCTCTTTTGGCTGTCAGTTCTAAACCTGTTTGTGTACTCCAGCTATGCTCTTAGGATTGAAGCCATGGTGTTGGAGAGGCAGTTCTCACCCTCCTGTACTTCTCTGCAGGATGACATGAAAATTATAAGACGGGCAACAAAAGGTAATTAAATATGTTGGGACATGCCTAATACTCTTGTTTTTGTTAGCATGTTAATTAGTCTGCATTACGAAGACTAGAGCTTGAATTTCAGGTACCTTAGGTATTAAAAGGAAGCTAACTCCCCTCTGACAAATGCCATCAGGGTGTGCCTGGTGAATCTTTGCTTCCAAAATCAAAAATCTGGAGACTCTGGACACACTAGCAACAAGTTCATGACCAAAACTTACGAGTATTGAATGCTAAACTTACAGAAACAAAAGTGTCCCATGACTGAATTAGGATAACTCAGGCTGAAATCTTTATTGTAGAGAATACTATTGCTATTCCTTTGTTTTCTGGTTTTGTTCTCTATGTTTCTCTACACATCTGTTTTGTTCTTTACCTTTCACAAGTTTTGAAATGCTACAGATGATTATTTGAGTGTCTTCTACTCTGCAGGAAAATACTTAATTTCCTGATTTCAGTTAAACATTAATGCTGACCCTTTCCAGTGTCTCAGGTGCCTATTTGTCCTGTTCCTTCAATATGAAATTCCTATTTAATGCTAGAAATGTTTTGGACAGGCTTACTAGAGTACTGTGAAGACTGATTCTAGTGGTATAAAAAGGTGCAGTATTAAAGTATTCAACTATGAACACTGGTGACTAGGGATAGCCCTTTTAAGTGGAAGCAAAAGAAAACAATTCTGCTGTGTTTTTCCCACTAGTAGGGATTGAACTAGTCCTTGACTCAGAAAAATGTTCCTTGACTTAGCATGAGGTTTGAGTTTGGCCTTTCATTAGGATCTCTTTCAAATCGTTGTTCTTTGTGTTTTGAGCAACAGACATATGTGAGGGAATATGTTATGTGTAAAAGCAGCCGCGCCTTAATGTCCTTCACGTCCTTCACCCAGGACATTTGGAAAATGATGAATTAGTTCCCTCCAGAGAGGAGACACATTGGTCTCAAACTCCTGCATGAGGTCAGTCACGCAAATCAGACTGACTGAGCCTTCCCTGTTTTCAGTCCACTTGTGTCATGTGCTCTAAGACTCCATTTGGTCTTTTCACTTCAGGGTTTGTTGATAGCCCGAAGTTGTTTAGGAATTGTGTCTACTTTTCTATTGCTATCTTCTAGGTTTCTTTCCTTGTAATTAAGCTGAGAGAATACTTACTGAAATTTTAATGCTGATAATCACTAAGAGGTAGGATGGTCTAAACAGCCTGCAAATGGATGTATGTCATAGGGACGCGGAGCAGGCTCTTACTATGCAGTCTTTAGAAGTTGTGTCCTCCTCTTGGCCTTCTGAAATTTGTTATTCTTTTGTGCATTCTCTCTTCTTCCTTCCTTCTCACTTGCTCACCTATAGCTTGGTAGATCAAATGTTATGTAATTAGTTCTGTGTTTAGGCTCCTAGTACCAAAATACAAATTTACAGGGGTTATCTGCTTCCACAATGATAAATTACTGTATTGTGTTGAGTAGTTGAATGCAGGGTAAATTATAGAATGTGAACTTGGAAGCAAAATAGTTTTTAAGAGCATTTACACTGCAACCAAAAGGATTCCACCTTTTGTCATGTTCATCAGTGGAAAATGTAGTACATTACACTAAAACCAGCTCATGGTGATTTTCTTGCAGTATGGCCACTTGCAAATTTGGAGTTACTTGGTTTGCTGTTCCACTTGTGTAATGCTAATTTATTAACTCTTTACAGTTCTGAATTTCTGCATCTCATTTCTAGGGCAGTCTCTGTGGTGCCTTTTAAGCACATGTATTGTTTTTTCGCTCATGCGTGGCTGGGTGAAAAGGTGTATGAATTCAGATAAAGCAGTTCTGTGCATTTTGCAAGAAATAAAAACACCTACAAACCTGGCTCCCGTGATGGAAAAGCTTTAAAGGCAGTTTTATTCCATTTCACTCTTTGCATCACACTGAATGTAGCTTTGTGCCAAATCATCTTTGATACGACTGAAGTAAAACAAATGCTGCTCTGAGTTGGTGATCATACAGAAATAAAATGATTCATAGTAGGAGTGGGATAAGCAAGGAAGATTTAGAAACTGCCTGTTATCTTTTGGGGTCTCATGGCCAAGTCTGCTAAAAAAAGAGTAGTTTTCAAAAGCCCAATCCTGGCAGATGGCAAATGGATCCTGCGGGGTGCAGAACACTTGCCTCACACTGGAATTAGTAGGTGGTGAGGATACTTAACCAATTACATGAGACACTTCACACATTGCAGGATTAGGCCCCAAATGTTTCCTTAGCTGCTAGAGGTTGCCTTGGAAATACTACACTTGCTAAGTTAAAGCCTGAACATACACTTTTGAGGTTTGTCAGTTGTGCTTGTGAATTGGAGTTATATAGTACTCTTACTTTTCCCACGGCTTCTTCAGTTTATCATAGTTTCCTGTTAAAATTTTTTAAAAAGCCTGAGATGAAGAGGAGTTTGGTAACTGACTGTATATATTTCTAAACAAACAATTGTTAGACAGCAATTTTCTTGCTCCTTACAGAGTTAATGACGTGTGAGGAACTGCATTCCATATTGCACTTGGTCCTTCAGGCTGGGAATATTATGAATGCGGTAAGTGCCATCCAAAAGGGAGATGGCTGATGGACCATACTTCCTTGTTAGTATTGCAGTGCACTGATGTCATGCCTCAGCTGTTTGCTTATTTCTTTTTAGGGAGGTTATGCTGGCAATGCTGTTGGATTTAAACTGTCATCACTGCTCAAGCTGGCGGACACAAAAGCAAACAAACCTGGGATGAGTCTGCTGCATTTTGTTGCTCTGGTATAGAATAACTATTTTGCTGGTATAAGAAACTGATAAAAATGTAGGTCCATAAATGATAGACAATAGAAGGGCCCATATGCTTCAGAAAAATCAGCTTCTTTACAGCTGTGATCTCATCTTCACCTTTCTTCTGCCACTAAATTCACCAGTTTACCTCTACCTGGTCATCCTATCAGAAACTCATGGAAAATTTAGGTTTATGTATCATGTGAAAACTTGCCTACATCAAATTTCATCATTGAAGATTTTCTCTTACTGTCCCGAATCCTTACACTGTGGAATTGGGTTATTTTGATAAATGTTCTTTCAGTCTTCCCACTGAATCTTTTGAGCAGCCTTTTTGTTGACAGTTTTTCTCCCTCAGTGACTGACACAAGTTTTTAAAGCTGCTGCAGGCTTTTTTCAAGCTATTTTTCCTTCCTTTCAAAGTTCTAGATTTTAGAAGATAGATAATTTAAATGCTTCTCTATGTGACTTTGGTTATCTGTGTACAAACTGGCTTAACAGATTCCCAGCCAGTAAACAACAGGGTATTAGTTGATGTTTGCACAGGAAACATTGTATCTGCTCAAACAATGGCATCAGCAAATTGTTCTCTCCTTGACCTTCTTTATTAATACATGTGGCTTGTGTTCTCTGGCAGAAGCAGCAATTATTGCACACTGGAAAATGGAAGCTACTGTTTAAAGTTTCCAGTTCTGATCCCTGCCTTTCTTTGAGGGATGTCCCTCACTCAGTTTTGTTAGGATTGAATGGGACGAAAAACAGTTCAGGAGAAAACCCTTTAAGTGCCCTCCCAGAAGCTTTAGAATGGCCAGACTTAGGGACTTCGGCGTGGTGGTGGAATGTTAATGGATTGTGTGTTTTGGTTTTCTTCTCTTTGTTTCAGGAAGCCCAAAAGAAAGATGCTGCTCTTCTCAACTTTTCAGAAAAAATCAGGAGTGTTCACGATGCTGCCAGGTGAGTTCAAAGAAAACTGAGAACTTATGGTTAGACGGTGTCTTGGAATTTTCTTATTTGTGAAGCAGTGAGGCTTATTCAGGGAAGTCTTGGAACAAAAACAGATCTTTACAAATGTTTACTGTAGCTTTGAGGGTTTAATTTCCATTTACTAGCAGAAGTATGCCTGCAATGTGCCTTCAGGTATGAGGTTTTTTTATTACATGGTCTCCATAGGGTTTGGTAGTTCTGTCTCTGTCAAGTACATGTGCATGTTCATTACTTTTAAGGGATTGAACTAAAAGCATGTTACTGTTTTTCCTTAAATCAGTTTTCTCTGAGCAGCCTACAATACCTTCCCAAACCTGGTATCAGGTACAGATGCTGGCCCTGGCTTTGTTTAGATGCTTTTTGAGGTTTCATTTGCTTCTCCATTGCTGTCTTGGATGGACAATCTGAAGAGTTTGTTGGCTCTGCATTTTTATCACCTAAGTTTCAAGCTGCATAATTTAAAACTGAACCTGATTTGTACCTCGATAACTGTTCTTATGTGAGACAGCGTGATCTAAATCCCAAATCTGGAAGCAGTGCTGAAGTTCTGTTCCCAGTTTTGTTGCTTCCTTACTCTTGAGCTTTGGGCAATCTATTTACATTCTTTTCCCAGCTGTAAAAGGATCCCGTCTCTTAGATCTGGTGGTGGATTAAATAATGTCTGCAAAAGACTGAAATCTTCTGAGGAAAGGAGTGGCTATGCAGTTAATCAGAAAATTTTTGAGGGACCACCTGTGTGGCTTTCTGCCATCCAACCCACACACCTTTTTGGCAGTCTGCCACGTGGCCTGCTGAGGAATGTAGCTTTCCGTGCCATCTGAGCCCCCTGGCAAACAGCAGGGGAACAGGCAGAATACCAAACTTGGTGATACTTTTTTTCTAGCCACTTTGTCCTTTGATCACATTTGTTAATGCTGAAGATCTTCTCTTGTAACTCATGTTGAAATCTATTCAGGAAATGTACTCTGTACAGGAAAATGAAACAAAATGAATTATGTGCCTCACCACTGGGCACAAGGAAGATCTTTAGGGAGAATTGTCATGTACAAGTTGCTCATAAAGCCTCCCAGTTAGAGCATATTAAAACAATTATTATGTTCTTTATTTTTTATTGTCTTACCTTCTTTACTTGTAGGCCATCTTATTCCTCCTTCACAGGCAGACAATGTAGCCTGTATTTTCTACAGTTTTATTAGTTGCAAGAACACCCATGATCTGCCCAGAACAGGGAACTAATTTTTGCAGATGACATAAGCAGAGAAAACCCAGGACACATTATATTCATTTGTTTGCACCCTGACAGACTTAGGCATGCTGTCACCATGTGCTGCCATGTGCACTTCAATCAGTCTGCCACAAACTTTCAGCTTTACTGTTTGAAAGTCATGCTGCTGGTGAAATGACCTTAGTTAGGAGCATGTGTACAGTTACTTATCTTTATCATTTGGGAAACTAGTGCTTCAATTCCTAGGCAAAGCCGAGTTCTCTTGTGAAGGAAATGACATAGATTTAGAAGCATTTACTCTTAAAGTGAGAGAGATTTAGGTGAGAACTCCTGTTCTATGGAACATGGGTCTCCCACGAGAGCATTTAGATTATAACAGATCAGAACTCCTTCCTGTGGTCTTCAGTTTCTGAGTTACCTCTCCACAGGAACAGGAGGATGAAATTTTATGACTGCTGGTTTGAGACTGTGTAGGCTGAATTGCTGTGACTGCTTAGAGGAACCTAACGTGCAATTTCATGATCCAGATGCTACTGCTAAAGTGGGTAGTCCTGGCTGACAGTCCCTTGTGGCCCCTTTTTGTGGCAGTTCCTGCACTTGAACAGTCGTGTAATCAATTGGGCCAAGCAAAGGAAGCAAATTGGCTTTTTGGTTTTCCTAGGTTAATTTTCACTACACAGGTATGGCTGGCCATCCAGAAAATAAGGCACAGGCACCAGGGAGAGAAAAGGAACACCTGGTCAGAGGCAAGGGAGCATTACCCTTTGTTGTGGTAAGGATGGGTAGGACTGGCTGGAGTTAATTGTGAAACCACACCCCATGGGAATCTTTTCAGGTTGCTAATAAGAAGAAATGTGCTTATCTCTCTCCTACCCCTCAGTGTCTACTCTGGAACGATTTCCTGAACAGGCAGGTCTCGTTTGATAGCCACGTTGCACCTCATGTAAAACATCCATTTTTGCAGCATGTTTGTGGCTAACCTGTGGGCCACTCCTTCTCCTTTGATAAGCATTCTCTGTATATGCTATTTTTAGGTTATCCATTGATAATGTAGAAGCAGAGCTCCACTCACTGTCTGCCAAGGCAAGATCTGTTAAAGACAGCATCCGGCGAGACCCAAAACTCTTTCACCAGATGGAAAGCTTTCTCCAGGTTTGTAGGGTATCTGTGCCAATGTGTTACTATCACCTGAAAGCAGGAGTGTTTCTCAACTGAATCCGATTTGTGTGGAAATATTAATAAGCAAGCATTGTTTTAATATGCTTGCCCTATCAGTTGTACAAAGGTGTTCCAACCTCATGCTGTTTGTCCAGTGAGAGTGCTAGAAGGACTGTGTTTTTACAGGGAGGGATATTGAGTGTACATTGCCCCAGGCTTGTTAGGCAAGCTGATTTAATACATGTGAAATGACTGATGAAGATCAGTGGTTACAATGTAAGACAGTTTGGAGTGGTCACTGGTTTTGTAATTTGCAGCTGCCAAAATGTAATGTCTGCATGTTATGTTATACTGGAGCATGTCAGTTTTAACTGAGGCTGTGCTGTGAATATAAATCTTGATTGCTGGGTGTTTGAAGAGATATTAGAAGCTGGAAGATGAAGGGGCTATTTTCTTTACTAACTTACCCTTAGCACAGTGGCCTATTCTGAGCCATTCCATTATTTCTGGGTGGGTTCTCCTTTTTGTTTTCAGTGGTTTTTTGTTGTTTTTTTTTCTGTAGCACTGTAGTGACTTTACAGACCTGAATTTGTATTGCTCTTAACTTTGAAGCAGAGTTCTTGGTGTTTTCTGAGTGTGTGGTGATGCCTGAAGAAATACATATTATACTTCAATTAAATGATTTTTCTGTTTCATGTTATAGGTAATTATGAAAAGTAAGAAGGCAGGTGTTGATCTGGAACTTAACCCGCCCCAGTTTTCAACTTGCAAATTTAGTTAATAGTCCCTGCAGTTTTTCAGCAGATGAAAAGCTGATGAAGAAAGGGGCGGGTTAAGATTGAAATACCTGTCCTCATTCACTCTGAATTGTTGGCTTTTATCCATTACACCCAGACTCTTTAATGTTATGTTTTAACATGTTTGGGATTTTTTAAAATTTAATAGCTGGGTTTATGTAACACTGCAACCTTGTTTAGGCCACATTCCAAAAGAAATGTTGGGAAAAAAATCATTTTACAAATGCATACCTTACATAAGCACTTCCGGTTTTTGTTTCTAAATTACAGGTGATAGCCAAGCTGATACAAAAGTCAGCTTTGATTATCTCACCCTCGTGAATAAATGACTGAAATATGTGGGAGGAACTAACTTTCAATGTATGTTTTTATCAATTATCCAGTTTATCTTCAGTCCAGGTTCTATTATGGGCCTTCTTTTTTTATTGAAGACTAGCAAGTCATATTTGTTCCTACCCTACTGGTATAATTTTCCAAGTACCTTCCTGAAAGCAGGATTGGCTCAAATGGTCACCAGTGCTTCCAGCTGCCTTTTCCTACCCCAGTACTACATTATCAAAAGTATTTCGATGATCATGAATGAGAGTCTGCGAAATACTTGTCTGAAAACTAACTTTTCTCCTCAGGTTACTTTAAGGCACCTCTGGTCTCAGATCTGGGATTGTGCAGGGATAGAAGTGAATGGCTGGTGATGGAGATAGAGGAGACAGTGGCACTGATCAAAGTGTTAAAAGCAGTTTGGCTGCTCCAAGTGTAATCACAGCTTTATTCTGTTCCTCCTCAATCTTTTTGCACTTATCTACTCCCATCCTGTCTGTATAGCTCTACACTTACTATTCAAAGTGTATGGGAACATTTTCTGGATGTCTTAAAATATGCATGTTTCCAGCAGTTCCTTACCTTTCTGCCATGAAAACCTTTTTTTTTTGTGGTCTAGAGTCACTTTAGGAAGGAATTGGTTCTGTAATATGTATCCATGAATCTATTCATGTGCTTTCTTGGAAAAGTGGAGAGGAGGAATTAATTCTTTATGCTTAGTTGAAAGTTGAAGGAGAAATGGGAAAATAAGGAATGAGGAACTTTTAAAGGGCTCTCTGGTGATCTGTCAGTGTTCTAATAGTCTTTGATTTTACTCATCTAAAAATTAAAGTTCTTCATTTATTCAAGGGCTTTTGAACTTTTTCCTGCTGTGTGTCCTAGTCACTAGAATTTACATTTTGACTGATCCATTTTTCCTGACCTTCTTTGCTCAGTTTGCTGAAATGACATGTTTCCTTTTGTTAGTAGGAGTTCTCCTTCAAAATGTTAACTTCCCGGGCTCTGTAACAACTTCTAGGTTGGAACATGACTTTCACAGGTTTCTAATATATACGTGACCTGTTGTGACTTTAATTTTTCTGTCTGGTTCATGTTGTTTGGTGTATGGTGTTTGCTGCAGTTTGCTGTAAGACATCTGAAGGAGCTTGAACACCAGAATCGAGAATTGCAAAAGGAGGGAAATGCTCTCATTGACTTTTTCTGTGAAGACAAAGAAACTATGAAGTTGGATGAGTGTTTCCAGATATTTAGGGACTTCTGCCTAAGATTCAACACAGCTGTCAAGGTAAGAATGCTGAAGTACACTAAGATGAAGGGGCAATATTGGCATTGGTCATGGTTTTTGTTCAGCAAAGCCTGCCTATTGTTACCAATATTTTTCAGGCCTTTATAGATAGTATGAATAAGTTGGATCCACACATTATTTCTGTGCCTTACGCAATCTGCATTTAACAGCACTTTGTATAAAAGCTTTAATTCAGAAAAAAGAGAACAATTTTGATTTGTAGCAAGCTGACAGGGTGTTCAGCTAAGGTGCCTGTTGTACCCTTAGCTTAGCTAACCTTTGCCACCCAGGACAGCACGTAGTTACACGTGTGTGTGAACACTGCACAAATGTCCAAAACCGTTGGACATTGATTGCTGTTCCAGTCAGTTTAGCAAGAGATGACTTCATGAATATATGTTCACATATTTGGGATTGGGGGTTTAATTCATCCTTGCACATTACAAGTGGTTGTTGGATAGCTATTAATTTGAGGCCCACTGGGGATCTTCCTTCCTTTCTCTGTAATAAGCAGCTACACTCTAAAAAATGACAAATTAGACTCTTACTTGCAAATATTGAAAAGATTTGCTTACTAACTGGACTTACCACTGTTCCTAAATTAGCAGAAAAGTTTAGAATAAAGATGACAGTTCTGACAAATGAATGTGATGTGTGGACAGCACAACCAGCAGTCTAAAGAGGTGGCAGGTACCACACTGGCCCTGTGCAGTATTTCAAATGTTTAATTTTTTTATTTTTTAACATGTCTTATTCATTTTTATTCATTTGAATAAAATCTCCTAAAACATGTTCTGGATAATGTTAAAATTTTCTGTGTCTAATATAGAATATTATTATAATAATATATACAACTCTTTTTAATAATTTCTCTTAACAATGCAGTATTTAAAATTGAGCTTTAAGATTTGGCAAGAATTCATTCTATTGTTCCATATAGGTGAAAGAAAGCTCTCTGCCACAGACATTTTTCCTGAAATGCAAGTTTTTTTCTTTTTCCTTTCTTAGCTGCTCAGGTTTCTTATCTGTCAGAGCCCAGCCTAGTCTCAAACCTACTTTAAGAGGTGTAGATTAATCCATTCATCAAAAAGCATTAGGCTTTTGTTTACTGAAAGCTTTCAGGTGACTTTTTTTAGTTATGCAGCTCTTCTGTTGTGACAACAAGGGGAAGATCAAACTAGACAGTGCTTCAGACAAATATAGGTGGGGTTTTTAAAGTGTGTCAATGATCAGAACAGATTTAACAGAATGCTGGAAAATTATGCCAGTTTTGAGCCCTCTGTCAAGACCAGCCCCCCACTTCTTTCTTTTGCTACAGCTGTACTGGCTGCAGAAAACCAGGTCCTGCATTTCAGAAAGTAACGCAGAAAGTTCAACCAAAGGGTCCAGCTAGATTAAATAGGAAGCCTAGAGGTGACAGTTAAAATGTTGATATTCACAGGAAATAACTGGTAACTGTTTTTGTAAAAAAGTGTTACTGTGTTGTCTTTCAAACACAAACTACTTCTTCTATGGCTTCCTGAACTAAAATCCCTCAGCCTAGCTGCCAAAATCTCCCTCCTATCCTGGGCAACCTCTCTACAATAATTGCCAGGTTTTGAAGCGAACAGTGAATATGAGATCCAGAATTGGAGTGAGGCATTGATTAATGGTCCGTAAATGGTGTCAGCTGATGTCTAAGTATTGTGAGGCATTCTGTTAACTTCTCTGTTGTTAGAGGGAAGTAGTACTGCATTGAAATCGCACTTGCTGAGGAACAATTGGAGTTGTAGTAAGGGAGGATGAAAGGACCATGTTGTTGACTGTGTTTTTGCCAGACAAGTTTGTCTTAAAATATGTATGTAATGATTAAGTAGAGGTTTGCTCACCTGATAAAACTGCCAACTTTAACCTTAGAGAGGACTTGAAGCGCTCTGTCTTATGGCAGGAACTCTTTGGCTGGACCAAAGGGAGAAGCTGGTTGGACTCTGGAACAGGTTCCCTAGGGAAAGTGGTCACAGAACCAAGCCTGACAAAGTTCAGGAGGCATTTGGACAACACTCTCAGGCTCATGGGGTGATTCTTTGGGCTGTCCTGTGCAAGTACAGGAGCTGGACTTCAGTGATCCTTGTGGGTCCCTTCCAACTCAGGATATTCCATAATTCTATGACCTGACATCTACTTGGGTTTGATAGGTCATATTGTTGGTCCTTACAGGGACTTGTGTGTTTTTTGCCTACACTGACCAGACTGATGTATCATCAGCATTAGTTGTGCAGGGAACTGCTCTCCATAGGGTTAATGGTTGTAGGCTGTTGTTGCCATGGTGATTTTGTGTGTGCGTATATATTGAAGTTTTGGGAGGGGGTGATAGCCATAGGAACTAACTTTGATGGGAAGTATTAAAGGAGAGGTAAAGCAGTATGTCTTGGTTTCATGCATAGGACACTGTCCTCTGAGTCGTGTATTCATGTTTTTCTCCTTCAGGAAAACAGGGAACGAGAGATGCAGGAACTTCATAGTCTGCAAAGGCGAAAGGAACTGGAGGAGAAGCGTCGATCCTGGGCAGCTGGAGAGCTTGGGAGCTTTGGGCGGAGCAGCAGTGAAAATGATGTGGAGATGTTGGCCAAAAAAGGACTTGGAGAATTTCTTCCCTTCTTGCAGCAGAGACCTCAAAGCCCTTTGTACAGAAACACAAATTCTAGACGCTCTCGACTTTCTTTGGGGATCACTGCAGACAGAGAGTTGCAGAGTTTCCTGGAAATCTCAAAAGACGAGGATCCAAACAAGTTTAACAGCCTTCCCCGTGCAAACACCCGACAAGCAAAACCAAATGTAGCCTGGACTGAATCCAAAGAAGCAAGAGATCTCAACTTAAATACTTTGCATTTACACCAACAGTCTGAAATGGAAGTGAAAAGTGGTGGCCTAGTGCAGGTGTCTCCAGCTCAGCCCAATCACTTCAGTGGTTCAGCCAGTCCTGGTGCCCGTTACTCACAGAGAAGCACCGACTGCAACATGCGCACTTCCAGCGTGTCCTGTGAGGAGTCCACAGATATAAATGCTCTGGCCCTGGCAATTGAGGAGCGTGAACTTGTTAAAGGGTTACGTAAGTTTGATATTCAAGGAGCAAAGCCTACAGAGGATGCACCTTTAATATATTTAGAGGATGCTGGTGGAACAGACTTGGAGACTCTAGATGATCTAAGCTTTCATTCCTTGAGCACTGCTGATGATGACCTGCCTCCACCTTGCAGAAGTTCCAGAGAGGCCCATGACCATCAAGCCAAGGCAGTGGGTTGCAAGAGTGAAGCTTCAGAGCCCAGCAGCAGCAGCCCCATGTCTGTGGATACAAGTGTTTCGGGAGGTAGGGAAGATGGGCCCATGTGCTACGTGTCAGATACGACAACTGATTGTTCTTTGACATTGGACTCTGAAGAAGGAAATGATTTTAAATCATCCGGCAATGAAATAAGAAGTGAGGCTGGCAAAACATGCTCTTCTGGGAATGATGCTCAACACAGGGCTAGAACTTTCTTCTCAAACCTGAATTCCACTTCCGACAAGGACCTGTCTCTTCACACTCCTCTAGATGACAAGGATGATGCCAATAGCAAGCACACCATTCCTAAAGAAAAGCCCATAAAAAATAAAGATCCAGCAGGACCAAAGAGAAACTCTCTAAAAGAGAGATCTCCAAGCTTCTCAAAAGCCAGTGGCACTCGCCCTAGCCACACAGCTCCTTCCAGACCTGTCAGAACTTTGAATGCTTCTGAGAATGAAAGTATGAGGAAAGTGGTGCCTATTTCTCGGTCAAACAGGACGCCAAGCAGTGTGAAAAAGCCAGAAGCCAAACCAGCTCTTCGTGAACCTACTACAGTGGAAAGTCGGCTGTCTCATCGCAGCTCTGTCCGAGGCACAACAGACACACTGCCAAGAAGTCCTTACAGGCATAGCATGTCAGTAGAGGAGCCAAAGTTACGAAGGGGCACTGTCACCTCAAGCAGTGCTCATTTTGAGAGGGACAGAGTTTCTCTCAAGAAGCCAAGCTCTAAACCTGTTAGGAGTAATGTCAAATCAAAGACAGACGAAACAAAGATGTGTCGCTCCAGTGTAAAACCCCAGACCCCTATAGATGATACCAAGGTTGCCACAGTCAGTATTCCCAAAACACCATCTGCTGTCCCAAACTTTGCAAGGAATACGGTGGCCTCTTCTTCAAAGCGTGCAAAAGTGGATCTATCCACCTCATCCAGACCTCCAGCCATCACCAGGTCTGTGTCCCAGAGGCTGCCTAAAGTGAAGGCAGCAGCAACCTCTGATGATCCAAATCCAAAGGAGAACAGTGTGAGTACCTTAAAGAGAGCAAGTAGTGCCAGAGTGGTTGGAAGAAGCATCCTGCAGGGAGAAGCTGTCAGCACTAAGGCAGAGCCTGCACCAAAGGAGCAGGGAACAGTGGAAAAGGCCTCTCTCAAACTGAAAGATGCAAACCGGACCACAATTGGTAAAATACTCAAGCCATTACTGAAATAAGGGAGAGGAGGGTTTTAACCTTGCAATGTGAACACTTGTTCAAGCACTGGATGTCTGTGTAGTGAAATTCCTTAAAACAGTAACACTGCCAATAAATGGCATCACGTGCTCATTAAAGTACAGCACACCTTTGGAAAAGGGCAAATAGTTGTGTTCTGGTCTCAATCCTTTTTAATGAATTTGAATGTATTTGAAGCTACTGTGATGGAATGCAAGCAGAACAGCAAATCTCCGCGTTTGTGGTATAGAAGGTCACTAAAAGCCAAAGAGTTTTAACTACAAGATGAAATGCTTCGTGACAGAAAACATGGATAAAGGCCAGTTTTTTGTGTATATAAGATTCTTCCAAGACTCAAGCCTTTGTGCTAGTTGGTTTCTTACTTGATGTTAAAATGAATCCTGTGGAACAGTACTGAAAACAAACTTAGGTGGCTGTGTTTTCCATTGCTTTCACTTCCTTGGATTTGGGAGCTCTTTTTGCCTGTCACAGTCCATTGCTGGCAATTGGACAGACTGGGAACTGCTGGCCAAAAAATCATAAAACAAGATATTTGCTGTTTGTGGCTGTCTTTAACCTCACTGAAGAACTTATAGCATGTTTTATGAATGTGTATGTGTGTCTGGAAAAAGCCTTCTGCTGGGCAGCAGGCTTGTTCTCCAAGAATGTGGCAGCATTGTCTTGCATGTACACATAGCTGTGGCTGGTGCTGCATTGAATAGCACAGCTGAAGGCTGTGCCTGTTGAAGGCCATCGGTAACCACTGGGATGATGACTACTCCTGACTTGGTTTTGATCACAAGCAAACTTGCCAGCTTTGGGTCATACAGAAGTGCCATATATTTATGATACATATCAGGATGTTTGCAGTTCAGCTCTTGAAGGCTGCAATGTAGTGCCGAGCACTTTCTTACCATTCCATGTTTCCACTGGTTTATATACTACCAAATTACTTGAATGTTGCAATGGCTCTCATTGAGCCATTAGTTTCCCTGCCTCTTCCTTCTCCACTCCCTCTCCTTGTCAACAAGAATATTTAGCATGAGACACAGAGCTTACGCATGACAATGTTTTTGTAGAGTTCCTTGGTTGCATCAAATGTGGTTTTTAATGTTTAAAGACTCTAAAGGAATTAAACTAGTATTTGATAAGCTTTTTTCAAAATAAAAACGCCTCTTTTTTTCTCCCTGCAGATACAAATTTTAACTCATGTCAGACTCAGATAGAGAAAATGAGGGAAAACTCATTCAGCATGCTGTGCATCCTCCCAGGAGAAATGTATGTAGGTAGGGAAACTACTGTTCTCCTAAGCATCTTATTTAAAGAGTTGCCTTTTATTCATTTATGAATGAAGCCTCATTTAAGAATAAAATTAAAAATACAAGGAAAATCTCTCTGGACAAGTGGCATTGACTTACTAGTGGTAGATCTGTTTGTCTGCTCTATCCCTCAGTGCTGGGAGAGCATAATTCAGTGAGAATGAGCCATTTCATTGCTCACATTCTTCTCATGGGCTAGGATCAGGGACAGCTAGCTTTGAGGTTTGAATTTGGCAAGGGGCCTTTAGCTCCTCCCACGTACCAACAAATCTTGATGCAGACATCATACCCAAACACCATGAAGTATTGCATAGGGCCTCTTGTTTGAGTCTGTCCCACAGGGAGAATTTATACAGCCTGCTTTTTGGCAAGGGCAAATACTTTGCTTGAAACACCATAAGCTTTTTGGATACTGCCTCCCTTGTGGGTCAGATAAAAAGGCATCTCCCTTCTTATTTGTATCTATGTGGATGTATGCACATCTGCAAGAGCAGATGATTGACTTTTTTCCTTTTTTAAAAAAGAAAAAAACAACAAATTTTATTGGTAGCAAGCTTGAATAATAATTTAAATGCATTTGGAACGTGTAAATAAATTTCTATAAATCTGTGTAATAGAAAACTGACTGTATTTAATGGAACATTTATACATTTCGGAGTAACTTGGTAGTTTAATAAAGTTCCCATTTATTGGGTATGAGATTTGTTCTTTCTCTTTTCTGTTATACTCCTGGCTTTGGTCCTGGAGATCTCAAGCAACTGAGTCTGGTGTAGGTGACTGTGGAAAGGACTTTACAGCAGAAATCGTGGCGTTTTAAATCCCACATTTGTTTTTGTACTGAGATGTGCAATTGAACTTCAGTTTCTGAATGTTTCTGAGGTGGGACTTTCTGCACATGTTTGGGTATAACATGGAAGGCATTAGATGGTAGATGCAGCACTTTGCGTACACATTGTACCTTGTGGCCAAGACAAATGTTCGTGGCACTAACAAGTCTGGATCTGTCGCTATCTTCATGCCTTTTAGCTTAGCACACTTTATTGGGAAATTCTCATTTTCAACTCGCAGGACTGTGGAAATAAAGAATGGCCTGTTTTGCGGGAGCAGTTGGTGACTTTTACACTGCAATTCTGAATTTTTCATTTTTGTCCCATTCTCCCATTATTTTTCATTCTTTATTGCATACAAAAGAATGTCTATCCAGCCAGCCTCCTTGTCCTCAGGGAGCACTTCCTCCTCTCTGCTATGGAAATGATTTCTGGACTGGAATTGCTGCTATTTGCAAACTTGTTTAGCCCCTGACTTTTCTAGTTTGGTGAGTGTGTCTCTCCCTGTTTGGAGTTGCAAGCACCTGCTGTCTGCCAGTGCTGAGTGATGGCTGCTGGTGGAATCTACGTGGGAAAGCCCTTCACCATTAAAAGGTGTGTCTCAAAAGTTTATGTTCTTTTAAACTTCATTTTTATGTCAAAAGGGTTTATAATTACCAATTCATTATTTAAACTACCAGCTGTCAGAGACACAGCGATTCCCTGTAGCTTTAATTTCCCATACAATTTTCCCAAATGCTAACAGGCCACAGTGCCTGGTTGCAGTTGGGTTTTTAAGTAAGCCCTTTTCTCCAGCTTTGTTTTGCCAATGTGATCGGGGTGCATCCATCTCCTTCCATGGCTACTGAGGTTGCAGTGAAATGGGGGAGCCCAGGGGACCATGAGGGAATCTGGTGGAGCTGGTGGAGATTGAGAGATAGAGGAAAGCTGTGGGAGTAAGAGGTGCTGATTCATACTTGGAGGAATTTAATATTCACATCTCATGTGGGAGCTGCATACAAATGAGGGGCTCGGTGCATCCCTCGTTACAACAGCTCATTAAATTATCAAGAAAGACAGAAGGGCTTCCCATCACACCTCCCACAGTGTACAAGTCCGGACGGTGTCATTCCAAATAACCCCTCGGTAGGTTTCTACCCTTGGGTACGTGTGCGGACGCTGCAGAGGGCCGGGGCGCAGGGCGCTGACCGCGGGCGCGCACAGCGCGGCTGTAATTGCACACCCGCGCTCGGTGCTGCGGCAGCGCTGCCCAGAGCCCCGGCTCGGCGCCCCCAGCAAGACCTGCCCGCTGCTGCCTGTGAGAACGTAATCCCCGCGAGAGAGGCCCAGCTCAACACAGCTCCTTTCAGATTTGGCTGCGCAGTGTTTTCCATTAACTTGATACATGCTGTTTACATCCTCCTGCCGCCAGTGCCAGAGATAACTGCCTGGGGAACAGCTCCCTACAGGTATTGTTAACAGCTGCTGGAAACAAAGGAGTTTGTTTTAGCCACGTCACTATCTAAATAGCCAGAAATACAAATACGTTACTTTTTATTACCTGTGTGCTGATATTAAAAACTCTGCCATGTTCTCCCAGGTGGAAAGATGCATTCTCGAAATCTTGTGTGCTGTTAAAACTGGCAGCTGAGCAAATATCTTTGCAACTTTAAAAGAAAGCGACACTGAGGCAAGGGACATGGGAAGGTTCTTGCTGCAAGGTGTGTGACCACCATCGCCACCAGCAACTACTTATCCTCAGAGGAAACTTTCCATCCAGCGGTTGTTCCCTGCTATATAGTTGGTTTCTGTTTATTTTCAGGATGAAGGCTGAGCTTGCAGGATAGACACTGCCTCAGCTGGCAACTTGGTCTGATTAAAAAAAAATAGAGAAAAGAGAAATACTCATTAATCTCTAACTGCTGAAGTCCTTACTTGTAGCACTGAAGCACTGGGGATATGAACATGTTGATTTTAGTGGTGGTGTTTAGGGTGAGGTTGAAAGTTGGTTGAGCAAATGCTCAGTACTGGCGGCCTTGTCTGCATGAGGGGGAGAGAGTTACATGCATTTCTGAGACCATTCACACCATCTGAAGCAGATGGATTCCCTTTGAACAGAGATGTGCCTTTTCTGCTTTTCATCAGGTCTGAACAATAGCTCCTTTTTTTGTCCTATTCAAAAAAAAAAAAAAGCAGAAAACTTTGATGCCTCCTCATGGGTCAAGTGGAGCAGAGATACGAACTTTACCTACTTTGAGTTTTGTCCTTTTTAAACAATCGGACTTTGACTCATAAATAGAGCTGTTGGCTTCAAATAACTTTCTGCTGCACAGGGACAGAAGGTACTTTCAGTGGCTGCAGTGATCCAGCAGCAAAATAGGCATAAAGGCAAGAACTCTCTAGCTCCAGAGTGCATCCCTGTAACTGCTTCCTTCCTCTTTGCTCTGAAATCCATACCCTAGCAACTGAACTCAGACAATGTTCATCCAGGCACCCAAGAGGAGCTGGCTAGAAAATGTTTGATTCCAAATCTAAATAATTGTTTATGATTAATTTTATTGCCCATTAATCTTCCATTTCATTGTTATTAGAATCCAAAAAGTGACCTTCAACAGAGAGCAATAAAGCAGGCTTGAGGGATGCAAACCTACTATTGGCATCACTTCCCTGATGCTTGCTCTCACAGTCCTTTTCTGTGGGGTTAGGGAATTGGATTAATTGACTCTCTCTGCCCTTTCAATAGTTTCTTCAAAATTCAGGTCAGCTAGCACAAATTGTAGGGAGGAACCAAATATATTACTATGGTGGATACCGGCACAATAGGTGTTATCAATTACTGAAGCCCAGTAACTGATGTGCTGCCTAGGGAAAAGTACAGAAGGGAAAATGTGGCAACAAAAAATGGATAGACACAGCTGGATACAAGTGTTCGAAACCCATATGGTCACCTTCTCTCTGCTGTTTCTGGGATCTTCAGGTTTGAACCACAGTCTCCCTGAGAAACTGGCACTCTCCTGTGCCTGACTTCACTGAATCACTGCAGAGAGCCATTCTCTGAGAACTGCTGGAGTTCCTTGAATTCTGGGACTGAAAATAGGACACGTTGCTAGCTTCATGTTTTGGTTTCTGCTGTTTCTCACACAGCATTTTAAACTGATTCAGATGTACTCCCTATGCAAATCTTTAATCCTCTGTTTTAACATGAAAAATTGGTGCAAATGTGGTTTTGATTTTTCCCCACCCTTTTACAGCTGTATTTGCCCCTTTACATCCTATGACCGCTTCCTCCCACTCCTGTTTCCTCTGTTATGATTTTCCATCCTGCTCTTAAATTTTCTATCCTCTGCTAATAACTCATCCCTCTCTTTATCTTATTTCCAGGTGGCAGGCTTTCTGTACTCTTCCATTTGCTTCATCCTGCTTTCTCTCTGTTTCTTGATTCCAGTGGCTGTTTTGCTCCATTGCTTGCTTTCTTCTTTCTGCCAATGTGAGTCCTTCCCCAAACGTCTGACTCCAAAATCTGCACGCTGAGACTTTTTGCTGCCAGCTTCCAGTAAGATGTGGGAACAGAGCAACAAAATGAACTAAGTTTTTAATGCCTGCATGTCTGTATTTTGCAGCTTTGCCTGGTTACTGCAAGCGAGTAGCTGGAGAAGGCTGTTACCCAGAAATGCATCTTTCTGTCTTTCCTATATGACTGTCGCTCACCCTCTACGCCAAGCACCTTACAGGGTAGCAGGGGGAGCTGAGGAGCTGAACACATGGGGTGATTTTGCAGAGGTGGGTGAGGAAAGTCTGTTCAAATAAAGGTGTGACTAATTTAGCTTTGGTGTTTAAAAAGCCCTAATGAAAGACTGTCGACGACAGCTTAAAAAGCTGTTTGGCTAAGTGATTTCTAGCCCCACCCAGAGTCTTGGTACCACAAGCAAATAGATTTGTGCCATCACTTTGGTGCTGCTTCGCTGTGCACCAGAGCAAAATAATTGTACTGTTCTTTCTTAAATTTGCACATAGCTTTTCATGATCTGGGTTAATACTCCAGTAGATCTTGGGTTTCTCTAATCAGGTAAGGACAATGGACCTTTTTATAAGAGATAGTGCATGGAAGCCCAAAGATGGGTCTTGAATATAGATAGACTCAGTTTGCCTTCTACTGGAAGTTACTAACCACTGCATGAAAGGGAGAGCACCTGGAACGTATACACAGTGTGTTTATAAAGGGTATGCACTGCTTATTGCTACAAGTACTTGGTGTCATATGTGTTCTTTCTAAGAAGAATGGAATCCTGTTTAAGATGGTCTTTCCTCCCAGAAGACCATAGCCTAAGCAATTGAATAGTTGAGCTGAGAAGGCATCTCTGGAGGTCACCCAGCCCAGCCTCCTGCTCCAAGAAAAGCTAACTTCACACATAGGTCATTTTGCTGAGAGCCAGATGATGTTTAGCACAAAGTGGTTGTAAGAGGGAGGTGTATGATTCTGCTGCTGAAATAAGGGTGCTGAAGATGGGAAAGCGCTAAGGAAAATGCCAGGTTTCTGTAGGCTATGGCTTGAAAAATGTCTGCCACCTAGTTCAAAGAATATATTATATTTTTTAATGCTAACCTTTCTTAGGTGTCTGGTGCTGATGTGAAGTCAGTAAAGCAAGTAAAGGCAGAAGGAACCTACCGAGTGTAAGACAGAAGTTTGTAGCTGAAGAGAAACCAGAGGGAAAAAAGAACACTGGAAGTTGCAAAGGGTTGTGGGAAAGGTTGGATATTTGCAGTCTGGATGAAGAAAGAGGAGGAGAGGTGGGAGATGTTCTGTAGTCAGGCTGAGAATTGGCCCAGCACTGTTAACCTGAGCACAGGTGAATGTGGGCAGCTGCTGGCAGTGCCATAAGCAGTCTGTGGGAAAACAAGAAATTATCCTCATGAGCTCAGATGTTTGCTTACTCTCGTCTTAGAGGAATAAAGGGCCAAATACAATAGTAAATTAGAGTAAGTATTCCCAGTGATGAACTTGTGTCCAGAGTGAGATGCCTCTTTCTGCATATAAAATTTAAGCAAGTGTCCTAACAAATGTGATACTTCTGATGTTTGTCTTTTCATGGCTTTATGAATGAAACCAGCACCCTCACGCTTTACAGTAGAGCTGCTGTGGTCATCCCAAACAAAAATACTTGTATGGAATGTGTAAATTAGCAGCTAACCAGGAAGCCTAGAAATCTAGCAAATATTTTTATATTGCTGCAAAATACTGCCTGGTTTGCTGTGATGGATTTGGTGCAATCTGTTGTGAAAGACTTGTAACTTGCCTGGATGGAGCATTGGCTGGATCATGTAGCAGCTGTTGATGGTGCTTTTAGTGGCTTCTGCAAATTAAGACATCAGTTCGTACCCCTGTGGAGATGGTCCTAGGTCAGAGCTCATGCTCTGAAGGACCTCATTCTGAGTAAGCAAGGAAAGGAGGCAGCAGTAGGCAAAATATGAATGCACAAGCTAAATCTTAACCCCTGCCCTCCCCCTGTGTATCTTGTAGCAGGAATGTTACCAATTTCCACCAACCACTTGGACCCACTAAACAGTACCAGCCAAAGGAGACCCCTTGCAAGACAATTTACAAATGAGCTGCCAGCTGAAGATACAGCACAAAAGCAGGGACGAGCGGCCATGAGTGGGGTGTTAGCAAGGGGAGCTCTCTAAATTATTGTGAGGAATATGCCTGAAATCTTGGGCTGCTCCTCATCTGCACAACAAGCAGAGGAGCAAGGCCACTGGGCACAGCCCTGTGCCCAAGGAGTCCCAGGGGCCAGGGAGTCTGCAGCCTGCACAAAAAGAGTATCTAAAATAATGTGAAATGTGGCATAAGCAACCTCTGGGAGAAGGGCATGTGGAAATACAGCAGGAGACATTTTGTAGTTGCAGAAGCAAATGGCAATATTAGAAAAGACTATGAAGCAGAGATTTGCAAGAATGTATAGCTTGAAAATGCAGCATGAATTGGCAGAGTGGGTCCATGACTAATCACAGAGGTCCATTGTATGATCAACTTTAACCTCTTGTTTAATGAAAGTACTTCTCTGAATAAGTTTCATTTAAAGTACCAGTAAATAGCTCTGAATAAAATGTCCAGCCTTAATATACAACATTTTAAATGATAGAGAAGTCACCCCAACCTTTGGTAAATAGTTCCAACACACAATCAAGCGCTCTGTTTAAAACTGTTGTAAGATTTCTAGCACAAATTAATCGGGGTGGAGTGTCTAATTGCTGGTAACTGGATCTGTTACAATGCTGTGTGCCAAACTGGAAAGCTCTCATTATCATATTTCTGCTTCTCAGATTAAGCCTTTGCAGGAAAGTAGTTGTGATTTCCCCCAGTGCAGACCCACAGAGACTCTGGTGCCAGTCCATGCTCCAGAGGCAGTGTGGAATGCTGCAGAAACACATGGGAGATGGAGTCCCAGTGTTCTCCCACTGCCAGGCTGGGATGGGGGAACCTTGTTCTAAGCAGGGCCTGGTGGTTTTTGGCCTTGTTGGCAGCATTGTTGTTGCTCACAGACACTGGCTTTTGGTCTGTGGCTGATCCCCTCTCAGCTACATGCCTCCGGAAGGTGCCACAGGATAGCGGCTCTGACTCCTGCCTACCTGCTGACCCCAGGGAGACCCACAGGAACAGTTTAGAAGCCTGTTCAGCAGAGTAGAGTTTGACACAGAGTGGAAGATCTGAAAGGTCAGATCTGTGTTTCCTGCAGTGGTTTCCTAAAACCACTCTTGGTAACCCAAGCTTAGTCTATGTCACATTAAAAATGCGCCTCATAAAAGAGACTTGTTCCAGAAGTACATGATGGTTGTGCTTAAAAGGTTATTTTAACCAAGCATCCACTATCTGGCCAATTAGAGAATCCTCATGCTGCTGGAAATCACCAGGGCTGTCTTTCCTCAGACCTGTAGTACTTACTCACTGTTCCTTTCTCCCTGATGGGGACAGTGTGGATGGTGATAAATCCTATTGACTTGCCCCTCTATTGTCTTCTGCAGCTGGCCTGTAGCTCTTTGGCCTGGTTCTCCTGTCCCTTAGGCTAGGAATATGCATTTTTCAGTAAACCTCTCTCCCTTCCCCCTTGGGACTGTGTTGAGCATTCTGTAATTAAGGAGACAGTGACAACATGTAATGATTCATTTACTGAGATCCTTTAAAAAGGAATCTCTGACTCTGTCCCATCTTTTCCTGGGTTTCCTTCCCTTCTGTTAAAACTGATGAGAATCCTGGAGCTATTCTGCAGATTAAATGCTACCTGCTTCTCAACTGACCATTTTTTGACTGTGTTGACCATTTTCTCTACTTGAAGGCAGCATTTTAGAAGAGGGGGCTCCTTTTCACCAACCTTTTTACTTTTTTTATGCTTATGTGAGCTGTGCTGCTCCCTGATCACTCCTGTTCGCTGTGCTGTGGAAGTGAAACATCTCTCGAGCACACCACCTTTGCTGCAGCAGTGCCTTCAGGTGACTGTAAAGCAGATGGCCTCACCCCGGCCCGTTTTTCTTTATTGATGTTGTTGTGGAGTCCCGTGCTATGGCAACCAAAGCAGTTGCACTCTTTGGAGCTGGAGTGGGGCGGAGGTAGGAAGGACTCTGCACTTGCTGTTTGGGACCAGCCCTGCTCCAGCAGCCACGGCTGGGCCAGCACCAGCGCCCTGCCAGCTCGCTGCGGTGCCGGTGTTTATCCAGCACAGCGGTGAGTCACATGTGCCATGCTCCACCAAAGCCACCTCCAGTAGCTTCCCCATGAATCACTGCAGCCTGAGAGGACTTGCAACAATTCCTGGGCCACTAAAAGCATGATCTCATCGGCTGCTGAGGGGAGTAAGGATAAAGTCACGTGGAGCTCTGCTCCTGGACCCAGGGAAAATGCCATCCCAGCAAAGAGCTTGCAGGTGACCTAATCGGGCATGTGATTCAGTGTTATGGGACCAAACAAGGCAAAGATCCTTCATGTGGGGAAGGAAGGAAGAAAGATAGTGCAAAATACATAGAAATAATTTGAGGTGGCTGGCTTCGATGCCAAAACTTGTAAGGCAAGGAGGAATGATATGGCACAGGGTCTACAAAGGACTTAGTTATAAGTAACTCTTTTTGTATTGACTGTTTTAATTTCCTTTTATGACTCTCCAAGTGGTATTGCCTATTCTAGGTGATCACAGCGTAAGGTCTGATGATGTAATCTTTGCATACTGTGTCCTGCCCATGGAGCTGAGTTACTGGTTCAAACTAACTCACCAAACCACGCAGAAGGATTTCCTCAAGTTTAACTCCAGCTGAAATAAAGTGCTTTTGCCTCTTCTAAAAAATTAAATTTGTGTGCAGATTTCTAAAACCAAGACAAGTTAAGAAAATTGGTAATTTTTTTAAAATCATCTTGAAATTGTACAAAATTTATTTTACAAAAATTAAAAATCAACTTTTTTTTTTTGTTTAGAAAGGTTGAGGGGGACGGAGTTGATGAAGTTGAAATTTGTCTCTATGACAGTGAAGCAGCTCAAAGCTGATCTTGCCTCTATTGCTGGCAGCTGGATTTCAGCCCTTAGGAGAAAGTGGAGGAAATTTAATCCCAGAGATCCCTGGGGTTTCAAGGTGCCACATCTGCTCCAAAGCTTGTGCCTAGGCTGCAGAGAGCCAGCGGGCTGCAGTGAGGAACAGTCATCAGGGACCAACTCCCACAGGAATTGGCTCCTTGAACTGTGTGTGTGATGGCCATCATCCCACTTCCTGGGCAAGGCATCAACACATGTTGGTGCTAATTGGATACTGCTGACAACCCCCAAAGTAATATTTTGGCAGCTGCTTTCCCTTCTTTGACTCTGTTAGGTGTATGTTGGTGGCTAACCACATGTAATAGTGTGGGTTAGATAATGAAGTCATTGGGGTAAGCACTGATAGGACTGAAGAAATTGATCCCAGATCACTTTCTCACTGTAGACCATCAAACAGTACCACCAAGCCCTCTCACTCACATCCACTGATTTTTCCTTCCCCAAGCCCGATGTTGTCTTGTGTTACAGAAAAGCCTCATAGAAATCTCAACTGAGGATGAATGTGGTGGTTCTCAGCAGAATGTTGGTCCAATGGTATCAAGCACCACCTCTGAAATACTTGTGAAAATTGGCCTGGTATGTTTTCCTCCTTCCATTCAGCTTTTCAGTCTGGTTTTAACATTTGTTGATATCACAGCAGCCTCATTGCTTAACTGGTAAAAGAGATGAGCTACTAAACTGGAGACAAGAAGCCTTTACACCTGTGGAATGCACTGCATGACTTGGGAAGCTCTCTCATTATTCTGTAGGTAAGATGGAAACTATTAGATAAAAGGCTCTTTGCCAAAAGAGCTACTTTGCTAGTGCAAGCGCGCACCTGAGTATGGCCCAAGCCAGAGTCGGAGCACCGAGGGCACTATTTGCACGTCCTTGGTGAATACCAGCTCTGTTCTGGCTTGCAGGGTTTCAAGGAAGTGGGTTGCAATCGCAATGACATCAGGCAGCTAACATCAAATTCAGGCTCGGTGAACTTTGAACGTGCCTGCTCCATGAAGGTGAATCGAGCCTTTTGAAAGGACTTTCCTTAGCTGCTGTGCTCACTCTTTTGAGTCATACCCGCAGCATGCGCAGCACTGCCCAAATGACACAAGGGAGAGGTGTCTCAACAGCTTTCAGTGCAGTGTGTTGGGTAATCTTGACAATTCTGGTATTTTTTTATTGAGCCTGTTCTACAAAGTTAGAGCGTGTGTGCATAGGAAGGGGTGCAGGGTGGTTGCTGCTTTCCATGTCTCACTCCTACAGAAGCTGGAAATGTGGCACTGGCAGCTGGTTCTCTGAGGTGGCCCTTGCTCTCTGAAAGCTTTAGAGATGAGGAGGTGGGCAAAGGAGCTAAAATTTTTGAATCATGGCTATAAATGGAAGAGGAGTTTTGAGATGTTCTCCACTGAAGTGGCTGAAAAGCAAAAGCATTTGGAAATGTTCTGAGCGCAGAGAAAGCAAGTTGTTTACGATCCCACAGCTCTCTTGGCCCTGCTTTATGCACAAATATGGCCAAAAATGATTTTTGAAGAGCTAGAGAGTGATGAGGAAGGACAAAGAAGCAAGATCTCTTGGTCGGTTGCCTGGCTTGTCAGAGGGGAAAAGGAGCCCCAGAGCCTAACTGGGGAGCAGATACTTTGGGGAAGAGAGGCTCCCAAAGTGACTGTAGGCAGATAAAGGTGAAGTACGGCTTGTGTACCCCTGATATTCACTGTAATACAGCCAAAGCAGTCTGTTCTTAGTCCTTCACCAATGCCTGAATGTCAGTCATAGCCCCTGTACCGCCTGTTGTGCCACTGGGTGCTGGTGTGTTGGCAGTGACCAAGCCAAGGGCACAGTCCTGCCAGGCACAGGATGCAGTGTAGCTCTCACCTCTGCTTTTTGCTTTCCATACAGGAGCACACGGGTGAGCATGGTGGGAGCCTTGGAGCCCCCAGGAAACTCATTCCTAGTGCCCCCAGATCAGTGCCCAGCTCTGCAAGCTGGGTGCAGGCACCTTCTTTTCCTGAATGAGAAAGTTCAGCATGCCCAAATCTATTTTTCTCTCTCCTGTCTTTTATCAGTTTATTTGTCATAATAGGATTATGCTTGTGTTCCTCTTGGCCCAATCCCAGGGGTGCCGTGTATCTGCTAGGAACAGCCACAGCCAAGCTGTCTTGTTCCAGGATAGCTATCTGGGGCCATGTGAATTGTACACCGCAAAATTAACCATGTGACTGCACGATGCCTTGCATGAGGCTTCAGCATAGCCCAGCATCTGAACCGAGGGCTTCCTCTTGGCATGCACCTGGGTCTGACTGGTGAAATGTACCATGAGGCATCCAAAATGTGAGGTAGAGGTCTACACAAATCACTTAAGGTAAAGGCATTTGGGATGAAGTAAATGTGCATGGATATGGTATCTAACAGAAAATATTCTAAAGACTCCCTCCTTTCTTTAGACTTTTACATCACCTGCTGTACACAGAGTTGTGCTGCTTCTCTGGCAGTTTTTGATATTCTGTGCTTTTGAGAAGTAGGATGCAGATGCTCCTTAGTGAAGAATCTGGCTCTATGGCCACACATTGGAAACACAGCTTTACTATTTTATTTATTTATTTATCTATTTATTTATTTTAAGAGAGAAAGAAGGAGGATCATAGAGGAAAGAGCATATAGGGGATGAGATGAGTGAGAAAAGCAGAACCAAAGGCATTAGCAGGTAGTGACCAAGAGGTATGAAATGTCAGGAATCACACTGGAGCAGGTGTCCAGTGTGATTCCTTGAAGAAGCTGCTGCCCCAGGAGTAGTTGGGTTGAGGCATGCACCATGTAAGTGGTGAGTTGTTCATCATTACTCAGGTGAGCAAGACAAATGAGAAATCAATTGAACATCAAACCATTGTTGCTGATTGCCTATGTTGAAAATAAATGATTCACTGAGTGCTTTAATTGATTCGTATATGTGACTAGGAGCTCCAGTCTTGATTTACAGACCTCTCCACTCGTCAGGCCAGAAAGTCTTGCTCCTACTCATTTTATTTGTGCAACAAACATCCTTTTCTCTTGGCATGGATTAAGCCAACTCACAAACTTTTTTTCTCTCTCTGATTGTTTACTTTGCCTTGAAGAGACTGGTGATTCCTCTCACTTACATGATGGGTGGGGTTTTTTCAATTTTTGTTTTATAGCAGAGGAGCCCGGAAGGGATTGGGATGGCTGTGCGCAAAGTGCTGGGCTCTGTGCCCAGCAGGGCAAGCAGATGACCCAATCCTCAGAGAGCTGCAGTCTACAGTGTACTGTGGATTTGCAGTGTCCACTGCCAAATAAGGGGGAAAGAGAACGTCTGGTAACTTAAAAGCCTTTTGTAACTCCTTGTGAGATATACTGTGGAGTACTTTGTGTCTTGAAATCTGTATGCCCTCTGTAGATACAAGAGGCTGCTCACAGGGGCTGAGGAGTCTGTGCTCTGTCCCTGCTGCTGTCTCTGTTATCCACATATCTCAGGAAAAGGTGTAGGAGATCTGCCTCCACTTTGCCACAGCTGTTCAATAGGGTCATCAAAATAGAAGAAAAACAAGGAAATGTGTAGGTGAGGGAAAGGGATAGGGAGGGAGGTATACCCTGTCTTGTGTAATTGGTGGGTGGTACCATGGTGGGTAGAGGTGTGAGGAGAGCTGCAAGGACAGGGAGGTCCCTCTCTGGCTGATTTAGGAGGGCAGGTCTCTGGCAGTGCTGGCTGGAGGGAGCACAAGTGGAAAAAGGAATGAAAAAGAAATTTGACAGTTATCTCGGAGTGTATCAGGTGGCTAAGGCTGAGGCAGCCTCCTGCTAGCCCTGTGTGACCCCAAGCCACACAAAGACAAATGACCTGCCTGCTGCTTGCTTCACCACCCAGGTGGTATTGTGGCTGCCTTTGCCGTTGGGTTGCATGGTTCTAACTGGGTCTCTCTGTGTGCCCTGAGTACGAGTTATCTGGGGAGAGCCTTCTCCAGCTGAAAATACCAGAATGCTGCCAAGCTTCTTGACCCACAGCAACCACAAGTGAGATGGCAACCAGCAAACTGGGGCTGCAACAGCAACAGAAAAAAACCCCAACAATAAAACAATGACAGTCTCTTGCAATTATTTGCCACCAAGTAGAAGAGTCCTAGCTCAGTTGCTCAGGGGCTGATTAAGAACACAACCTGACAGGTTGCTCACAGGAGCTGTTATAGGATGAACTGGATTGCAGAATTTATCTGTCTGAGAAATACTGTTTTTCACCAGGTTGTTTTTTCAGCTGGTTAACACTTTTTTAAAAAACACTTTTTTGGACAACCTTTTTTTAAAAAATGTTAACACTTTTTTCACTCAGCTCTTTGCAGCAGTGTGGGGGCTGGCAAGGTAGGAGAGGCAGCACAGGAGACAGGAGCAGCAGAGTGGGCAGGAGCTGCTTTTTTTTTGTGTAACTGCACTCCACACTATGGCTATGGGGCTTTGGCTGTCAAAACCTACATCAGCCTGATGAAAAGGGTCTCTAACCATTGTACCCACAGGATTCCTTTGTGATTTGATCAAATTACTGTGCTTGATCTGTTTGGCAGTAAAAAGGCTACAGTGCTGCCACCTCTGTTTGTATTTTTTTAGGGGTGACGTATTTCTGCACTGTAATGGAAGGAGTTCATGTCCTGTATCAGTCTGCTCAAGGAAGCCCTCACAAATGAGAATAAACCTAGAGATGCCTCCTTGGTTTGTGCCCAAGGTGCTTGGAGCCCTGAACGTCCTACTGCCTGACAGTATAGAAGGAGCAGGTTATCTGCCTTCGTGTTTCACCCAGGATATTATGATTTCTGCAGTATTCTGAAAATCTGAAAGCCTGTAAGGGAAGTGTTTGAGTCCTTTGCCCTGTCCAGAGAAGCTTTATATGTAGGCACTGGCAGGATGGCCCCTGTGCTGTACCTTGGTGCACAGCAACTGTCCAGCTGCAGGCACCTGAGGTGACAGCAAGCTCTGTTGAAGCTAGATCTAGTTGTTCCTTTCTTTGATGTGCAGCTCTCCTCTTTCCACAATATTTCTGTGAAGACAGCATGATTAGGAATGATGTGGAAGAGCAGGGTTAAGGATTGGGAACTTTGATAAGATGTTTTGGGGAGGTAGGTAGCTTGGGAGTTCAGAAAAAGCAGCCTGTGGTAAAAAGAAAGAAGAAAAAGATGCTGAAAAAGTGCTGGGCTGATATACAATGTGATCATACAGCTATGGGCAGGGCTGCTGGTGTGCTTGTGCTGTCTGTTATTTCTTATCTCTGTACTAGTTAAAAGACAGTAATGTAAATCTGGGGAGGATTCAGCATTCCTCATCCGAAGTTAGCAGAGAAGTGTCTCTGTATGCCTTGCTTCAGTCCTGGTTCTGCAAAGAAGGTGCAGGAACTCATTATTCATGATTTTATCTTGCTACCTGAAATACATAAATAGCCTAAAGGTTCCTCTGATGGACTTCTTCCAGCTCTTTGATGTGCCAAAGATAATTTCTGTACATACTCCCTCAACCTGTCCCCACTCCCTACCTGAAGTTCAATGTTTCTACTTGTTATGTTTACCTGTCTGTACTAGACTGTAAGTTCTCCAAGGCAGGGATCTTGCTATCTTTCATGTGAAGTACCTTGAAGGAGTTGTAAGATCAACAGCTATAAAATGTGATATAAATTATTAAAACAGTGTCAACTAACAGAGCACAACTTTTTTGCCTTTTCTGCACCCGGTGAGCTTTCTGTGGGGCTGCCAGCTGCTCCTGATACTGGCTTGGCAAGATCTGTGCTGGCAGCCTGGCCCCCATGGGCAGCCACTGCCGTAAGAACACATGGTGCCCTGCAAGTGAATCCTGTGGTGCAGGATGAGCGGGCTGATACAGCCCATGCCCACTTGTAGTCGGGCTCCTTATGAGGTGCCAGCAGCAGCGGGGCTTTTTGGAAAGCCTCCATCTGAGCGAAATCACACTGTCAGTGACAGGACCCTATGCCCCTGTTGGTTTAAAAACTATATCCCAAAACTTCTATTAACTCACAGTGCTCTGGATTTAAGCTCCCTTGTGAGTGTAATAATGAAAGCAAACAAATGCATCCCTGATTATAGGAGTTAATGCATGAAATAGGCAGAGTTAAGCAACACATGCTCCTCTGCCCCAGTTCTCACATGGTTCTGGTGCATCCCTGGGGCTGGAGCCCCAGAGCATTTTCTGGGGGCCTCCCCATTGCACAAAAAGTCTGTGGTGGACTTGTAGCCAGGTCTCTCTCACCTTCCCCTCCTTAGAGCCAGTTTCTTCCTGGAGCCTGGGATGTGTCAGGGAGAGAACTTGTTTTTATAACCTCCTGTTATGGCTGGAGGTGATGCCTCTGCAGTGACAGCTGGGGAGCAGGCTTTGATCTAGTGCATCAATGCCTCCTCTGGGAATTCAAGCCTCTGAGTCTTACTTGCCCTGGGCAATAATCAGGAGGATTTCCCCTAAATAAAGAGCCATCAAACCTTATCAGCTGTCTTGCTGTTCCTGTGTCACCACTCTTTGAAGACAGCATCTGCCACAGAGAGGTCAGCCAGAGAAATCTCTGGGTAAAAGCCTAGTATGCAGCCCAAAGCCATGCAGAACTGGAGGGACATGTCCTGGCATTGGCTCAGCCCCATGACAACCCAGCAGCTGAGAGACTAGCAGCCATTGGGCCAGGAGCCCAAGTCCCAGCTAACTCTCCACCGAGCACATGGCCTCTCTGTCCTCCCTTTTGTGTGCAGTATGTGTGGGCAGGGTGCTGTCAGCAGGGTCTCACCAGCATCAGGTGGATCCCACACATGCAGGAAAAGTCCTGTGCAAAGCCTGCAAATTCTGGCAGCGGGGCAAGTTGGGCTGAGACTCTGGGCAAGCAGGTGTTTGGTGCTACAAGTGGTCCCTGGCACCCACTCATAACAGCTTGAGGCTGGGCTGTCCTGCTGTGGTGGTGGGCAGAGCAAGGCTTGCTGTTGGAGGACATGCAGGCTTTCAGGCTGGCAAGCCAAGGGCAGATTCCCAAGTGGGAGCTTCTGAGATAAGGGCGGTTTTGCAGTTCCCATCACCACAGCATTCCAGAAATCAGAGGAACAGAGGCTAGTAGGGAAGCAGGGGCTTGGGTCATCCAAGTCCTCCTTCTGGCTTTACTACACACCTTTACTTTCCTTAAGTGTAAAAATGCTTATAATACCTTCATGTTTTTCATGCCACTTTGGTTTCTGAAGGGTTGACCATGATGTTTGAAGGTAAACTGCTGGGTTATAATGCTGTTGCCCATACAGGTTGGTTTTCCTCTTCAGAGGAGCTTATTTCCAAAGACAAGAGAGTGGTGTGATGTTCAAGTCCTTGTAAACCGGTTCACAGGGGGAGCTGCAGACCCTACACCCAGCCAGACTGCCTTGCTTGGAGCTGGCTGTACATGAGACCCCAGAAATGCTTGCAGTTTTGGTTATTTCTTTGGCACATCTGCTCCTGCAGACTGCTCAAGGCTCTTCCATATTTCCTTCAATTAGCTATTCTTTCACTGACCCAGACCTATTCACTGATGAATTGGATGTTGTTCATTGCAGCTTGAAGTACTGTTTTGCTACTCTTAATGCTTCCCATTCATTTTCTGTGGCGATTGGATCCATAACAGCAGAGATGCAGCTTTCATTGATACTTGATGCAGAAGCAGTACCCTCAGCAAAGGCTTTTTTGTACAGAGGGCTCCAAACCTTTCAACCACACTATCATGGAAAGTCATAATGTCCCTTTTCTGCAATGCCCCAAGCCACCTGCAGCCCCTGAAAGAGCACATTGTTTCCCTACTTAAAGAAACAACATGAGCAGTGTCTGCACTGGTTGCAAGGGAGGGCTCTGGGTAATCTCTTTTTACCCTGCCCCAGTCCTTCACCTCCCACCTCCCCCCATTCTATTTGAAGCTGAATTTCAGCCCCACTGCTGTTTAAAACTAAATGGAAGGATGTTTGAAGGGTAGGTTATTTTAGCTGTTAAATGAGCCTTCTGATATTATGCTCCCAGATGGGACTGGCTCTCCTGGGGTGGCAATCCTGCTAGGAGTGATTCCTGGGTTCTGGGGGTTTATATGATCATGCACAGTTTTCTTCTTGCTATCTCTGGAAAACCATATGCCTCTAAGCAACCAGTGGGGGAGTGGGGATGTTTTTCTTTCTCCTTTTTTATTTTCCAAAAAAAGCACTTGTGTGGGGAGAAGATACTGTACTACCTTTTGCTCAGAGAAAAGAAGTCTGACAGCTTAGCAGTGCTCAGAGACAGGAAAATTACTTTGTCTAGTGAATATTCTAAAGAGATGAAATAACAGGGCACAATCAAAATCCCCTGTTTAAAAGAAGAGCTGTCCCACTCCTGCTAAGCCAACTATTTAATTGTTTCGCTCATCTTTTGCAGAATAGAGAAGAAATGGTGGAAATGTCTGTAAATGCTTTCTGCTAAAGAAGAGGAAGATGCAGACTGTAATCTGTGCTGGCAACCAAACTAAAAATCTCTGCCCTAGCAGATAAGTTGTGCTTTATTATGGGCATATCCTTACTGGCCCTTGCCTGTTTTACCTACTGGAAAAAGGAGTTGTCACCTGCAGCTCACCATTGTCAAGCACCACCCAGCAGCAACACAGCTGTCATTTGGCATGGTGTGATACCAACCCTTGCTTGTTTTGAATAAACAGAGCTATGTTTTGAAGAGAGTAGCAACGTTGTTTAAGAAAAACAGAGTACTTAAAGAAAGATGGATTATATGCTGAGCTAGAAAAATGCCAGAGATGGCTATGATAATCTCCAAGCTGGCACACAGCAGCCCCACGGCATTTGTGATGCCTAGAGAAGTGCCTGGTGCATTATTATCCCCAGAGATACAGAGAGGTGGGCATAGTGCTTTGAATCATGACTTCTTCTCTGCCCCACATTTTCTTTCCTCTTTGCGGTTGTCTCAGAGAGGGTGGGGCACTGGAATCACCTCTACATCTCAGGGGCGAAAGTCACCTTATGTGCCCAGCCCTTGTAAATATTCCCTGCCTCCTTTCAAAACCCGTGCCTACATTTGTGTCCTGCTCAGTTTCAAAGAAACTGATGACACAGATTACACGCAAGTCTGCTCCCACCGTGGTGTGCAGGGCTTGGGGTGAGTGGCTCTGGGGAAGTGGGGGTCAGACAGCATTGCCCTCAGGCAGATCTGCTGCAGGCAGGCAGGGGTGAGGCCATCCTGGGACTCCCAGGCACAGCTCCCACTAAAGCCCTGGGAAAAAACCAACCAACCAAACAAACAAAAAAACCCTGGCCCAATAATAACTTGCCAGGATTCCCCTTTCCCTCCTATTGCCCTCGAGGGCTGAGCCACTTGTTTATCTTGTGGGAGAAGTCCACAGCCACAGTTAGCTTTGCATATTTGATCCTGTCTGAGGTCATTTCTTTTCCTATCTGCAATATTTCTATTGCATGCACCTATAAATGTTTCATTGAGGTAATGCTTACAATTGCTCAATGAACATATTACCTCTATTGTCCCCATGATCTCAAATACAAATGTTGAGGTAGTCACCAATTGTTTGTCAGCTTAGTGACAGAGGTGTCAAGGAGCAAGTGCCAGAGCTGGCCATGGCTGCCACTTCAGAGCCAATGCCTACAGAAGCTCTGGGAGCCAGGCATGTGCTACCACCTACCCCTCCACCAAAGGCAGGGTTAGTACCAAATATCTCCAGCACATCTCCTGAGATGGCTGCAGTCAGTTTTGGGGCACAACTCCAGCAGCAAGTTCAGTTTTTAAAAGGATGTGGGACCCAATTTTCTTCAGTTCCTACTGAGCAACCTCAGGGTTGTGGGTGTGCAGCACTCCCGAAATTCAGGCTGTACTTGAATAGGAAGAGGCAGAGAGATGTATGACAGGAATGATCAGAGATGTGCAATCCCATCTGTATGAGAGGAAGACTGAATTAGTGAGCATCAGCCTAGAAAACCGAGGGCTTGAAGCTACAGGTTGCAGAGGTCTGCAATGTGATGGACACCAGGATGAATGGAAGCAGTTGCTCGTAAGGCAGGAGCCAAGGGATGTTAAATGAAATCATCAGGCAGATGTTTTTTAAGGCATGGAGAAGGAAGTCTTTTTTTTTCACACAACCATAATTAATTGGTGGAACTCATTGCCATGGGATGCTTCAGGTGCTGAAACGATACATCGGTTCAAAAAGCAATTAGGCAAATTAATGGGAAAGCAGGCTATGGAGGCCTGTTAGAGCTCCTGCTGCAGATGTAGCCTGTGGCTTGGGAAGTCCCTGGGATGCCTAGCGCTGGGATTTGCAGGGTTGCATCAGGTTTGCCCCACTCTTCCCCCATAAACCCTATGGGCCAGAGCTGCAGCATGACGGTAGTGTGTCTTCTTTTTCCAGGGCATGCCATGCCAGACTGGAAGTACTCCATCTGTAAGGACTTTTCTCAAATGTAAAAAATCAAAAGATTTCTGACTATCATAGTGAGGTACTGTGAGGCAGGCGAGCTTGGCAGCTCTCACTTGTCTGAAGTGCATTACTGTGGGAGCATAAATTGTCCCTGTTTGGAGAGCTGTGTTTTTGCCTTTCTCCCCCTTCCTGACTTTGACACAGGCAGCCAACAGTGTGGTACTGACACGAGCATGCGAGGCTATGGCGGGCAGCAAGACAGAGAGGGAAGACAGGGCATATAAGCTGCCCTAGCTGCACCTTCAGCTTTGCTTTCATATGCCTGGACACCTTGTCCTTTGCCCCATCACACTCTGGTTAATTGTGGCTTGTGAGAGTGCCACTAGATGCATGTGTAGCATCAAGAAATTGCAAGAAAACAGCTACCATGTATATACAGTTGGACACAGAGTGCGGGGTTGTCTGCAGGCTGTGATTGAAGTGCAGTGCGTTTACATTTTAAATGCTTCAGTACCCAGTCAGTTTAGATAGCTTAACCTCTGAGAATTAGATAGCTTAATCAGACAGAAATAGAAGCTGTACAAAGAAGGCTCTGTGGAACCCCAGGGCTCAGGGTACAGGAGCCCCAAGCTCAACTTCATTTTTGTTTAATGCAGTAGTTTACTAGGCATTTTTTAGACAAGCATAAAAAGTGCCGAAAAGAGATATGTAAAACAAGACCTGTGATTTGTTTATTACATTAAAGAACACAGAGCTTTAGGATAAAAGGGTGTAAAATAAATACCATGGGAAACCAAACAGCGGCACTTTTTGCCTGGCATAGAGAGAGGTAAAACATGGACTGTGTCAGGTTGCCTCATGTGAACCTGCCTGCCTGTGGTTAAGAGATGCCTGACTCAAAGATCTCCTGCTGTGTTGCAGAGTCTCAATTTTGGGGTGGGCTCTTGAATGTGGCCATCCAGACCCTTTGCTGCACGCAGGACATGGGAAAGCTGATGGGGTGTTTGCTGTGGTGGCAGTGGGGCTCCCTCAGGGGCTATAGGCTTGGGGTCATAAGGGCACCAACTGCCCTGATAAGGGAACAGTCAGTGGATGTGATCTACAGAGAATAAATCCAGAGTGACTACAAGACTGTTTATCGCAAACCAAAAATTACCTTTGGCAACTGGTCTTGAAAAATAACAGAGGTGACAGACAGTAGTGCCCACCTGTGGCACAACATTCCTGGGCTTCCATGAAAATTTGTGAGCACTGTTGTATAATCTGGCCTCTTACTTCTGGTTATCCTATCACAATCATTTGGAAAAACTGTGTTCACGCAGGAAAAATGTACTCGCCCCAAGGTGTACACAGGTAGGATTATTTACCTGTGCTCCAGAAGGGCAGAGCTGCTCCACAGGGATGGGCAGTGCACACCCTGTAGGGAAACCCTGCACAGGCTGTGAGGAGGCAATGCTCAGCCTTTCCCCCACTGGACAACAGGCACTTCTTTCACAGAACGGAGAGAAGTTGTTATAAGGAAGGATCTCCAAGGTGCAGGGGCATCTCCTATGCCCTTCATGCATCTCTTGGGGTTTTTTTGTTTAAACTCTCCATCCAGTTTATATCATAATTCTTCCTTCCTTGTTTCTTTCTTCTGTTTTTTCTCCCTCTTTCCTCTAGTGATGCTTGAGAAACACCAAAGAAGGGCTCATGTCAGGCACTCTTCCTCCTTGTCCTTCCTTGCTCACTCCAAGTGCACTCAGCTAGGTTCCCTCTCCTTCCACTTTGCCTGTTTTCTGCTTTGAGGCTGGCTGCAGGGTTTGTCTCTGCAAACAAGCCACCCCTGGTGGGGTGATGGGAGCTCCTTGGGATGCAGCAGCACATCATCGCCCCCCTGCCCTCTCCCTGAAGCTGAAGCTGTGCTTTAAAACCTGTAGCAAAGCGAAAATCTCTGCAGTGTCAATCCCTATCCAGATAGCACAAAGCAGCAAGGAGGGAGAGGCTAATCTATTCAGGTCATTAAGACGTGGGTAGAACTCAGCCTGTCCTAATGATCCCCTTTGAAATCCTATATGTATATAATTCATCTTGTGCTCCAGTGGATCCTGCCTGAAACTGGTATTGCAATTCTGTTTCTATGCATCTGCTTTTGTATTCAGTACTTTGAAGTAGTTTACATAAAGGGGTGGCTTTAATTTGAGTTCCCATTGTAACTGCCTTGCAGCACTGTGAGGGTAGGCTCCCTCCACCCAATTTTTGACAGGGCAGACTCACTGAGGGTGTAAGGAGCCCCGGCTCTTGCTCACAGCCCTCGATGAGGTACCAGCAGGCATGCACTCTGTGGCAGGGGATGGGGAAGCCCTGCAGTGTCACCTGCCCTGCTCTCCCAGTCCTTCTAGATGCTTGAAGGAGACTGTGCCACCTTGACCTTGCAGAGTGGGCCTGAAAGGCTGTGACAGTCTGTGTCAGCCCATGAGGGACACTGAAAGCTGGCTGGGACAGCTTTCAAAGCTAACTGTCTTTATTTGTACAAGGGTTTGTTTGGTTTCTTTTGAAGTGAGTTTGAAGGATCAGATTTTTCCCAGAATGCGCTTTCCAGGCTGATTGAGTTGCCATTAGCTATAACCATGCCCACAGCCAGTTGTTGACTCCCCTGTCCTGTTGCACACCAGCATGGAAATTGTGGTAGGGTGTGGGACTCCTGCACCAGCGTATTGGTCCACAACATACACTACAGCCCTACTCTGATCTTGACTTGGGGTCTTTGGATGTGACCACAACAGATAACTTGGGAGAGGTCAGGCAGACCACTTATAGGCGTGAGTATTTCTGCTGCTGAAGGCACCAGCTTTATTTTGGCAAAGCTAATAAGGCTTTTGCATGTGCAGGCAGGGCAGCAAGAGGCCTCCTTGACAGCAGTTGTACTTCTATTCTTACCTCTCGAAAGGGTCCTAGAATAAAGACACCATCCCACTACCTGCAGGGCATCCCACACTGCTCTGGCCAGCATTAGTTTAGCAGCCTGACATAACTGTATATAACTTTTGTGCCTCCCCTGGCAGTCCATCTCTGAAGTCTTTCACTGGAGCTTGTGGCCAGAAGCCTGCATGCACAGCAGATGAACATGAGGAAATGACAGGAAGATTTGTATTAATTCAACACTTTCTCCAACAATTAGAGCCACTGCATTTATCTCAGCTCAAAGCTGAAACAATCACTGTAAAAAATAACTAACAGGTGCTGGATTTCAAAACAATCTCTTGTCTGTCTTAAAAGGACATAAAACTGCTTGGTAGGAACTGGGAGTTACAAGCAGACAAGAAGAGGCAGGGAAGAAAAAACACCACCATGTTTAGTGCTAAATCTATGGTGAGCAGTGACCATGCTAATATACACACCGAAAATACACACCTTTTCTAGCTAGATATTAAAATCACTGTTACAGCTGGATGAGGAATTATTTTGAAATTTGGTGGACAAAGAGAAAATTTGAGACAAAAGAAAAAATTCTGGCAGACCAGTTTTTTCAGTTTGTCTAATTACCCAGCTAACTGGAAGGTGCTGCTAACTATGGCCATATGACAGAGATTAGGTGGTGTTAGTAGTCTTCCCCCTGCTGAAAGAACCTCTCTCCCACCTGCTCCTGATACAAACCACTGCCTTTCAGTGAAAAAAGTACCTTCCACTCAGTTTGCTGTATGAGTAAGCCCTGTACTCAGCTGTGCTCTGTTAATGAGGGGCTTTGGGTGGGAACAGAGACACCAGCTTCCCTTGCGCAAAACCCCTGAACAGCAAAACTAATTTATGCTCCCTTTTTTTATTCAGGGTCTCAGGGTAAGGTGTTGCAACTCATAGGCAGGACTGCCTTTGAAATGAAAGGTGATCTGAAATTGGCTGTGAGAAATCCCCCCATTGCTATCTGCCATGTCCCTAGCACAGGTGCCAACCCCACCCCCCATGCCCGCTCCCTTTTTATTTCTCTCTCCCCTTTCTTCCATTTCTTGCACTGAGTTCCTTGGCTGCACCACGCTGTATGAACTTCTAGTAGGATTAATGTGAGTTGAAGCCTGAGGCTATATTCAGCTCGGATTTATGTCAAGAGGCACGGGGTCCAGGGTACTGGAAAGGAGGCAGGCCAGCAGCAGCTGAAAGTGCTCATTGTCACCACTAGCAGCCTGGATGTGCAGGAGGTAACATCAGGCTTGAGGGGCCAGGAGCTGGGGATCCCTACACTGGACACTCACATGGCACTGCCTCTGGGTCAATGCCATCCTGCCACTGTCCCCTTGTGCCTGTGAGGAGGTGGGAGGATCTTCTTCATATGCACCATAAACTGAGGCTGAAGTGAGCTTTTGGGCAATGAGGGTCTCCATGTGCTGGCTGTTCCAAGGCCCCATAAAACTGGGTAGTGCAGGAGCCAGAGGAGGGCTGCCAAAAGTGCAAGGTGACCATGTGTTTTTTACAGGGCAGAGGCAAATCTTGCAAACCCCTCAGACCACATCTGTGCTCAGGGCAGGCTTTGGCATGCTTAGCCCTGTGGCCTGCATGGTCTTGCAGAGAGTCACTGGGCTTCCAGCTGCCTGGCCACGGCACATGGGGCTCGGTGCCATCCGTGTCCAGCTCCCCACGCACCGCAGGTGGGCTGGGCTTGCACAAAGGTACCTGAATGTACCCTCTCCAAAAGGTGCCCCATCAGAACTGGGAGTCCTGACCGAGGCTGGTGTGCGAGCGTGCTGGGTGGCTGATGAGCCTTGACAAGTCTGGAGGCAAACCTCCTTGGTGGCACGGGCAGTGGTGCAATGTGGGGCCTGGGAAACAGAGCACCTCTGCCAAGGAGGCTGTGATGTGACACTGCCACACCAGAGCTCCCATTTGCCTAAGTCAGGCAGCACAGCCGAAGCCAAATGATGAATTACCCTTGGCTAAGGATGCCACCTAAGTTTGCCTAACGCCCAATAAGGTAGGAAAAAAAAGTTTTATTTTCCATCTTTCCCAACATCAAATATCAGCTACAGTAGATACTGATTTACTTTCTGAATTTAACTATCAAATTAGATTAGAAATCATTAAAAAGTTATCTCTGTTCATTTTAGTGGGGTAATATATGGCTAGACTCTTGAAAGTTACCTCTCTCCTCACAACTGCTCTCCAGGCACAGAGGGCCCATTTTTTCCTGTCAGGCTATAATCCTACATCTTCAGTCCTGTGTGCGCCTTGAGGCTTTCTGTAAAGCATCACATGGTCACGTCACACTTCAGTGCTTGCAAGGCTCACTCACACTTCTGTTTATTAACAATGAGGCTACCAAATGTCACCTGTCACAAGCAATTAAGCCATGTGACACTGGTGACTCACTCATGTTCCTGGGAACACCTTGGCCACAGACACACTTTTGTGAGAGTACCACACCCTTTCTTGCAGGCTTTAACACACCTTGACTGCAAAGCATCTTAGTATTGTTGGCTTGAAAAAAGTAGTCCACTGACTGGTTAGCCACTTGGCTACCATTGTAGAAACCTACTACTGCACTACCACTTTGCATAATGTGCCGTTAAAACATCTCAGGGACGTCTGCCCACAGACATTTGCCACTTACAGAGCTGAGATGCAGAAAGCATTCATTTTGTAATAATCTGAAACTGAGGTTACCATAATATGGCACACACATGGAATAAAGAAAGTAAGAGATTATATACTCTGTCTCCATTGATACATTCACTTGATTAGGTAAATACAAAAATAGGCTTATTTTGGATAATACACTTAGACTTGGACAGAGACAGTATATTTACAGATTCATTCCATGGTTTGTTAATGATTTTTTTTTCTGACATGTCCATGTAATTTGTATGGGTGCATTGCAAAGTTTAAGATTTGATTCTGTTTTCACACTGGTTTCTTTAAGTTTATATTGGACTCACTGTAATATAGATTTAGCTAATCTCAATTTCCATTTCAACATATAACCTAAATAATGTTCAGTGTTACAAGCTATAGTTGTGTTTGCATTCTGCTCCCAGCTCACTGAAGTCCATTATATTTGTCAACAGATTAAATGAAAATTTAGTCTGACAATATGCATCCTAAAATTCTTTTAGATATTGTAATTACCTGTTTTGCTAATAGAATTTATTTTTACTCTTTTCTCCTTTTTTTAATCTCCTCTGCTTGTAACGTCTTAAAAAATTATACGCAGATTTCCCTCCACCATGCTTGTTTAGCTATGGAAGTGTTTGTAAGCAAACTAATTTACAAAACAAATGGGATCGTTTTAACACCTTTATGGTGGGATAACCCTTGCGCTGTGGGGAGCGGAGCACATTTAACCCTGCCTGCCTCGGAAGAGATGGAGACAGATCATTGCCAATGCCCTGTGTAAACAAGACCTGGCAGTGTCACTTCTCTCAAGTGGGCTGTGCCAGGGCTGCATGTTTCCACTGAGCCAGTTTTCAGCCTCTGAGCACCACTACCCATGCGAGATGAGAGTGACAGTTGTTTTGCTACCAGATGTGCCAGCATTTTGATTGTTTCCCTGAAATTTCTACTCTGTCGAGACCATGAGGCTGGGGGGTTATTTTATGATTGCTTTTCCCTGTATTTCTTTCTTTCTGTTGCAGTACCCTTCACCAAGGAAGACAGGCAGTTTTGTGTCCAATTTGCTGTCATTGTGTCATTTGAAAGGCTGCAGAGGCAACCACAGGGAAAGCAGAGATGCTTCCCACCTGTCTCCCAGGCTCTTGGGAGACTGTTCATGAGCAAAAGTGTTTCACTAAAGGGCCAAGAGCTTCCAGACTCGCTGTTCCCTAGATAACCAAAAGAAGCAGTTACAGAGTAGGCTTTTCCACCATAAACTGTGGGGCATGCAGAAGCCCCTCCTTTTATCTCTCAGACTCATTTTTCAGGCTGCCAAATCTACCCGGACTGACATCATCCTTCGCTAAGGGTGAATCAGCGTGGTTGGGAAGTACGGTTTTGCAACCTCTTAATGACAATTCGCCACAGCTTGTCCCTGTATCAACTGGCCAGGGAATCAACATTAGTGCCCAGTAAGCAAGAAACAAGTTGCAACCTGCGGCTTAGGCAATGCCGCTGATGTTGCAGCTGTGCACATGGCTTGGGAGGAATTCTGTTGCTCAGCTCCATCTAGTGGCACTGGCTTGAGAAGGACGGCGGTGGACGTGGGAGGGGACACAGCCCGTGGGGACCGTGGGTGTCCGTGAGGTGGATTTAATTACAGCTCTTCTCCCTTTGGGTAGATGCATGCCTAAGTGTGCACTCGGTGTGGATCTCTATTGCAAACACAAAACAGTGCAGTAGAGTTCAAATTATGCAGAACCACCAAAATTAGGCACAAAGCTGCTCTGTGTAACCCTTTGTTCTCCTGTAACTCTTCTGCTTTCTTTAGGGGATGTTTTGCTCAGTTGCTGCATCCTGTCTCAGTCAGAAGACGAGCCTGTGGGACCACCACTGGGTGTGTCTGCTTGTCACTTCCTGAGACAGGGTGCTCCCTTTACCTGACATGCAGTAAATAATAATCCAAAAGGGATGGTGAGGTATGAAAGCAACCAAAGCGAGCATGATCCTAAGTAGCCATTTGGGTTTGGAATCTGTTGGGGAATGTTTGGGCTGGGTCTCAGCTTTGGCCCCAGAAAGGCTGGATATGGACTCACAAAATGCCATTTATTCCTGGCCAGGGATGAGCTGGGCTTCAGTGAACCTTGCAAAGGCAATTCAGCTTCAGGAGCCAGAATGGGTAAGATTCATGTCAAGCCGTTGGCAGGTTGTAACACTTTTTCTTTGAATTTTTGAATTTCCCATGGCAACTTAACATAGGAGAACCAGAAAGTGAGAGTGATTCAAACCAATGGAGACTGGATAATGCCAAAATCAGCAGGATTGTGAAAAGCCTATTTGCATTTTTCCCCAGGGATGCTTGTTTTTAATATAGAGAGGTGCTAAAACTAAAGATATTTGCTTATAATGACATGAGTTTTCTTAATGACATCCTCAAATAGGAATTTCTTGGACATACTACTCCATTTGGAGATCGACGTGCATAGCAGAGATTCGCACTCTACACTTCACTGAGTAGAGGCATGTTTTGAGTAACTTTGTGAGTCCTCAAGATCAACAAATCCATGTGAAAGCAATGCTCATCTTTTACACACTGCAGAACCTTTCAACTTCAAAGTGCTTTGCACACATTAACTCATCTGAGATGTGTTCCATCATGAAACGGTTATGCCTTTGTTTTTTTGTCCCACACTATTATTATATATATTAACCTGGTGCCCAGAGGCCCAAGTGAGCTCAGGGCTCTGCTGTTCATAGACTGAATAAGAAAACAGCTTGTCTCTGTATGAGCTCATGATCTAAAAGAGAAGCAATAGATGGGAAAGGAGAGAGAGGCACAGGAAAGTGAAGTGTGCCTCGTGTCACTCATCCAGCAGCTCACAGGGTACAGGCTTTCTGAGTTTGAGGCTGGCATGCAATGCCTTGGCTTCTCTGCCTCCTGTTAATGGTAGGGTTGGCAAGAAAGCCTGACAGTCATTTTGCCTCCAGATCCAAAAAAGTAATACAGACAACACCCTCTCAATACTCTTTTGCCTGGGTTGTTTCCTTGTGGTCCCTTAATCCAAATTAAGTGTTAATCTTACGGAAATCACTCTTACACACTCTTTACATATGTAACTTCCCCCCTTGGCACCAGTTACAGCATCCACTGTTTGTGACCTCAGCTGGACGACTCAACATCTAACTTAAAGGGCTGCATATACATACATATGTAGTGAAGGATTAGATCATGTCTGACATTTCTCTGCTACAGGTTACCACTGTATCTGCACTGCAGTCTTGAGAGTTTGGGTGCAGAGCAGATGGATGGGTTTGTGAAATCTGCTACAGAACAGCTTTTCTAGCAGCTTAGCTAGTTAATTTCATGTTTTGAAGATACGAAAGAACAGAAAAATAGCAAATATTATTATTATGAGCAGTACTTAACATAAAGAATTTTTCCATGACAGGGAGGAACAGTCCCACGTACCCACAGTAACTTCGGGAATGTGCATGTAAAGTGCTAGAAGGCTGTGCTACCTGGGGCATCTTTGGAGGGGGAAAAAAACCCCAAAAACAGAGAGAAAAGAAAATCCAAGGAAGCTGCAATATACAAATGAATTGTTTCCAAACCATATGTTGCAAATAATACCTGAGGAGTCAATAGGTACAAGAGCATATGTCCAGATGTGGGGTATGAAATTGCATGCAGGTTTGGAGACTTGCTACCAGGACCCTTGAAGCAGGGGGACCGTTACCTTCCCAAGAGTGATTCTGTGGAAAGTCAACCCTGAGGATCAGGCAGGTCCTAGGGGTTTACTACAGAATGCAGACTTTTCTGTGGGCTTTGACATTGGCTACCAGTACTGTAGCAGATCTCTGGAGGATGGCTCTGGGGAAGTATGAAAAGGTTGGCATTTGAACTACCTAGGTAGACACTTTCTTCCTAAAATAATTTCCAGTGCGTTTTAGAGTGTTGTCTTAAAGTCCCTTTGACAGCTAGTTCGTTCAGCTTATATTTTATCCTTGCACAAGGAGATGTACTTGTCCAAGTCTTTTTAGGGCAGAGCCTTGTTCTGCTTTTACCTGCCTAACATAATAAGGCCCCGCCTTGAGGGGCCCTAGGCACTGTCCTAATAAATAAACTGAATTAATTCCACATTCATCTCCTTCAACCATGTGGGAGGAATAATGCTAGTGGACCTTTTTCTTCCACTGTCAGTTTTCCAAAGTTTGTTTTGGATGTTCATGACAATTCAGACATGTGCCATAGAACTTGCCCATGCAATCTATCTTGGTGAAGTGCTTCATTCCTGCGGCTTTTCTGGGGCTTGACACCAATTTTAAAAGCAATCTTCCTCTCTGGTAACTCAAGTCCTTCTGAAACGTATCTATCTTTCTGACCAATATCACACTGGCTTGTCAATGGCAGTCAGGAACAGACAAACAGCAAATACACAAATTAAATTGTGGAGAAGCAGATAAATACTTGTAAAGATTTTGCTTCATTTGCACTTTTCCTTTAAGTGATTTATCACCTTTCAACATCTTGCCTGCACTTTTTAATTACTACAACCCTTCCATCATTTTTGTAATTTAAAAAAAGCCAATTATATGACCATCTTGATTGCCTAATAGTTGTAGTAAAATGTATATATGTGTAAGTAAGAATGATTGTTCTTTCTTGTTTGTTTTTGTACCATTCACCTTTCAGATATCTAGGTTATATAATTGTTCCCTTTGGCTGTAGATCAAGTTTTCAGATTAATGATGGCTCTACTGTAGTGTACTGGGGAGTTGACATATGGCTAATCCACCTGACAGGCTCTGGCTCCTCATTTCTAAAAAGCATGTGGATGGAGGATTTTCATGTTAAAATGGCACTGTCAGTCATGTATTAAGTGAAATCCAGGTCCCAATCTCCATCTCTAAAGCAGCATTAAGAACAAGTTCAGTGCTGGAATACAGTGCTGCTACTCTTGCAGACGGGCCTGCAGAGATGTAGCAGTCTCATCTTCCTCTGGCTGCTGTGGGTGTTATAGACACTTAGCAATTCTGAAAATCAGGCATGTATAAAACTCAAACCTACCCCTGTTTTCCCCAAAGTAATCATAATTGAAAAATACCTTTTTGAGCTGTTCTCTTATGTATGTAGACATACAAAATTTTGTGTCCTACCTCTAGTGAAACCTTAGCAGTGAGGCTTCCATGCCTCAATTTATTCCTTGCCGTTGCTTAATGTGTATTGAGAGAGTATCCAGCAGACTTTCCAGCAGGCTACAATACCAAAGTGGCAAGCACTGAACAAGTGGTCAATACTCTTTAAGGGGTGTAAAACTGAGACAAAAAAAAATCAGCTGAAATGTACACTTCTCTCAAGTGCATCTTAATAAAACACTTAAATGTAAGGATGTGACTGGGTTGTGCCCTCAAGTATTTGCAGGAATGCAGGCTCAGGTCCACCCACACAACTCACCAAGCAAGGTTTCATGTGGGTATAAGGTATGTATGCCCATTAACAACAATTTGCAAGGGCTCTCCCTGATAAACAGCTCCTTTGCAGGTTGTTGTTGGGGCAATAACCCAGTAAGCTAATAGAAAAATAGCTTTTAAAAAATGCTTCTAAGATACCCCAGGTGGTGTTTCTTGAGATAAACAAGGATAGACTGTTCTGGAACACATACTTACTTTCCCCTCTTCAGAGAGAAGATACTTGCAGAGTTCAAAAGACAAGTATTAAACAAAAATGCTAAGAAAAATGCTATTTTCAGGATTTAGAAAGAAGATTCTAAAAAGCCAAAGGCTTTGAGAAGACTTGAGGAAAACAATAATACAATTAGATTATCAGATGACTTTGCAGGTAACCAGAAAGAATCCCGCCCTAAAAAATTACAAGATGTATGAAACCAAAAAGCTGGGAAACACTGAGATGCTGTCTTCCATGTGAATAACTATCACTTCATTGCTATCAAAACAAGACATAACCAAAACTACGCCAAAGTGATGCTGTAACGCAAGATGATAGAAGTATGTAGTGGTGGGGAGAAATAAGAGGAGGAAGTAAGGGTTTGGCTTGCTGGTGCTGTAGGTGGGGAAGTAGCGTGGGTACTGAGGGTACTCCAGGAGGGGACTGGGGAGGTGATGTGCTTTTTGGGTGGAAAAGACAGAGAACAGGAATCAGTTCAGACCAAGCTGAAAGTCTGCAGGTTAGCCATCACTACATTTTATAACTTGGTTCCTTCAGATGCTGAGATTCAAGGGGTTGAGACATTGCATTAAAAGTCAAGGTAGTTCACCTACTGTAAGCAGCAGCTCTGTGATATAAAAAAAACATGCACACTTTCATTCAGCTGCTTATATCAGTTCAGTAGTTGAAGGAGGCAATGCATGCAAGGACACCTGAAAATATTACTGAACTCTTTGTTGCATCCACTTCAATGTGGTCCTACCACTAAGCTTTGGCAGCAACTCTTAGAATGAAATTGCCTTTTTATTATTATTATTATCATCATCATCTATTATTATTATTATTATTATTATTATTATTATTATTATTATTATTATTATTATTATTATTATTATTATTATTATTATTATTATTATATAGCAAGTTTGCCGGTCTAGATCTCACAGCTGGGGGCAGAGGAGGGGCTGCCTTTGACTTTTTTGTCAAAGCTGGGTTGCGGGCTAGAACTCAAAATGTTTCCCTAAATGAATTGTTGCTGTGTGGGTTGATTTGATAGAAGAGGGAAATCTGAACAGAAGCCGAGTGGGTGACTTTATGGCACAGAAACACGGACAGTGATGGAAAGCCAGCAGAGGCAGGTGGCATTCCCCGCTACTTGCCGCTAGCAGATGGCATTGACGTAGCTCTTTAGAGAACACTTGAGAGTTCTTTCCCCTCCTCCTCGTTACGGGGAGCAGAGAGCTTGGCCAAGGGTTAATTAACGAGGGGTGTGGGTGGCCGAGGGCTGCAGCTGAGCTCCATCCGCACCGGCTTGGGCAGGGAGCGGGGCTTTGCTGCTGCGATACGCGCCCAGGTGGGCTCCCAAGGGCCCCTGCGGAGGCTCCCTGCGGAGGCACGCACGGACATTTCCGTCGGTCGGTGCCGGGGCGGGCCCTGCCCGGCGTTGCCGCGGGGGGGCGCCAGAGGCCGCCCCGCTGCGGGCAGGGAGCGGAGCGGCCGCCGCTCTGCAGAGTGTGCTTACGGCCATTCGGCACGGGCACCGCTGCCTGACGTTTTGGGTATGTGCTCGAAAATGGTACTTTTCCTTTCATTATATGCATTAAAAACGGCCACCCCACCCACCAACCTGCTTAAAGGCTTGCGGAGAAGGGGAAGATGAATGTTAGGGAGTGTTGGTGACTGATTAAAGAGCTGGATCTCAGCGCCCTGAGCGAGATCATGCAGCTTCTGAAGGAAACTCCAGGTGAGCACCACAGGCTGAGAATTGGTGCTTTGGGCAGAATCTCAGTTTTGTTTTCCCCTTCATCTGAAGAGTCAGACTAAAGCTCCTGTTCTCCATGGAGACACCCAGTCTTGGTTTGAAAACACCAAGCAAAGATTAAAAATCTTCCCCCAGGATACTTTGCTTCTCTGGTTAATCACCTTGTAGATTACAACTTTGTCTGATCTCACAAATTAATTTTCTTAGCTTGAACCACTGGGGTTTTGTCTGTGTGTGTCTTTCTTGCTGTGTTAAACATCTCTCTAATACTTCATTTTCTCCTTTTGAAGGTTTTATGTACTGTAACTGAGTGATCTCTTTGTTTTCCTTTTGATAGCCCAAATAGCTGGAGCATCATGAGCCTCTCCAGCAAAAAGTTTTCTTGAGCTCTCACCTTTTCTTTGTGGCTCTCTCTATCTCCTCCCAAGTTCTTAATCCAAGACCTGAGAAACAAGCTCCTCTACTACTGCTCCACTCCCCTGCAGCACAGTACAGAAATTGGGACTGTACATACTCATTTTGCTTCCTCAGATGTGTCTGTAGTGTCTTAATTTTGAGTACACTCAAATTCTTTTCAATTTCTTTGTTTTCTAAAATACTCTGTTATCCTGTGAGGCTTGTGCTTGCTATTCTTACATTTGTTGCATTTGCTTGAGTGTTGTGTGTTATTGAGCTGAGATTACTTATCAAGTTCTTTTACCTTTTGTCAGACTCAGTATGATAAACATACTTGTGTATGTATCACACAAACAAACATGTACATGTGTTAGATACAGTTCTGTTTCATAGAAGAAAGAGGAAAAACTCCCATATTTTTATAGGCTGTGTACACAGAATGAAACCCTGCAGAGCCCCACTAGAAACTTGCTCAGTTGATCATATTTCTCCACTATTTTTGTGAGTTTGCCAGTGAGCCAATTTTTAATCCATATATTGTGCTTTCATTGGTGTAGGCTAAGAGCTGCCTTTTAAAATTAAGTACCCTGCAGCACTGGGTCAAGTGCTCTATGAAAGTTTTTACATTTTCATGAAAATCATTAGTAATCAATTCCACATTCTCAAGAGAATGCAACCAGGTTTGTGAGTCAGTGTCTATTTTCCATATAATCGGATAGGCCAGCCCTACTTAGGTTCCCATCCTTTCATTCTTTATTGATTGCAGTGCATGGGTTTTGCCATTATCTTGCCACACACTGAGTGTTATAATTACTGAGGTCAACCCAGTCTCCTCTTCAGTGCATATCAGTACAATGCTACAGTCTTTTGGCATGTTCCCAGTTGTTTGAAGGGGAATCTCTTTTCAGCATAATCAGAGGAGGTATGAAATTAGATACTGCTCAGTGCCTGGGTCTCATGAGCAGCTTGATGCCAAAGGCCTGGATAAATAAAAAGTCATCATGACACTGATACTGTTCTGTCAATTATCCCAGGATTTGTTGGTCCTCAAGAACGTGTCTTTAAACCTGCATTTGACCTTCATGTTCCTGTGAATTTTATATTCTTTAAGTAGTCTGGAAGGGGAAATACTGTACAGCAATGTTTTGCACAATCCCTAGCATGTATTGAAACTCCATTTTCATTCTTAGGAATGTATTTTATTCTCTTTGTGAAGAGTGACTGAAACCCTGTCTGTATCTTTTTACCAGACTGTAATCTTTAACTGGGTTGTCACCAATTAATCTGACTCAGAGCAGACACAGTTATCAGTGCAAACAGCCATCTGTTCATATCCTCCCTTTTAGCCACTGTACTAAGTAGTCTGAAATATGTAGAGCAGGAAAGAGAATGGGCAGATAAACTGGTCTCCAGAATGATCCTCCAAAGAATCTTATCTTTCTTTCCAGCCAGAAAGGGATATGAATTGAATCCTCAAATTGCATTTGTGAAGAGGAGTTTCATAATTAATTTCTTTCTGTTTTGTCTAATTCTAGGCAGTTGCAGCTGTACCTTTTGCTAACTGGGAAGCTTCTATTTCAGCGGTGAGCCCTGTTTGCCGTTCCCCAACCCTATGGATAGGTACAGGCAGCCATCTTAGATTTCACAGTATGGTTAAGCCATATTCATTAATATCTATAAAAATAATTTTAGAGTTTTGAAAGACAAAAGATCCTCACATGCAAAAGTTTATTTAGATAGAGATTTTTTTAAAAAAAAAATTGGATCATATTGCTAAACTGAAAAGATTACACCTATGCTGATTTTCCTGAACTCTGTACCAGTGTGATAAGTAAGGGGGTCCCTCCCTCCTCATGTTTTTTCGTGGTAAATGTACTTGTGGGTATTCCTAGGAGTCTGGAAGATGAGATAAAACCTTATTGACTATAGACAGCAATTTCATTATTGATTGGACTGGAAAGTCACTTAACTATTGGTCTTCAGAATGTGCTTGGTGAATGAGAGGTGTCTCATTTCAGTCACATTGGTAATTTCTGGGTTTTTCATTTAATTCTGTGATACACTATGTGAGTTTTGTGCTCATGAAAAAAAGAGGTGTATTGTGAGACAGGTGCTTTGTGAACTCAAAAGAATAAGCTTATTCTTCATCTTCCCCTGCTTTTCCTGTTATTCCAGTCCTAGCTTTAAATCCTTCCCTGAAGCACAGAGTCAGCAGCATTGTGGGAGCAGAGCTGTGTGGTGACGTCAGTCAGTTGGATGTGCGTCAGAGCTCAGAAATGCGATGGGAGCTATTAAGTGAGGCTCTTGGCTAAATCTGTAGCTGCTCCCAGTCTATAGAACTGCAGCTGTTTCTTCTGGTGGTAGTGTCCCTTTGGTCTTGCACTGTACCCCAGGCCTGCTGCTGTCACTACTCTGCATGGAGTACCTGTGGTGATGGTTCTGCTCTGATGGGTACAAAGCTGGTGTGCCCAGAGGTGTGCAATGAAGGGATAAGGGACATCAGTGAAATGTTGCAGCAAGGGAAAGTTCCATTTTGACGGGGAAAAAGAGTCCTTCCTGTGAGGGTGGCAGGACACTGGGAGCAGAGACAGAGACGTGATTGCTCAATCCACATTGAACTTCAAGTGGACTAGACCCAGGATCTCCATATCTACTGTGAAGTCAACTCTGTGTGAAAAACATTTGGACTAGTGACTTCCACATGTTGCTTTCAGCCAACCTTTTTCTTTTTTTTTTTAAATCACCAAAGTTCATTCTGGCTATCTGGATGAGAGAAGTCAGTTTTTCACCATAAGATGATTCAGAAGTGTTCTCGTTTCTCACTGAATTGTACCTCTTTTTCAGGCTTCTCATCTTGGTGGCTCCATCTCAGAAGTCTCTCAGTAGCTAGATTCTTGTTTACTTCCCCAGGTGTGGGGTAAGGCCTTATGCTGCAATGCAAGCTCTGGAGCATAAGGAATTAACAACAATTATTAAGAGAGGTGATTTTAAACAAATGGGTGTGTTCTTCATTAATGTGAATCTCCCATTTACTTCAAATTACAGTTGTTAAGATCCTAACAGTACATATTTCTTTAAGGTACTGAAGGAACAGCTGCATTTCTTGCTTCCATGCTCGGAGTTAGTGGCTTAGATAATTGGGTTCATTGCTATTTGGAGCATAATCAGCAAGCATTCATTTTCCATACAACCAGCATATAAAATTTGCAAGAACTGCATACCGTGCGTGCTCAATCAGCGTAAATCATTTAACAGCCCACATAATGGATGTCTGGCTGTTGGACTAAAAAATCCACTTGGTAACACAGGCAGATGAGTCATGAGCAAGTTTTCCAGTTTATAAGACTATTATATCCACAAGAGACTCTGAAAGCTGAACAGACTTCAGCTTTCCAGCCAGTAGAAGTGAAGATGAAATTTTGTTGTAGTATTTTCTTGTATTCTGAGTATTTTTATTCAGTAACAAAATGGCATTTTTCTGCACTTAATAATTATAACTGACATAGCCCAGCTCTAATCACTCGGTGAACTGGACAACATTTTTCTTTCACTGAGGGCTCAGTGTAGTCTTGAACAAATGTAAACAGATCTGTCTTGAAAGTCAGTTTGCACCAGGGTTTAATAGCTGCACACTCTTCCCTTTCTGAATTGGAAACTAGTGAATCTTCTCTGTGCTTGAGAAACAGTGTGCAGTTGCTGTGGAAGTCAGACCCTTGCTAATAATTCCACTGAGATTTTCTGGGATTAAACTATCAGTTAGAGTATGGCCCTCATTTAGACTGCTGACATCAGAATAGGAGTGTGTTGGCTGAGGATCACCAGCTGCAAGGGATGCAGATGATGAGCTTCCTCCTTGCCAACGGATGTCATATCCCTAAAGCTTTTCACTCAGTATCCCTTTGGCAGTCAGCAAATGCTATGAGCAGTGAAGCATAGATCTGAGCTTGCTTTCCTTCCTCTCTTGGATGGCTCCTGTGTAATAGGAGAGGAAATATTGCCCCTTTCCATTGCATACTTCTCTTGCTTCCAGTGTCACAATGTTAAGGAATCAGCAGGAAAATCAAACATCTTACAATTTCTTATTTGAAATGAGACCTTGTTTAGCTCCTTTTCAGACAAAAACTATCTTAACTATCAATTATCTTTTCTGAATTTTGCTTAGATTCTCAGAAAATTTTCCTCTTCTAACTATATCTTTCCATTCACCTCCCATGCTTGGATGTGTACCCCTATCACAGATGAAATGAGCACGTCTTTGTAAGCATGACAGCTGGTTTGTTGCAGAAAATAAAATGCCATGGGTCAAACTCACTGATTATTAGTGTTTGCCTGGATTGAGTCATTAAGCAGGATTTGGCCCTGGAAATCCTAAAGAAGTAGTGACTAATTTTTATATGATATTTCAGTTGCAGTTGTTGGGGTTGGGATTGTTTTTTTGCTTTTTGGGACACTTTGGTAACTTAAAAAGCACTGATCAGAGGTTTTGAATTATCCTTGAAGAGCCTGGGAAAATCCATCGGTTACGTTAAAATAAGAGAAGAGGGTCTCTTGGGTTTTGGAATGTATGTCCTGATACTCCGCACTTGTATTCAGTCCAGAGTCTCCAGGTGCTCAATAATGGTAGTTAGTGTGCCATACCTGCTGCATCGGGAGAGGAATCCTGCTCCCACAGGAAAATGTAGTTATGGAAAGCTGTCTTTTTAATGCTGCCACAAAAGAGCAAAGCATTCTGCAAAGATCTGGTCTCCCCAAACTTGCAGCTCTAGCTCCGAGTTAGATAGAGGATAACAATTGCTCACGGATGTAAAAAGGAGGAGGAGGAATAAGAAAAGAGGGATTATAGATCAAAGCTGTAACATTTTGCAAATGGTAATGTGAGAACCTCCTTAGGTCATGGATCTTTTTCATTCAATTTGTCTTTCCTTCCTGACTGGCAGATAGAGTTCTCTGTGCACAGTTCTGTTTCTCTCTTCTCCCCATCAGCCCCTGCTTCTCTTATGCCTCAAAACCCCTGTCACAGGTCAGGGTGATGTGAGCTGGCTGCTTAGCTACTGTACAGAATCAGGATAAAAAGGGCCGTGCCTGAAGGGCTGAGAAGTGATTTGTGTGAATCTCACAAAATCCAGCCTCCAATTCAGTTGTTCTTCAGTGCTAATGGAAATAATTTCTTATTTACATGGACAGGCTTGAAAAGACAGTCAGACTCAAAGCTGCCCTTTGAAAAAAAGTAGGGTTTGTCCCTAGGACATTGTGTATACACAGCTGCTAAGAAAAGCCATCCTGGGGTGTTCCTGGGAACTAGGCTGGCTGTGGAATCAGTTCATGCTGAGTTGTCTCCAATATCTCTGCCCTGTCTTGTGTTGTGCTACAGCTTCAAAGCACTGAGCAACAACAAACATGAAAGGCTTTAGAGAGCCAGTGAAATTCAGCAAAGTTCACTAAAAATGGAGTTTAAAAAAAAGTCTCTGGTAAAGCCAGTGATTAGATTAACAACCTAGCCATGTTTCTTCATTCTCTTTCTAGAGGCAAAACAAAGAAATTACATAGATTTTTATTCCAGAAAAGGTCACTCTCCACTGAGCCTTTTCCCCAAACTTTGCTGGTGACAGAAGGCAAGGAAAGGGGATTGATGAACCATCAGGCAAATGTTTACAGAGCTGTTAAGATTTATGTGTGAAGACTGTTCAACCCTGAAGATGCAGTGTTTTCTGTGAGGAAGAAACTGGCAGGTCAGTGGGAGATAACCTTCTCCATTTCTCTTCCTGTCAGTGTAAGATGGTTTCAGACCTAAGACTGAACTGCAAATTACCCAGCTGCAGTTCTTGGGTGGTACAGTACTTGGTGTGATAGACTAGGACAGTTTTTTTGTGCGTGATTTTGGGGGTTTTCTTGGTTACAAATAACATGTCCAAGTCTATGACCAGACTGGTACAGGAAGATAAAATCACATGTATAATATATATGGCATGAGTGCTGGCATGGTTTAAGTATTGTGATGTTGATCAATTGCAGTGTTTGTGTTGGTTAATTTGATGTTTTGTGTCTATGTGTTTGAGGTTCCTGGTAGCACTGCCAGGGACTCTGGTACCAATCTAAAGGTACAAATAGTCAGCATGAACTTTGAAGTATCAGGCACTACAGCTAAGGGATGATTATGTCTTTTCTCTTCTGAAGGCACTAAAGGCCTTTAAGCAACAATTTGTGGAGCACCTTCAAATAAAAGGTAGAGAGTAAAAAGCTGTTTTACTTTCAATGAGGATGGAGAAAAGAGCAAGAAGAGTGCTGTATTTTTAGGATACTAGAGAGAGACACAGTTAATAAGGTCTTAGTGTTTCAAATTAGTCTGGTGCTGAATATGTACTGGGTAAGTAAACAAAAAGATACTGTCTGTACTGGAGAAGAAAATTAAGCCACTCTTTAAATTTAGTGGATTTCTATGAAGTAGATACATACCTAGTAAATCACTTTAATTTGTGACAGATAATGTTGGACTGAAGAAAATATAGTGAGGTAGTAATCAGCTTTGGAGGTTATAAACTTTGTGGGAAACCAGGCTATTAGGATAAATCTTTCAACTTGGCTTAACTTATTACCCTGTGAGACTCTTGTCATTAGACTGTGGTATGCCAGGCTTGTTCTACCTGAAATGTGCCCTGCTCCTGCACCTCCCTCTATGAAGACATCCTATAGCTATGTATTTGCAAACCTTTCCCTTTTTTAGACAAAAGCAGGCTGGTGAAGTTGACCAAAAGTGGAGGAAAACCTTCCTGATGTTGTGTCATTATTGTAGTTTTTAATGACATATGGCTGTCTTGAGACATTTTGTCGATTCTGTCCTGCTTTTTAAGGTTGCTAAGATAAGCCACTATGTTAATTGAGTTCTGACACCCAGATCAACTTGCAGGATTCATAAGTTATTGGAGGATGGGTCCAAATCTGCCTGAAAAGAGATTAATTGTGAAGATGAAGCACAATATGGTATTACACAGTGCAAGCCAAAGCAAGGTGGGATGCAGAGAGTTAGGCAGGGCTCTTACGTCAGCAGTGAAACTGCCCACGGTGCAAGTGAGAGCTCTTGCTGAGAAAGCAGCAGTATGCAAGTGCTCTTCTTTTTGCACACAATTTGCAACTCCTTACTCAAGTCTTTCCTCGGACATTCATTTAAAAGAAAAATAAGTTTGACCCAGGTTTGGAGGGATCCTAATCTTTAGCCTTTTTTTATTTCCTTGCAGGTGATGTGGCTGTGCAGATCTCTTACAACGGCACACTGGTTGCTCACCTTGTGCAGCTGATGGTGTATGGCCAACTCCACTGACTTTCAGGCCAACTTTGACTGTTCACATAAGCCAGGAAATGGACTGCTGAATGGAGGGGGGTTTACTGTGTGAAGAGCAGTGGGTTGCATTTGCGTGTTAGTCACATGTCCTGTTAAATTTGAAGGCAGGAGTTGAAGAGGACAAATGTGGTAGAAGGCTCAGCAATGTTGTTTAGCTGCTACAAGATTGATACAGGAGAAGAGTGCTGGCTGTATGCATCAGGCTAAAGGCCTGGACCTTTTTTGGCCTTTCTTAAAGGCTGTGTTCCCCTCCTCACTCTTTCTGTTTCAGTCTCTCTTATTTGTTTTGTTTATTACCAGCTAACAAGTCTCACTTGTTATCTAAAGCTGAAAGCAGATTGTTTGAACCAAGATCTGTATCTTGACTAGTTCTGTGAGGTACCTGGTATATAAAGTAATTTACAATTAAACTGACAATTCAAATAGAGAAGTCCTTCTGGCATGGAGACATAATGTAAATGTTAATAACTCTTATTTCAAAAACAGTGTTGCCTTAAAGCTGTAACAGGGAATAGATGTCATTTAGTTTACCTGAGTATGAAAGAATTCTGAAAGGGAGACATTATTCAACTTAAAAGGCTCAATGCTAAATGTGATAAAGGAGCTTCATGTGACAGCTAAGCATTGCACACCTGGCCCTTCAGGGTGGAAACTTCTGCCTCTGATCCTTGTACTTGGTCACTGTGTAAATCAGCAAGTCTTTTTCTGGATGTACCTTTGCAATGTGAAAATGGGTGCCTATAGGATGGGAATTTATGAAGTACTTTGAATGAATGATTTTTGTCTGAACTGCAAATGCAGCTGTTTCAGTGGGGTAACTGGTTGGATTGTAAGCCTTTTGGAGCAGAGAATGTCTTCTTGTGTGGGAGGGTCCAGAGTTCTTCAAGGCCCCATAATCCTGTTGAAGAGTAACCTACAATGTGTAACCCACAACATGCGGTTTGGCTGCTTTTGTGGCAATGCCACACATGGAATTAGAATTTGGTGGTAGAGGGGAAGAAGCAGGGGAAGCACTGATGGCAAACTTTTTACATGTATGTACTTTAGGTACAGATGATGTGATCAACAAGGGAAAAATGCGTGAAAAAATATTTCCTTATCTTTGTCTATGAATGTATATAATACACTGGATATATTGCTGCCTGCTCTTTTAAAATTCTCTGCAGTACTCTCTCCTCTGTGAACACACAGGATTATGCATTAAGACAGAATTAATCCCTCATTGTGAAACACATGGGCTCAGCATTTGCCATGGGTTTGCTCTAAGAAAGGGATTCAGACGTTGTCGTCTCCATCAAAGAATGGCACATTCTTGGCAGAACTTTTTTTCACATGTTTCTACAAGTGAAACAGTTAATAAATCAATCCTGCATCATTACTGGATTAGCAATCACACCCCCAAATGCTAATAACTGTTCACTCTTTCTCCTGGAGATTACCTTTAAATCCTATCAAGGGACAAGTTGCCTTTTGCCTTGCCTGGCATTAGCACCCCAGTGACCTACAGCCAAAGTCAATAGTCAGTAAACGAGCTCTCTGTCATGGTGAAAGAACAGATCCACTGTTTCTTAAGATGATTTTAGTTTCTCCTGTCAGTGCCTCCACTTTTTATTTTTTTCTTTGTTCTATTTTTTCCACCTCAGCAAGTCTGAAGCTGAACAGAAGGAAGTTTGCCACAATGAATCACTCAGGAGTCTGTTGTGGGGTCACACAGGCCGGGGGAATTTTGCAAAGCTGAAGACTGTGGAGGAGCTGGAACCAAGAAAATGAGGAGAAGGTAGGTGCTTAACAAGTTTTTCTTTCTTTCTTATTAGTAAAACTTTTTTACCTCTTGTCTGCAGTGGAATGTGCTCTGTAAAACTGCATGCTCCTGTCTGAAAGCAGAAAAACAGCACTGGGGACAGGTCATAAATTGAGGAAAGACTTCATGGTCTGTGAGGTCTCCTTGTCTGCAGTTTCAAAGGAGAGTTACTTTAAATGACTAACTTTTGGACATACAGAACAGTATAACGCTTTTTTTTGTTTGTTTGAAATGCTCACCAATGAAATGGCTTAGCTCAGGAATGACTTCTTACTTTGCCTTATAAGGTACTTTATGTTTATTTTCATGGTGTTTGGTTCATTATCACTGGGATTCATTTACAAAAGCACTGGAGTATTACATGCAGAAAACATACAAAAATAAGATTACACTTAAGTAATGATGGATTTCATTTTTAAGGAAATTATATTTTTAAGATGTTTGGGTTTGAAACCTAATATATATAGATACTAAAATATTTTGAATAATAATTTATATTCTTATAGTTTCATTATGTTTTACTGCATGGAGGATTCATGTTAATGTATCTGTTAAATATTTTTCTCATAGCCTTTCAGGGTTTTTTGCTAACCTGTTATTAGATTCAAAGGATGATCTGGAGATTTCAAATCTTCTTAGTATGCAGACAAAGATAACAGGATATAAACTGAAAGGTATAAAGAGTGTTTAAAGTTTATTTTGAACACCTACCCAATGATGCATGACTGCACAAGTAACTTTTTCAAGTGCTTCCCAGAAAATCTGCAACCTCAGTATGTTTGCAGAGCTACACCGTCTGATATGATCAGTATGGTTATCTTTTGGAGCAAATGGTTAGATAAATGAATGGGCTAGCATGCAGAGCAAGGCTCCCTCTGTCTGACTCTTCAGGTGTCAGATTTTCATCCAGAACTGTTATTTCCTTGAATCACAGAATGAAGTCTTCACCAAAATTTTTGTTTATAGTGTTTCTATTCTGCAAACAAAAATAGTGGGTGGAGCCAGTGTGGGAAAGCAAAGATGAGTACAACTGGACAAAGAAGAGCGGCTAAGTGTTTGATCATTGAATTGGAAAGTCAGACAAAATAATTATTTGAGTGGAATGGAAAAACTATGCATAGTGAGAACAATAATGCAAAAAATAAAATCTGGGAACCACCCAAATTAAAACCAAGCTTTGGTTTGAACCAAGTACTCCCTTAAATAAAGGCCTAAATGGACCAACTCGCTATTTAGTCTTCCACCCTCACTGAATACTTACCCCTCTGTGGACAGCCTCAGGTCACAGACTGCATTTAAAATTCAGGTTACGGGATCATCATTGTGAATGGAATATTTCACTGACTTTCAAACCACCTCTTTCCTTTCTGATTTTCAAACTGTTTGTTTCTGGCTGCTTAAAACTCTGCTTCATGGTGTGTCCATTGACAGACTTGCTGCCCATCTTTGACTGTTGTTCTCACAGCCCAGCAGACCACGCACAAGGTCCCTGCTACTGTCATGCGAAGCACAAAACATGATGGAGGAGCCAGAGGGTTCACATGTTGTTTCTGTAATGCTGGGTTACCTTCTTGCAGATTCAGATCACTTACTGCATGGTTTCATTTGTTCTCTTTGGCTTTCAACTTCTCCTCAAATGGGGTAATAAAATTTTCCTTGCTATCTAAAAAATGTGGAGGAATTGTGTGAGTGTGAGTGTGAGTGCAAGTGAGTGTGAGGAAATACAACTATACAGCAGCTACTTGTGGAATGGCATGAATAGTTTAGATGAAACATGACAAGGAAGATAGGAAGGTCTTAAGATAATTTTCAGTCCTTTCCTAAAGCTATTAAACCCTATAGTGTTCTAGGCCTTGGTATTTTAGTTTTTCTTCCCCAGAAGCTTAAACTTCTTGACTTATTTTAAAACAAAAGGGAAATTACACATTCAGGGTTTCTTTCCCCCTAGCATACTACTACCTTACACTTGTCTTTTTGAAAAGGAAAAAATTCGATGTGCTGTGTAAACATTTACATCTTGGCTTTTGTTATTGCATGCAAACCTACAGTGATGTAAGGAAAGGTGATTCACAGAATAGTAGTCTCTAAGCTTTGTGGCCACAGATGGTTTGTTTGGGTTTTTTTTAATCATCTTGAGCAAGTTCCTTTGTCAATAAAATCTCTCAGGACCAAGGCTGCCTCACACAGGAGGCATTGTAAGGATGAATACATGAGGGACAGCGAGCAGCCTCAGGATTGCTCTGGTGTACCATGAGAGTACCTACAATAGTCACACCTCTCCCCGCAGCAGGCCCTGCCCTGAGGGAGGTGGTTTCATATCTGGGATAGATCATGAGTAATATTTCAGCATTGAGAGTTGGTTCCCAGGCTAGTGTTCAGTGGGCAACAGGAAATCATGTGTCCACAAGGAAGCAAATTTGAAAGGCTGAGCCATGTTGCCAAGCTGGAGAAAGATGCAGTGCTTCCATCTTGTGACCTACAGCATGTGCTCCAGTACTTTTCTTCATTGCCAATCCAACCTCAGGACCCTAGAGTCTTGAGCTGTGGTTAGGTTTTAGAGGTGCTGCAGTAATACAAACAGTACTGCTACCACTAACCAGCTTGATTTTAATAACAGTCTTCTCTGCAAACCCCCAAACATAAGTTAATTATACAAGGCAGGGAAATGTGGAATTATTTCAATTAGACCAGGACAGCAGCCCTCAGTCCAGAAAAACAGCTTTAAGCACAACTGTGCTGGAGAAAGTTCACACTCTAGCTCATTAGAATGAAATGTTAAGATCACAGCCAGCTCATGAACTGTCTTTTCAAAACTGCTTCTTCTACTGGTTACTGTTGTCTGAAAAGCTGCTCTGCCTCTGCTTGATAGCATCTCTCCTTCCTATCCTGCCCAGCCAGGCTGAGACCAATAGCTCTCACCTCATGGTGACTCTGCCCTCTGCACCCACCCTGGCCTGGGAAATCAGAGTTTGTAAGCCTTCTTTCATGGTCTTGAGATAATATCCCATCTATTGTGTGCTTGTGTGCTGATTTGTTTGGATAAACATGGGTAGAGGAAAACATAGGTATACTTGTAATTAGGGTTAGTAGTTATAATTTATTCATGGCACCTTCTAACTCTTGAAATTCTGTGGGACCAATGGATATCTTATGTTCAAATAATATTTAAGTCCTGTCTGCAGAAGCTGATTGTCTAGTTTTTCTCCTTCACTGGTTATGAGTACTGACCTCTTGATTTTGTTCTGCCAAGTGATAGACCTACTGGATTTTATACCTGCTGTTCCCTCACCTACTTAGAAATTAGTCTGGATATAACTGCTGTCACACTGCCATAGCCGAGGAGTCCTCATGGGACTGAGGTTAGGCTTTTGAAACAATTCAAGTTTGTAGTCACCCAAGTTATGTCAATCAGAATAGAAAATTTTAACAGCAGTTGTTCTAAAGATCAGTACAGGGTTAGTATTGATGCAATGTTGGAATCCCCAACTTCTTAAATACAAGAGCAGGTTGTATCCACAGAGGTATCTCCTTGGTCTCAAACAGCTGTGAGACAGCAAGTCTTGGGCTTTGAGCCAGTTATCACAAGTGATATCCCATTCCCTGAATCGATGGGAACTTTGAAGAAATGAGGACTGCCCAACTGTTCACAACGTGTGGACACAAGAAACAATTTATCAGTTTAATAGTGTTAGGAGCAAAGGAAGGTGATATAAGGCTGAAGAGGAAAATGACCGAAAGAAAAAAAAGAGATGGAACAGCTTGACAGCTGCATGGAGATGAGGACAGAAACAAACAATGTGGTTGTATTCCTTATGAAATGGGATAGATGGGATTTTAAAAACCCTAGTAAAGTAATATTTGCTTCTATGCTCATATTTGCTGCATACAAGCATGAATCCCTGAGAGGAAAAAGAAAGCAAAAAAGAGAATATATAATGAAAAAGATCTTGCTGATGTGGCAGAAGGATGCCCCTGGAGGGGAAGAACGCAAAACTATAAAGAATTGGGTTTTATGACTAGCTTGAGGCAAAGCACAAGGCCTGGCAACAAGGGAAATGAAACTCTTTGGAAAAAGGAAAAAGTAGGTTTTCAAATAGAATACAAACTACATATACGTAGAGTTAATTTTAAGTCTTCCTCTATTGAAAATTTGGTTATCAGTTATTATTCTGAAATTCTTTTATTTTCCTGGGTCAAAAAATCACTGAGAAGCGTAAAGTACTGTAATTTTTTAATAACTTTTTCTAGAAGGTCTCCTGTTTTCAGTGAATAACCCAGAGAACCTGCCACCCAAGGACCTGAATTTTCAGCAAGTCTATCTTTCTTGATTTGGGTGGGCCTGCAGTACAGAGGAAAGATGCCCCAGACAGTTTAAGGCAAGCTGAATGTAGTTATTGTTGCACTGTAGTTGAAGCAGCACAAACCTCAGTGTCCCCTACATGTGTCTGAGGAATGTTTGAGAGCTGAAACCTACACCGTTGTCATTGCTCTTCTTTCATGTGTGCCTCAGTGGCAGTCAGGTGCAGGGCTGTAGCACAGGCATGTCAGGATTGAACTTCAGAGATGTGAGAATGATGTCAACATTTATAAAAATGCATTAAAGTAATAATTAAGAACATTTCATGTTCTGTGTACTTGTTTCTGCTTTTCTACCCGCTGATACAGTTTTGTGTCTCTCTAGTCCTGGTTACTGCTAGGAAACTATATGCAGAAAGAAAACATGCCATATCAGCAGGGCTGGCTATGGAGGGAAACCTGAGCTCCTGAAAGACTTCATTCACTTTAAATGGAACGCTTAATCTGCGCAGTCTTATTTTTGTTGGCAGGCACAAGAATACAGTAAGATGATCATCTTATTCTCTGGCACAGTGAAGGTCATAAAAAGAAATGGCTTTCTCTGTGTCTATCTGAAGAATGACTTTTCTTTAGTGAAGGAGTTGCTTTGTTCAGCTAAGTCTTTGTTGAGACCGAAAGATTTATCTTCAGGTAGCTAAAACCTCTGGCATAACTGGTTCTAAAGATATCTATTCAGAACAAGATTTGGAATATAACTTAATATTTTTTCAAGTGAAAGCGGTAAAACTCCAGTTTGGTAGTTCATGCCTATAGTAAGTGGTGTTTTATGTTTTGCAAATAACTTTCTTAGAGTATTTTATCCTAATGCAGGCAAAATAAACCCTGTCGGTTGTAACTGGTACCCTTTCTAGGGCTAAAATATAACTGAAGATTTAGAAAGAGGAATAAAACAAAAGCACCTTTTTTTCAGGTCTTTGGAAAATCTAATTACTATCTATAAGGGTCATTGCTGCACGTTCAAGCAAGTTAAAGAAAATGTAATTTGTTCCTATTTCTGACAAACCACATTTGCCATCCTTATAATAATACCCTTATGTATTACTCTTGTTATATTTCTACATAAGAGCTTCTTAATGCCAACTTACTACTTTCTATTGAGAAGCTTTCCACATACAAATTATTCTTGCTCCTTTTGTTGAAAACACAAGCCAAGTGGTATGACTTGTTTCATTTACTCATTTACACATGCTTGGAAGCAGAAGCATCTCTAAGAGGAGATACCACTGCCTTTGTGTCGTTAGTCTTAGAGACATAGGACTGTGTGTTCCAAAGTGCTGTTCAGAATATTTAGCTAGAAGTGTTAATCCCGAGGCTCATTTTCAGAAATGCTAAATGCCTACTGTGGTGATGGGATTGTTCAGGGGAACACTATTACCTCTAATACTCAGTCTTTTCATTAGCTTAACTCAGGAATAAAAGTCCTAAGGCAGTCAAAGAAGCCATTTTGGACAAAAAGAAAAAAATAGTCTTATTTCTGTAGCGCCTTAGTTGCCTTCAGTAGAGAAGTGCAGCCAACTTTTACCAGCCACCTTTGTAAACCCTTCTAAAATGAGTGAATGACAGTGTCTGAATAGGTGCTTTGTCTTTAGCCTGGGAGTAGCAAATGTTCATACTGTGAGGTTCCTGCTACTAAAAGCAGCTTTAACACAAAGCCAGCTTAGAAGGCAAGTGGCAGGAATCTGGACATTTGCAGTAGGCAAAACTGGATATACCTAAAGACACAAATTGTGATCCCCCCATCTATGAGGAATATGGGTACAGCCTCCAGATTGCATATGCACTGAAGATGGAAGAAAAGCCTGTTTTTCAGTAGTTTTTCTGCAGGCCATTAACATGGCTCTGCTGCTGTCTTTTCACCACCATTGCTATAAAAAGTAGTGGTTAGGGCTGGCAAGACAGAAAAGGGAACCCTTGTAAATGTAATAACAATTAAATAATTTCAATGCGATATTCTTGAAGACTGGTGGCTCTGTTATTTGCTAGTCTTTAATATTTGTACAATAGTGTAACAGTCATGGAGATGTTTGCAGATCCCCCAAAAATAGTCATGGAAATCCATTGTCTATTGTTTGGTATTGATTATTTTCCATGAAAGTTTCAGCCACCTACTCAGCAGAAAAAAGGCAGTGGTTGAAAAGCATACACATAACACAGGCAACAGCTGGTTATGTTCATGGGCAACCAGCATCTGCAAAATGGGCCACCAAACTATATGGCAAAAGCATTCAGGGGCAACATGTATTGCTTGACAGAGAAATATTTGTGAATGACTATGAATTGGGGAAGATCCAAATTGCTGTCAGCTGGCAAATTGTGTTCAGCCAGCTCCAACCTTGGCAATTAAAATCTCAAAGAAGCTACATTTCTGGAAGTGGAGAAAATGTTCTGCCTGTAAGGTATATATCTGACATCAAAGTAATGCCTCTTTTTAGTCAACCTTATAAAGACATGCTGAGAACATTCAGTCCAGCCAACATCAGAAAACAAAGTCTCATTTTCTGCCACTGTGCAACTCATCCATTTGCAGACAAATGTCCAGCACTGTGAAGACTGGAAGATCAAAAAATTAAAGCTGCTTCAATATGGTTACAAAAAGATGCTTCATGTCAGTTTGATGTTGTTTCAGCAACAGGGTGTGACAAAATAACAGAATCATCAAGGTTGGAGGAGACCTTCAAGATCATCTAGTCCAACCATCAAAACAGCACCACCATAATCACCCCCAAATCATATCCACAAGTGCCATATCCAGATGCCTCTTGAAGAGTTCCAGAGAGGGTGACTCCACCACCTCCCTGGGCAACTGATTCCAATGCCTAACCACTCTTTCAGTGAAATCTTTTTTCTGTTATCTAATCTGATCTTACTTGGGCTCAACTTGAGGCTGTTTGCTCTTGTCCTTTCACTTGAGACATGGCAGAAGAGGTCAACCCTCACTACAACCTCCTTTTAGGTAGTTGTAGAGAGTGATGGGATCTCCCCTGAGGNACAAGTGCCATATCCAGATGCCTCTTGAAGAGTTCCAGAGAGGGTGACTCCACCACCTCCCTGGGCAACTGATTCCAATGCCTAACCACTCTTTCAGTGAAATCTTTTTTCTGTTATCTAATCTGATCTTACTTGGGCTCAACTTGAGGCTGTTTGCTCTTGTCCTTTCACTTGAGACATGGCAGAAGAGGTCAACCCTCACTACAACCTCCTTTTAGGTAGTTGTAGAGAGTGATGGGATCTCCCCTGAGGCTCCATTTCTCCAGACTAAACAACCCCAGCTCCCTCAGCTGTTCCTTTTATGACTTACTCTCTAAACCCTTCAGATTAATTGCCCTTCTCTGGACAGGAAAATTATAAAAAGAAGAGGTTTTATGTTTGTTTGTTCTCTTCCTGACAATGCAATTGCTGGCAAATTAATGGCCAAGTGGAATATTGGAAAAAGGCATGGCATGCAGTAGGAAGTATAAGATGAAATCTCTAACAGGCCATGTTGCAGCTCTTCAGACATCTGAAATCACAGGGCTGAGGTAATGTATAAGAAATTACACTGAGCCTAAATAGCTGGATGATTCTCACCCTGCTTATAAACAGCTTTATCCATAGGCACATGTAGGCATCCCTTTGTGCATTGAAACCCTAGTGCTTATATTCATTACCAAAAAGAAAACAATTTTCTATGATGTTATGGCTTTTGTAATTCATTCCCTTTTTTGTACAGAGACTATGAAGGTGACCTGTTAAAAGGGTCTAATAAGTACACAGATCTTGGGAGCTACAGTGCCTTTACCATACTGGATGTTCAGTACTGTGTAAGCACAGTATAAAAATCTGCATATCCCAGACAGGGCTGTTCTGTTTCTTCTTTGAATGTTTCACTGCTTGGCTAAGTTAATTGTACACAAGCACAGCATGATGTTCCTTAGCTGCTTCCTTTCAAGCTAAGGGAAAACACTTGATAAAGGACAAAAAGACTGATTTGCAGCAGATCAGTCAAAGCCAATCTCATTTTAATTGGAAAATGTGGAGGCATTTATTCTTATTTAGCCATCTTGCCTGCCAAATTTTTGCCTTCTACCTCCACCCATTTCAGCACAAGTCTCTTCTATGTTCTTTGTGTGTGTATGTTTAGAAATGTAAAAGTTTGTGTTTATTTTTCATACTGCAGAGTTACTGAACTAGTTTTGCTTACATTTGATATTTGTCTTTTTGCAGACTAACTGGAAATGTGTGTTTCAAAGATCTTCAGAACTGATACTGTAGAGTTATCAGGAGATAAGGAGAGATGAAAGGAACTTTTAACAGAGTATTTATTCATTTTGCTTCTTACCTCTGAATATTAGTTACCTACAAGGAGGACGCCATAAGGTCTCTATGCCAGCTTTTTGGACATCCAGACTGATGTCCCAGTGTAGTATTCTGTCAGTAACTTCCAGTGGCTCACTTGTCTCTTTACTGAAAGCTACCCTAGCCTCACTTGTGCTGACTTCAAACCTAGATCTGTGAAACGATCTATTTAAAAATGAAAAAAGTTCACACCTGAGTAAGGCCAACACATTTTGCAGGTCTGTTTTGGAGTGCAGTCACATGAGTTGTTGGATTGTGCAGGGTATAAACGTTTGTCAAGGGGCTGTGGCTGTGAGGAGCAGAGCTGGCAACCTGTGACGGTGGGTATTCTGTTGAACCAACAATAGCAAGGAACAACAGCCTGAAAATATAGATTCCGTTTAGAGTTAAAAGGGCAGTATTCTTGCCATTTCTGCAGAGTCCTCTGAGTATCTTCTCTTATTACAGTGTAGGAGATAGACCCTGTCTTAGGTAATTCCAAGTTCTAGTTTAGCTAGAAGTATGTTTTACATGTCCTGCATGTCATGAAGGAGTTGAACAGGTTGTACCTAAATTTAGAAGAAAGGATGCATGAATAGATGTGGTTTATTCTTATAACATTTGATTCAAAGGCCTTTTAAATATAGTAGAAAGTTACGACGGACTTCAGTGAACACTGAGTGAAGTGCTAAACCAGTAACTCCTGTTCAATGATTACAGGCACTGAAAGACTCTAATCAAGTGGATAGAAGCACTTTTGCAAAGGATACCGATCATCATATGGCTCAGCCTGGTTCCTTATCCTAGGTCCCTCATCAGCATGACTTTCATCTCTTTGCCTTGCTTTGCAATAGCCTGAAGCATCATAAAATCCCTCGACCCCATGCCCTTTGTTGCATATAAGCGTATTCTCTGACAAACTGCCTGGAACAGACATACTTCAGCTAGCATTGAAGTCTATGTAAATAGGAATGTTTTGAGGTTCTTTTGTTGCTGTTGTTCTTATTTTGTGTGGGAGGATGGTATGTTTTGTTGATTTAAGATGTTTCTGGAATCTTAGAGACTTTTTAGTGGTGCGTTTGGTGTTTGAAAGCAGCTGGATGCTTTTATCTCTAAACTTGCCAAATGGAATTTATTCTACAAACCCTTTGGCATTTTCCAGAATGTGCTGCCAACCCTCATTTTTTTTAATAACTAGATTTTTTTCCTGGTACTGTCTGTCATCTTCTCATCCAGGTTTGTTTTTTTCTTTTTATAGAATAGAAGCTTGAAAACATATGCATAAGTGGGCACATTTCAAAAAGAAGTCTGAGTTTTCAAAGAAAAATGGGATAAGACACAGAGGCATATCGGAACACAGAGCTGCCGGGCATTTAGGATCAAATGTAGATCAGCAGTTTCATGCTGTGGCGTGTAGAGAAATCTCAGAATTCACTTGTAGTGAGTAACTGAGTACATGGAAATTGTTTCTTTGAAAATGAAAAATCATTAAATATTGCAGTCCATGCAGTGAACATTGCCATTTTGTGGATCAGTTTTCTATGCAAATGGTTTTTATTTTGTTTGGATTGGTCCTTTCAGTAAGGGTGTAATTCAGAGTTCCCAGTGAAATAGGAAGGAATCCACAATCTGAGCATTGGGAATGTCACCACAAATATTTCTGTGGAATACTGTAAATGGAAAGTCCAAAATTGTTAAAGAAGACTCCTCTAATCAAACACGAGGCAGAGTACATAGCTCCAACTCATAAACCCTATAATACATCACCTTACAAACCTTTGTTCTTCCATTTGTCTGGATGTTTGTGTTGTGTTGATAATCCTAAGAAAGAGCAGTGAGAATAAGCAAGCTAATAATGCACCTAAAGAGGCAAAATTTTTGTCTGCATTGCAGTCTTGTCATACACTGGACTTGTGATTGATGAGTGCTTTTTCAGAGTGAGCAGTATCTCTTGTCATTGCTGAGCAAAGAGCAGGAACATTCAATACCAGGGGATGTTCAAACCATTTCTGATGCAGTTTAGGAATGTACATGTACGTATCAGGTTCTTGCTCAGCACTGCCTGGGCCATATGGAGTGCTGTGTCATGCAGCATTGAAGAGGTCTGGGTGATAACCATGGTCCTGGCATTCTCCCTATAGGTCTCTTGCTTGCTGGGATATCTCCAGCCAATTCTAGACAGTGGGGATGTCATTTCCTCCCCACTGACTCTGGACTGCCAGCTTCCCACCAGGCAGAGCTTAGAAAAAGGAAATCTTCCTCACTTCCTCTTTATTCTGTGTAGTTATGGTGGGGTCTGGACACTTGAAAATGGGTCCAGTAGTCCTGTCTTAATGATCATCCACACTCATCAAAGCAGACTGTTTTATTTATTGCCAGCTAACCTAAAATCTCTCATAAGATAAAAGCGGATGGATAATATATTTACATAAGCCAAATGTAGACAGCAAATCTTGACACCTACCTGTGTTTTAGCTCATCTTCAGCTAGCAAGCACTCAGAATATTTTGATGCTTTATGGCTGGGATCCAGTTCTTGGACAAGGCCTACTACTTTGGGTTTAAATGTCACTTTAAAACCCCCTGTGTTTGGGGGTTACTTGTATTTGATAAACCAGCCAAACTTTTCTTGGATTTCTGTACAGATTCAAGCATTTCCTCTTTTTCCCTTCCTGTTTTCACTTTCTTAGGGCTCAGTTTAAATATTCTTATAGAGGACAAGTAACAGTTCACCTTGCTGTAGAAATGCTGATGTATTTCAGGTGTTAGCTAGACAGCTAGATGTTAGCTGTATATCCAGATTCTTCACTGTTTGCTTCAGTGGACTACAAACAAATCATTATCCTCTTGTGAGATAAGCATTCTTTCATCTGACTGATGCACAAACCTCAGTATGTAGGTTTTCACAAAGCCATGGCCTTATGCCAACAGTGATACAGGGTACAGGCATGTAGAAGAGATCAGAAGTTAGTACATTACCAGTTCTTGAGGGTCAATAACCAGCCTCTTTGGTTAGAGAGTGGATTTGAGATTAAAGGTTCACAGGCCTTCAGGCATCCAAGTAATTTTCTGAACCAACATACAAAAAAGGGATGGAAGGGATTTACTACTGTGGTCAACTTTTTAGATACTGTGTACAACTACAGAAACATTATTGCCAGTGACGGAAAACCTGGTTTTCATGCCTAATTTATACATACCCAGGATGAAATTAGATTCTGCATAATTTAAGGAAGTCATGGGCAGGAGTGCTTTCAATGCTGCTGAGGAATAGGGAATATACAAAAGGTTTTTTTGCTAAAAGGTTTTGATTTTGTTGAATTATTCAACAGTAAAGCATTGTCTCCATCCAGCAGGCATAAACTCTAAGTCTGTGTCCTGGTTTTCCAGTGTGAAGGAGTTAGGTACTGTAGTACTGTGGTATATGATGGTTTGTTACAGAGAGGGTGCAGATTGAAGGTCAAAATGAAATGTCACTGTGAAGACCCTTGACCACTACTTTGTAATAGCTGAACTTAATAATGTTACATGGGAGAACAAAAAGATTTCTTTGAATTAGTAGCTCTTCACTGTTCTTTCTTACCGTATGTAATTCCAGCTACACCCAAAAGAGTGAGTATTAGTGGAACTATGCTAATGGGAGAAGAAAGTGAAAACCAACACCTATCTTGACTTTTTAGCCTGTATAGATGTATGTACTGGTTTTTTACATATGTAAATGCATATGCAGTTGATTGAGAGTTGTTTAAGAATTGTGTACAGCACAGCATAAATGATAGAGAATCTTATAAAAAACTTGGATAAAATTAGTGTTTATTGCAAGCTTCTTGTTTGCAACGGAAAAAAAGTATTTTCTCCTTTACTCTTCTTCAGACCATAGACCCACTTCTTAAATACTATGTATGAAAGCCCAACTCCTCTGAGGTCTGTAGCAAATATCCCATTGACTTCTATGAAACCAAGCTTTTCCCCAAAATTATAGAGTGGCGAAGCACTACGAAATCATACATGCCATAATGAACACCAAAATGCCAGTGGTTTCTTTTCAGGGATAGGCAAAAATGCTGTTGCTAGGTCACGGGATGTTAAACCAGTGTTTATGTTGTCAGATATCCAGCACAACCATTGTTGCTATGCAGAGGAATTTTATTAAACACTCCCAAAGCTGTTCTTAATGTCAAATGGAAAGTGTACCTTTTTACACATTACTTTGGGGTTCAAACATATTTGGCTATTCACAATATCTTGTCATTTACCTTTTCTGAATACATGGGATTAATCTGCAATTGCCTAAAAATATCAGCTTGGTTTCAAATACCTCATATTTTGTATAAGTGTAAGATAACCAACCTCTGTCTATCTGTTATGGGCATCTCCAAAGTGTTTCTCATTTGTTTCAGAGGAACTTAATCTAGGCCTAGAAGTGTAAGAATTCTTGGTTCTAAGACTTTCAGTGAGGACTGTTAACTAATTCTGGTTATAAGGTATGAAACCTCTCTAGGATCTGAGATAATTTTGTATAGATTACTGTACATTTCAGAAAGTGCTCCTGTCCATCACTTCTGAATTGATGTAAATATAAAATGTTCAATGAAAACCAAAGAGTCTGTATTTAATACCAACTTCAGTCAGTACTGATCTGCCCAAGAACTAAGCACCATTATAGTGACAGACTGGAAATGCCAAAGGAAACATGGAGCTGTCATAGTGGAGCTGCTTCCAAACAGTTTGATAGGACATGAGAAATAGATGTCGATGCACTGTAGCTGACACATTTAAGACTGTTAAATGTTTCTTTTTCTCTTGAGTATACCTTGATTGCCCGAAATTACAGGCATTGTAAGGTTATTTTCGAACCAAACTGCTTTTTGTGAAGGACTCAGCTCACAGACTATTTTGTTCATCTTGTGTCTCCACATTTAAATGTATTTGTATGTTTCAATCACTGGATTAGAGATGACTTCTGCAGTGACTTAGTGTAGAAGGGAGGCTCCCTAAAGATGTAGTTCTCCTTACAGTCAAAAGATGGTAGTACAATTTCTATTCCAAGCGGCCCTGCAGCACAGAGCAATAGCTGTGCATCCATTTTGCCGGCAGGGATACAGCAAGAAGAGAAGGGCGAGGCCCCGTAGCTGAGATCACAACAGCCAGTTGTTTGTCAGGCAGTGGTTATGACCATGACCTTCTCTGTCTGAACGTGGCCAAGATGGCCAGCTCTAATTGACTAGCAGAGCCATCAAGCCACCTGGTGCCAGAATGGACATCTGGTGTGAAGGGCTTACTGAAAGGCTTAGGGAGTTGAGAGAGCATGAAATGAAAATGTCCTTCTCATCATCTCTGATGTCTTTATAAGTCACTAAAAGCAACAATTGATGTATTAAACTAGCAAGTTTAATTAGACTTAACTATTGATTAGTATAATGTTAATCTCAAAGTATTTTTAGTGAGGTGCAGATAGTTCATAGCAAGTAAAGGGTGCTTCTGTGTGAAATAGTACTGAGTTTCCTTAATTTAAAAAGGAGAAAAGTTGCCATGCACTAACTGCTCAGAGATCTAAGACAGGCTGTTCTCTGCAAAATGTGTGCTCTTCCCATCACATATTATTTTCTAGGAATTCTAAGCAAATAAGATGCTGATGCTAAAGAAAATTAACTATTTACCTGGGGATTTTCACTAATCAACAGTGGGATTTCAATCCCATTTTTTTTTTCTGTAATGAATCCTCTTAGAGCAGTTGTTTGCTTGGGCATACTGCTGATTGCAGCAGAATCTGGAAAACTTATTTTACACGAGAGATACATGATGTTCTTCAGCCAAGCAGGATCAGTAAGGACCTAATATTCCCAGCATAGATATTTAGATGCATGTGGGGCTCTGTCTGACCAGAGAAAGCAGGAAGGTGGCTGCACAAAGCGTGTGCAGAATTATGAGAGAACATTTGTATCCATGAATAACATAGTGAGTATCTCTGTATGCACTGAAATGCTACTGTGTATCTGCTTAGAAATAAGAGTAATAATTTGAGACAAGTGCTCTGCTTTTAGATGTGTAGTGTCTACTTCCAGAATTCCAGTTCTGCACTGCAGTGCCTGTAAAAACAGGTTAAGCTTAGGCACTGTACTAAGTCAAGCACAGGCTCAGCACAGAAGTAGCCAAAACAAAACAGTAAGTACAGGAGTTTTTCCAAATTTTCTGACTTTCAGGAACCAAGGTGTGGTTGAAAGCCACACATTATCACATTTTTCTATGAAGGACTCCCTCATGGATGTCATCCACTGCAGCAGGACTGCGTGTGGGAAAATTTTTGTAGGAGCAGACTGACACCTTTGGTTCCTTTCCACCAAGCCAGAACCTGTTCACCTCTAGAAATCAAGGAAGCTCTGTGCATGAAAAAAGACTGATGCAAAACCTGGAAGAAAGAGAAGATACTGCTAATGTACATCCTTGCAGCTCTTTCTTCCCTCTTCCAGTGATCTTAGTCTTAACTTACAGTGGTTTCTGCACAATTCTAGTCATCTCTGGGAATTTATTTTTTCAGGCATGGCATAGTGTGTGGTTCCTAAATTATAAGTAATCCACTCAAATAGCTGATGTGGACTGGAGTGCTGGAAAAGATTTCTGACAAGTGTTTTGAATGTATGCTTTCATCATTTCCAGTTCACTTGGAACCCCCACATGCCCAGAAAGTTACTCAATTCATTCTGAATTAGAGGTAAAGCCATAACGAGGTCTAACTAGTTGAATGCATCAGTCACACTGGAATATAATTCTCTTGGTAGATAATTTTGGTTTGTGTGTTTTAACTTGTTTCCTTGTATTTAACAAGTATAAAGGCATTCCAAGTAAGTAGTGCTGTAGAAAACTCCCTCTGGATGTTCCTCGAGTCTGGAGACATCCGTTTGTGCCCGTTGAGGGCACAAATGGTGTCAGAGCAGGCGACAAAATGTCTCCATGCTGACTTGATGACTCAGGAGAGCTAAAGGTAATTATTTCTTGTTCTTTTTTGGGCTCCATGTCTAAAAGGGCTAAGTGGAGAAATGTGAATGCTGGTTATGGTGATGGTGTCAAAGTACTACCATGCAGAAAGAATAGGGAACATAGACAAGTCAAAGAGCAGAATGTGCCACCCATCAGCTGTTCATTTGTTTTCCAAATAAACAATGTTTGACTTTCCCTTTACAGGTACATCTTCCCCTGTATGTACCAACACCTCAGTTTCCCCTATTGTCTCTTACCTGATGTCCTGTAGTAACTGTAAGCAAATAAAACAATTTTATTTAATAATAAAGGCAGGGTAGACCACTTCAAACAGGACACTGCATGTGCTGTGTTCAAGAGGTTTTTGTTAGACATATTGGCATTAAAATGTGTCCAGATGTGGTTGAAATACCTGATGGCTGTTAAAGGCAGAACCTGCAGCTTTGAAGAACAGGTTTTCCACATGATTAAATCCACGAGAGAGCTAAGGATCTCAGCTACAGTACTCTCTGGCCATGTGATACATTCAACAGCACTTTTTCTCTCTTCTAAAATTATGTCAATAGATACAATCCAGGTCTTAGCAGAGCAATATGGTAATTCAGATAATTTTCTGACTGAATTAGAAACCCCCTGTTCTATGGAAGCTTGCAGAATAGTTTCCACTTTTCAATTATAGTGTTAGTGATTGTGTATCTGAATTTCCTGCCTTTGGATAAGGCAGTGAGGCACAGATGAGGCTACCACCTTTCCTTTCAGTGGGCTGAGGGCAACTCTAAGAGGTTCAATAAGGCAAAGTGATGAGTCATGCACTTCAGTCTCAACAAGCCCATGCAGCACCACAGGCTGGGGGAAAAGTGGCTGCAAAGTGGCTCAGCAGAACAGAATAGGCTGGTGCTGGTTGACATCCAGCAGTGGATGACATGAGCCAGCAGTGTGCCCAGTTGGCCAGGAAGGCCAATGGCATCCTGTATCAGCAATAGTGTGGCCAGCAAGACCAGGGCAGTGATTGTCCCCCTGTACTGGGCATTGGTAAGGCCACACATCGAGTGCTGCATCCAGTTCCAGGCCCCTCATTACAAGAAAGACATTGAGGTGCTGGAGTATGTGCGGAGAAGGGCAACGGACCTGGTGAAGGGTCTAAAGCACAAGTCTTACAAGAAGTGGCTGTGGGAGCTGAAGTTGCCTGGAGAAAAGGAGGCTCAGAGAGGCCCTTACCACTCTCTGTAACTACCTGAAAGGAGGCTGTGGCAAGGTGGAGGTCAGTCTCTTCTCTCAGGCAACCAGTGACAGGATGGGAGGATACAGCCTTAAGTTGTTCAATGGGAGGCTAGGTTGGGTATTAGGAAAAATTTCTTCTCTGAAAGAGTGTTTAAGCATTGCAACAAGCTGCCCAGGGAAGTGGTAGAGTCACCATCTCTGGAAGTATTTAAAAATGAGTAGAGGTGGCACTTAGTGCTGTAGTTGAGTGGGTATGGTGGTTATTTGATCAAAGATAGGACTTGAGATGTTGGAGGTCTTTTCCAATCTTAATGATTCTGTGATTTCTGAACTGCTAGAACTCTTCCATTTTAGATGATCAGTGACAAATTTTACTCTTCTGTGTATCATTATCTTAATGCAGCCTCCTGTGTTGTAGCTGTATAGGCCCAGTGAAGCTTCTTTCTACTCTGTCTAGTCTTGACCTACAAAGCAGATCAGAATTGCTATATAATGTTCTTCTTTTGATGTTGTGGCAATTTTTCAAGTAGGATCAACTTATTTGGTCTGGTGATGTAAAATAAAATCTGAAAGCATTTGTAGTATTATGGATTGAAAAGGGAAATGCTATCGTGTTATCATGCAATCTTTGTGATTAGATAATTACAGACCCACCAGCCTTGTAGAGCAAGGAAAAACATCAGGTTACAAGTAAATAGTAGAACTAGGAGACTATTTTAGATTCAAGACAACTTTGACATGAGCACAGACAACTCAGAGGGTTCTTGACATTCTGATATAATAATGTTTGGTTAAATTTGGGATCGTTCTGAAATATTTATTGGAAAAAATGATCTTAAATGGTGAGAACTATGGACTTTGTGTCAGAAAAAAAGGCAAGACATCCTGACTGAATGAACTGTTGAATTCTATGTGAATTCCTTCTCTACATCCCTCAGCCCTCTTTGAAATAGGCAGACTTTTATTTAGGTAGTCACAAAGTTTATTTGAGGTGAAGCTCCTTGTTTAGAAATGGTACTTTGCATCTTAGATTGTTGTAACATGTAATTTCACAGAGTAGTCTATGTTCCACTCTCCAGGCAGTTGAACATCATCTCTGCTTCTCACCCTAGGGAGTGACTAGTTCATTGGCCATGTCATGCAATCATATCACAAAATCCTTGGGGACTGTCAATGTTTAATCGGCCCTTAATGAAGCCTGCCAGATCAGCTTACGCTATTTGTCACTATTTTCTGGCCTGCCTGCCAGAGCCTTGGCAATGATTTGTGCTTCTAAAACAAGGAAAGAAATAGGCAGACCTGCAGTTGTGAACATTAACTCAAATTGAAATCCTTGACAAACCCAGGCAGACATCCACCTTTGATCTGTTTCCTGTGTGTTCTAGGCTAGGTGAAATCAGTTTAGTTTTAATCCCTATAATGACTATTTTCTTGGCTGAACTCAGGCAGGATCCATATGTGGACTGAGGCCAGATGTAGGGCCTGCCTACTCTCTGGGATAGGCAAGAGTTCAGGAACCCTCAGTCTGGAAAAATCACAATGGAGTGCACAGATCTCTGGCTTGTTAGTGACCATGCACTGAGCTAGATTGTGCATTTCTGCACTGAACTGCCCAGCAGTTCTGGTTTATGAGTCAAGTATGCAGATCCCTGCCAGCTCAGGTGGCCCCGCTCCTGCATTAGACGTGGCTTTAAATACCTAATGGCCACCTTAAATACCTCAGGCAGGAATGTCAGCCTTCAAAACCTGCCACTTAACCCAAGTGTCTGGAGATGCTAAGCAGCAGAAAGCGCTGAACAGCTGGGCATCTCTCTCATACCTTGGCATGTCAGAATCATCACAGAAGACACTCTGTGCCTGTGCTCTCTGAAGAGGTTAATCTGGCAGAGCTCAGAAAGCACCTGTTGAGCCCCAGCAAAACAGCTCCTGTCATCAGGGGCACGGAAACCTTATTCTATGCCTAATGAACAGCCAATTACTGCGGCAGACACTGGATTTTGAAGGTTAGTGCCTTAAACAACAGCTTGACTACAGGCTATGCAGTGGTCTTTGTTCTCTCCCTCACTCCCTTTTGTTTTTTACTAATATCAGGAGAACTTCGGGAAGATTCCTACCTTAGAATAACCTAAAAAGATATGATTAAATAAGGGAATGTTGGTTAAGCTTTTATTTGGCTGTTAGTAGATTTGACCCCAAATCTGTCATCTCTTGAGTACTGTAGTTGGCTCTCTTCTTGTCCTCGGTCAGATTTTTTAAGACAGGGAATTTAACTCAAGAATGAGTATGTATGAATCCCAGTTGGAGACTGGCATTTTCCTTCGGTCCAGATGAGGATACCAAGTTCATTGAGAAAGTTTAAGATCTTAGCATTTACAGTAGATAAGCTGGGCAGCTCTGTGCTAATGTGCTGGCTTTTGTGGGTGTCATTCCTGTGGATTGCTTAAGTACAGAACTCTTGGCAGCAGGATCTGCAGACTGCAAGGCACCTTGTGGTGAGGAGTGGACACCCCTGCCTGTGCCTCTTTGTGAATCTGTCTCTCCCTTTATTTACTAAGCTGTCTTTTCCTCATCCAAAGCATGCCAGTTCAAGGAGATAGGAAGTAGGACTTATTTTCTATAATAGGACCGTGAGAGAAAAGAGACTGCAGTACCAAAAGCAATATCTGATGAGCAGTCAGTACCCTAAAACAAGTAGCCTGTCTATGTACTTGCCTAGTGTGGAGTTAAGTGAAGTGGCTTGTTGACTAAAAATTTCTTTTGGAATAAGTGATGCAATGTTGTACAAAGGGTTTCTATTGACACTTCTATCTCTGAATAAAGCCATATGTAATATTGTGTTGCTAATATATTTTTTCATAGACCTGATATAATGACGTGGGGAAAGGTGGAAAACATGATAAATACTGATGGAATGGGTGGAGGACATTTTAAATAACCACTGAAAGGCTGCCTTTCTCAGCTGTATGGTAGGCTGTAGGGCTGCTCTCATGTTCCATGATATGTGCCAAACAATGTGCAAGTCATAACAGCTCAATTACATTTTTTTCTGTATCTATTCACCGAGAGGCCATTATTGCAGATCTTGGGCTGTCAGGAGAAGCTTGGACTCCTAGAGTGAGCTAAGTCCTTGCTGGAAGGAAACTAACAGCAAGTTCACAGGTTACAGCTGCATCTCTGTGTGCCTGAGTCCTGCTGTGAATGCAAATCTTTCTTTTGTTAGTCCTAACTGCCTTCTCAGCAGCATCTCAGCCAGGTCTCTTCCAGCACGATCGGAGTTTGGGGTAAGAAATGTAAGTGCTGGATGTTAATGTACTGGAAGCACAATGGTATTGGTGAAACGCCCTCCTGAGGCTGGTGCTCAGACACCCCGTCCTTTGCTTGAGGAAGCCACAACTCTTTATGAATTGGAAATACACAGTCTACACAGCCAAATGGAGAGAGATCCAAGTTCATGCTGCTTTCACTCTGAGCTGGCTAGATGTTACTTAGCTCAGCCCAGAAGTCATGTAATATGTTGGCTTTTGCTGTGCTAGGCTTTTCTGTGTTGGGAGACTTGGCACAGCTATGAAAAGTTGTTGAGCCTTCTCATTTCATGTCAGATGTTTGGGTTTTTATAAAAAAATAAGCTATTAGCTTCATTGCTTTATGTTGTTATAATATTCATTTCTCAATTTGTCCCTGTTGCTGTCTTTGTGCAATGTACTCTTTGAAGTTCAAGGTTTTACATGGCAGAATGCCAGAACTACACGAGTTTAAGTGACAGCTTAGCTTTTTCTAATCTGCTTAAGGAATCATTTCATTTTTTTGCTTTTCTTTTTGAGTATATTGTCTTTCCTGAGGCCACTAATTACATGTTTCACTAGACATTGTCTAATTATTCTGTAATTTTGTATGTAAGATTAATTCGTAAGTGGATGTAGATGGTTTGTTGAAAATATTTTCCCTTTTTTTTTAAATTTTAGAAGGCAAAAGGTTGATTGTAACACACTATGGTTGTAGGTCCTGTGGATAGAATATTAGAATATGAGCACCCTGGGGTTCAGAAGTCGAATGTTAGAGGTGCTTGACTCCTGTGTAATGTTTGTCTAGGAATGTGATATTTAATAAATCATACAAGTTTCAGTCATGTAAGTTTTAGACTATCCTGCTGATGCTGAACTTCCTCAAACCCAATGGAAGTTAACACCATGCATAAAATTTCCTTTGTTTTTCTGTGTAAAAGAGAAAGAATATTAATGCTTTCACATCTTCATACAACACTTGAGTTTCATGAAAAGGTATGATTTTCAGAGTAAATGTCCTGTATATGTCAATTTGGATATTCAATGCAATTTATGAAGCAGTTTTCTGCTTTAATTTAAAAGTGCAGGGAAACCTCTTTGAGGGATATTGTGTTAGAGAATGTCCCATGACTTGTGTCATCAGTAAGTTTTTTGTGAAACCCTGCTCTCGAACACTTGGAAAAGCCAGATCCGAAACAACACTTCACGCTCAGGCGGCATGAGTTTCCTCTGTTAGAGTGTCTTCACTACACAAGTAAAAAGATAAATGCTGTGGGGTTTGAAGTAAGGCTTCATGCCTGCTGTGTCCCACCTGGAGAGCCCGTTCGCATGGGGCAGTGTAGGAGGACATTGCTTAAGTTTTGGGAAAATGTTCTGTAGGCTGAGTGCTCTCTGTTGTTCATCTTCTGAGCAGGAGTAGAGAAGAAAAACAGTCCCCATATATAACAACGTGGTTCATGTTAATAAGAGTTGCTAGGTTGGCAGGTCAGGAGAGGTATCGATCCACTGAGTCACAACACAGATGTCTCAGAAGTAGGGTTTTAGTAAAGTTTCCCCAACACTATTGTTCAAACTGAAATCACCAATTTTGTGTAAACAGGTAGCTTTGCCTTCTTAACCATTTGGCTTTTGATTTGTATTATCAGTAAAAGGGTTATCTGCAAGGGTGGCTGCAGTTGGGGGGAGAAGGGAGACATCTACCTATCCATTACACGGGAGTCACCAAACATCTGTGATGTGATGTCATTCTTAACCCAGGCAGGTGACTTTAGTGGGGCCCTGGCATCTCCATGTGCCCACTGCAGTCTGACAGACCTGCCCAGCCCACCATGGCTGTGGGCAGGTTTGTCTCGTCTGAGCTGAGAGCAAAGTCACATAAACAGCAGTGTGCCTTTTCTGCTTCTGCTCCACTGCACACTATGCCTCACTGACTCAAGCAGCTCCTTTCAGGCGCTTCCCTGAGTTTTAACATAGCATAATTTCATAATGTAGGGTAAGTGACTTTTGAAGCTGATATCTCAGTTTTGAATAGCATAGATGTAAGTGGTATTTGGGCTGACATCTTTAACTGAGGTTCTGGTTGATGGAAGAATAGACACGCAGCGAAAAACTCAACTCTGCAGGATGCAGTATTGATTGCTACACTGAGCCATGGTGTCAAGTATATGCTTCCCTTCCTCTTTGCATCCCACAAGTGCTCAATAACAGACCTTGTTTACTGGCATTTACAAATTATTTTGTCTTTGTGACTGATGCAATGACATGTCCCCTTACACTCTCATTAAACTTGTAACATCATCTGGAGTTTTTTAATCCTATATTTCTAATGCAGTTTTTAAATAACTATATTTTTTGCCCCCCAGACAGATCAGCTCTTAATTTATAATGAGAATTTCAGGGTTAGATTATTTTTAAAAAGAATCTAGGCCATATACATTATGTAAGGTTGCCATAGTAACAGTTTCTCTGAGGGGAAAACTGGCTGTCAGTAGTTTCCACAGAAACCACTTCCCGCTGAGCCAGGTGCCTCCAAGGGAAGTGAAGGGAATATAAATGAGAGAGAGAAAGACGCACACAGATGTCATATGACCTCTGCGGCATCCCTGCACTGTTGCAAATTCAACTGAGCATTTCTGGGTTTATTTTTAGTTTGTTGTTTTTGATTGCATGAGTGGCACCTTCCCTTGTCATGTAAAGTCTGGCCACCCTTTCCTCACACGGAACTGGTTTTGCAGCTGGAGGTACAGCGATGCTCCGCCTTGGCAGTGAACTGACCACATCAGATACTAAAGTCCAGTGCTGTGGGAACCACTGCGCATGGGAGAATTTAAATGGTAAAAGAGAATTCCGCCCCCCTTTTTTATTAACTTTTTTTTTCCTAAAAGAAGTCAGCAAAGACAAACAGGTATGGAAATACTTCCTTCCAGAGAGGAGGGAAGCTCAACTAATTTGTCAGTTAGTGGTTTTGGTTTTGGGGGGTAGAAGCATACACTGCTAGGAAAAATGTATTCTGAAAGATTGAGATGTAGGACAAAAAATTAACACAAGTCCTAGAATTTGTCAACTGAGGAAAAAAAGGAGAAATTTCTTTAATGTACTTTAATGTCACTGAGGCAAGTATGGATTAACATTTCTGAAATCCTTCTGCACTTTTTTTCTTCACAAATAGTGTTGATTTGTTTTATTTTTTTTTTCAAGGGCAATAAACCCGTGGCTTAGTGCAGCCATAACTACAGATTAACGTGCTGGCTACTTCATCTTCATCCTGTCATCTCTCTGCTGCTTTATGGGGAAAGCAGGCTGACATGGTTATTAAATCTGGCAGCTGTGTTGTATGCACATGGGAAGCAAGCAGAGCACAGCATATAGAAAATGAGTAGCTTTCAGATAACAGCCTTCGTTTCACTGCTGCAAGACTTGAAAGGCAGCCTAAAAAGCACTTTCTCTTCTTTGTAATCATCAGTCGCTGGATCAGTGCGCAAATATCACAAATACAGTTGCAAATGTAAGTATTCCTTGCCTGTGTGGTGCTTTCAGATTGCTAATTAAGGTTTCTACCTCAGTCTTCTGCTTGAAAAAGCAGAGAGATGAAAGCTGAAAACATCCTGACAGGGAAAGCTTCTCTGCAGTATTGTTCTGGCTTTCAGTGGAAGAGCTACTGAGGGAAAGGGATGCATGAAAGCTTTCCACAACAAGTAGTTTGTAGTTGTGTTGATTTTGGGGATGTCTGCTTGCCATTTTGTCTGTGAGAGGAGAAGTCAAGCAAATGCAGGAGGTACTTACAGAGAGATGTTTTTCTGCTTAGATTAGATAGTATTAGATATACAGCAAAAAAGATACTTCAGTAGAAATAGACAGCTTGTGAGCTCATAGGAGAGAAATCTTCCCTGGTATTTTTCACCTGGAATATTTTCTTTAAAAATCCGTAAATGCAGACCCGGACTTCTCATTAGGAAAATCGACAGTACCTTATTATCAGAAGCGCAAACAAATAGTCATCATAAGGGGCACCAGTAAGTCTGCATCTGACCCAATAAGAACAATGAACACAGCACGGTGAGCAATGCATGTTTTTCACCAGTCTCACTCTGTCTGTGCATGAAGATGATCTTTATCTGCTATGTGGCATGAAGACAGGATAGTAAGGTGGTTAGCAAGCAGTGGAGTTGAAGGTTTCTCAGTGTTGTGGTGATACTGTAAGGATGAGAATTGGTGTTTGTCAGCATTTTTTTGTCTCACAGCACTGAAGAAACAGCATCTTGGTTTTTATTCTCCTCTGTAATTCAAAGCGTCTGTAGTGCAATTGTTGAGTTTATGGCTAGTGAATTCTTACTGTGCTGTGAATGAAATCTGCTTATTGAAAACAGGCTGTGATCAGTACCAGGTATAAATGTCAGATAATTGCACAAGAAATGCAGGTTGTAGTCAGTCTGTTTCTGTTGCTACATCATGTTTCTGGCTTTATTTACAGGTTTTGGTTTTTTGTTGGGGACCACTGTGGTGCTGTAAGCTTGTTGTGAGCCATATGAAAATGTCATTTTAATAGTTAACAGGTGACTGCCATTGAGTGACTAAGGAGAGAATATGTGTGTTATATTGTTTGCTGCAATAGAGGGCTAAACATATTTGTGGTATAATGATAACGCTTGATAATGCTGCTATATCACATATATGTTTGATCAATCTGTTGTTTATAAGCTTCTTTCTGGAATACTTCAGTCTCGTCTTACACATGTGTATAAAAGCCTGTCTTCATTGTAGCAAGTAAAAGGTGATTTTGAAGCTTCTCTTTCCTTCCTCTTGTCTGTTTCCCTTCAAAGACAGTTAGAAATTCAGAGCTTCTCTGAAACTTATCTGTGAAAATGGTCATTTTTGATGACAGCTGTGGAGCTAAGCTTCCCAAGCTTGAGTGGCAGCCAGCCAACTGCTGAGACAAGTGGTGACCTTTCAGGACAATGTCTCTCACAAAAATGTCAAAATATTAAAATGGCAGGCATCAAATGCCATGTGCGTGGGGAAGGGTAGTCAGCTGGCAGGCTTTCAGCTGAAGGCAGTTAATCCACTGCTTGATTGGATTCAACATTGAAAGCTACCGCCTGAGTCTCTAAAATATAGAGAAATTATTCATATGTGTCCTAAATAATTTCATAAGTTCTTCTGGGAAAATTTGGGACGTGGATGGAAAATTTCAGAGGTTGTTTCGTTTAAAATCTGCTCAGACATTTCCCTGACAGACACCCAGATACCCATTTGGCCTTAAATTTTGCTATTTGCATTGTATACCAGTTTTCCTCCCAAATCTGTTATCCAGAATGCAAATGGTTCCTGATGAAGCCTAAGCAAAGTTCATCAGTGTGCAGCAGGATGCTGAAGTTCTGATAGCATGGGCACTGACTTTTTAGGCATATGCTCACTGAATCCTGAACAGTCCCCTGCAGTTCTTGGTGCTGCAGCCCTGAGCTGAAACCTCATTTGCTATCACACACATCGATGCTTTGTAATTTTCTTTGAGGGCACTGAGGTGTGAGCATTCCCATGCTCGCTGGTGTGTCAGATTCTCAGATACCTTTACCCCCTGGTAACAGAACAGTGACATTGTGATAGGCTGCCGTGTTGGTTTCCTCCCTGCTGCATAAATATTTCTGGGTGGGAAACTGCCTGATCCGTTACCTTGGCCTGTAGGAAAGCCAGGCAGCTGATCAGGGAACAAACCTGTTCACCTTGTGGTTGACCTCTCTTGGACAATAAGAAGGAGTGCACTACTGACTGCACTGGACCAGTCTTGTCCAGCCAGTTTGCAACTGGCCACAGTTCAAGAGAATTCTCAGTATTCTCAATGCAAAGCACAGGGTGAGATGCCAACACAGGTAACCCCTACAAAGTATTCAATGTTCAGATTTAATAGTGCCAAATCCATCGTTACTTACCAAGATGCTGAAAAGAAATATTGTCCTTTCCAGTATTTATTTCCCTTTCTCCTTCCCTTTCAAGATAGGAGTTCTGTGTCCCTCCAAGTTTTTTTTCTTTCTACAAGCAAGCAACTTTCTGTAACTGTTTGAGTGTTCTTCACTGCTGCTCACAGAAGAAGTGTGTCCCTCCCACTCTGTCCTTTAAAACTGGGAACTTTGCATTCCATGACCACGTTCTCTCTACTATAGTCATAGGAAAGGCTAAGTCTCCATGTTGGTCTTTTCTTTCCAGTTAGTATTGTGTGATCACTCCTCCTTTCTCCTAATTCCCTGCAAAGAATTTTGAGGCAAATGAGGTAGGTAAGGACAAATTCTCATAAACATCTTAGGGAAATTTATCCTTCCTCCTTCCTTTCCTTTCTCCCTTCCCCCATTTTCAGATTTCTGTCTGCTTTGACACAAAGATTTCTGTGATTTGAGACTTACTAAGATGTAAAAATCTGTTTGGAAGAAAAGTATTATGCTCATCTAGTTGAGGAATAAAAAGGTAGCTGGGGTACCAATTAGTGTAACTTACCACAGCACAGACACCTATGCTGAGTGTTGGATTTTTATGTTCAAACAGCAAACCTGTGGTCCAGGTAAACCCAAACATGTGGTCCAATCTAGGTCCAATCCCTGATAAAGAAAAAATAAAATAGGGCTGCTACTGTTTTCTGTGGGCTTTGCATGAAGAAAACCATCTGAGAAAAATACCTGCAGAGCAGTAATTTCTTTTAAATCAAATTATTCAGGACTTGGTTATTTCCACCTGTGCAGTGTCAGATCAGTTCATTAAACATCAGTTGTTACACCTGATACAAAATTCTGACTTGTGCCTAGACTGCTTACAAGCAATGTTACAGAAACCTCCTTAACACACACTTACCACCATTCTTGTCTCTTCATCTGCATTCAGAACACAGATGTCAGTAGTATCTTACAACTGAATTGGTCGTCAGGATACCAGAGTTTGCTTAGACATGGCCTTGCAATTGCTTCTAATTAAAATTAGAAAATTACATACATTTACTGTGACCTTATTTCAAAGCTGTCTTCACTGATTCATTTGGAATATCTCCCTTAGGCTGTCAGTGTTTAGCTATTAAGTTAATGAAGTTTATTAATTGAAATTAACTCAACTGACCAAAACGTGACTATAATTACAAAATAATTGTGGGCCTCCAACAAAGATTCCCCTTAAAATCATTGAGACAGTATTGACAATTACTAAGTTGATAAGGTTCATGATAAACTTAATTATTAAGGTAATAATATTAATTATTAAGTTTAATGAAGCATGTCTACCTTTGGTTACTTACAGAATCTAAATTTCAGTGTTGATTATTGACATGAAATAGCAACAGCGTGACACGTGACCATCAGACACATCATGCAAATGACACATCATGGGCCACGTGCTGCGAGTCTTCATCTGTATTTTCTGCAAGACCAACTTTTCCCATCACTCTGCTCCTTATCCATCTTATGAGTAAATTTCAGGAGTAGTCACACATCTGTCAACATCACCTTTTCTGCTATGTTTTGTTTGAATTATATGGTATAAGGTACGCAGTAGTTTTTATACCCATAAACCAGGACTGAATCTGCCACCTGAAATAAGTCAAGACAACTTAGTTTACAAAGCCACATTATAATACGCTATTCCATTCTGAAGATATTTCATTTTTTCAGCTTGTATACTCTTCAGATCATTTTTCACAAGGCAAGGCTGTAGCATATGAATACAAGCTGTAACTTAACTGAGCAGTGTAACCTACATAACTGAACCAAACTCCTCATTATTCTTTCTGTAAATATAAATTGCACAAGCCACTGTGATTTCCATTTGCCCTTTTTATTTTCAGGTGATCAACCTAGTTGTATATGCAGGAATAAAAAACTCTGAAGGATCCCAGAGGGCCAAGTTGCAGTTGAAAAGATACAGTACCACGCATTTCCCAGGATTTTCTTATTTCAGTTTGAAACTGCAGTTTACAGTAATATCTCTTTTTGCATTGACACTGCAACTTGTATCACTTTAATGACCTATTAAAAACTGAATTTAAATACATTCTGACAGTATCACTTGACCCTTCCACAATGCAGTTGAAAGGATCTATATGAATGCAAGCAGACAAACATGAAGGGCTGTTGTACTCATCGAATATCTGTCCTTTTTCTTTTCATACCGGGCAACAATGAGTAAAAGTCTGAAAGATTATTTGCAAGCATGCAATTAATCATAAATCCAGCTTGATCTGGATGGATAAAACAGTAGTTTGTCAATCTGGTTAGCTAGTACTTTGAAAGGACTTTGCAGAATTCATTAGTTCAGGAATATTAAAATGGGTGCCTCTTTTTTTATGAGACAATAATGTGATTCCCAAATGGATTAGCTAGGAAGTCAAAAGGAAAGCAATTTATTCCCATGGTGGTATGGATTACTGTTAAGAACATTCTGAAATCCTGTCCTATCAGTCATTTATTTCAAAGCATTCTTAAAAGTAATGCCCCATTTTTTAAAGCCAGTAAATCAGAAATAATCAAATCACTGCAGCTTGACTTTTAGAAAGATGGGTAGTCTTAATTTCAAGGCTTCAATACTTTTGACTCTCCTTTACCTATCTAGGGAAGTCACTGAAAAAAGTTGAATACCTTTTCTGTTTTCCTTCCCCCCTCTCCTTCAGTTCAGTGGAAATTCACTCACACAAGGGGCTTTTTCAAAAAATGGGAGAGTTTGCAGCCTGATACTGAGCTACTTCTGTTGAATGCTTTGTAATGAGTGAGTCTCCACTCTTCTTTGGAAACAGGTTCACTGGAATTAGTGCCTTTGGCTCTGCAGAGAAGTTCCTGCTCAGCGTCAGGGCTGGGTTTTTGAAAGGGAAGGTTGACATCAACTCCCTTGATGTTCTGAGTGTTGCCCTACTGACATACCTGAATCCATAGGTTGCTATAGCTGTGTTATAGTATGTGTGGTACTCAGGTTTTAAATTAGTCATTAGTTAATCCTGAGGCACTAGGTAATTGCTGGGTAAAAGTAAAGCAGTGAGGCTGAAAACTGACTGAAGTAGTAGATAACTAAAACCCAAATTATTTTTTAGCATGTTTGGAGTTTCCAGGAAAATATACTTATTAACCTTCGGCCAGGACACAGCCATCCTACAGGTGAATGTAACTTACACTGCATATTCTCATAGCAAAATTTTACTTCAAATGGGCTGGAACAGCCAAAGTGCTTTTTTTTTCCTATAAAATTAAGATTCGTCCTTTAAAATAAGAAATGGAGAATTTGTTCAGTTTTTCTTTTGTTTTTGAGAAGTTAAGAATTTTGAGAATTTTTTTAGTTAACAGGGTGAAGCTGGTAACATTACATGCCATTGGAGAGTGCTTATAATGAACACCATGCTATGACATCAAAGGTTCTTCTATAAATCAGTAATTATTGATGAGAAAAGAAGTCATTATTTTCACTGTAATTATGAGGAGACATGTGATGGCTTGCTTTGGTTCTGACCTTGATTGTCCATGAACTAAAATAATAATTGCAGATAATTCCTTTTTTTCTACAAATGTTTATTTCTTGATCAGCATCACAGAGTGTAGGTAAGGGAGGACACCATGCAAAACACTTCTATTTCTTGGGAAGTATGAGTTTATCCTTTTGGGGCAACAAAAGGCCGCATCATTGGCTTAGGGTGGTGCTTTAAAAAATATTCTGTCCTTACTATATTTTCTGAAAGGTTTTCCTTTGTTTTACTCTTGAAGATGTGAGGGCAGATAGACACAAAGAGGACCTCATCTGATTGCAAGTGCTGTGGAGAGCAAAATGAAGACAGTTCTTTGACACTCCCTGGTCCTCAGCCAGGTAGCCCTGGGAGAAATCAGAGCTGATGTTATGCAACTCTTGATTTATGGAGCTGAGAAAAAATAGCTTAGATCCTTCAGTGCCAGTGAACCCACACTACTCTGACCCTATCATCTGGAAAGCCTTTTCCTGTAAATGTAGTTTGGGTTTGTCTAAGCAACAAGTGGCACAACATCACTATGTCATGTTCTGAGCTTCCAGTGAACTTTTTAAATAAAGGTGTTTATAAAGGAGTGCAAGAGCCCTTCAGCTGATTGCTTTAATCAGGTATGGGGATTGAAAGTAGATGTAGGGCTGCCTATCACACTGGCAGTGCAATTCTCTATGTCAGTGGATTGCTGTCTCTTCACAAGACTATTTGTCAATGGGTATGTGTACAAAGAAGTCCATAGTAGTTTGTTTATCTACTGATTTAGAACAGATGTTCAAATAGCACAATTTTCATGAAGGAGGGATTGACAAAGAGTGCAGCTGGGGTGAGGATGGTACAAGAAACTCCATCCGTCATTTTCCAAAAGGCACAATGAATGGCTTAATTGTTGCTACTAGCAATTGTTGGACATTTTATTTGCTATAGCCAAAGTATGATCCCACAGAGAGCCAACTTGGAAAAATACAGTGACAGAGGAGTCCTTCTCCTGTTCACTTGGCTTCATTCACTGAACAGATTCCACTGACTCTACCTGGACCAAGGCCTTCCACTATTGCTCACCTGCAAAGCACACTCCTTGACCACCATGAGGTCCTGAGTTGGCTGATATAGTTGTAATTAGGGAAGGAACACCCCTGACAGTGAGGAAATAATGTTAGCACAATATGCAATAAAAAGAACAGTATTTCATATTGGGGAATTTTTTTAAGACAATGTGTCTTCTGGCAGAGCTCCACATGGGAATATTTCTCCTCATACCAGAGAGTTTCCTTCAGTGCCTTGTGAACTTAAACTGTCCACTTCCACTGAACTGGGTTTGATGTGTCTTGTTTAATATTTTCTACTGCTGCAAGGCTGATATTTAAGGTATGCTACGCAAACACCAGGAAAGTACAGAAAGCAAGATGTCTGTATCACATGAAAAATTTGTCTCCCAAGTGAGTATGGATCAGGACACAGTGAGGTTCATCTACATATACATGTGATGCTTAAAAATTCATTTTCTGGAGTAAAGCCTCTTCCTATTGTTTAATGCTCAGGTTCCTAATGCAAAGCAGAGGGTTTTAGTACTTGTCAGATAAAGACACCTGAATTTTTGTCATGCAAAGCAACCTGATTTTTCTAGTCTTGCTGTCAGGAAGAAGTCATTGATTCTGGCTGATTATTTTTTTAATGAGGCAAACATCTAGCATGAAAAATTTAACCCTAGCCACTAAAGACTGTCAATCTATTACCTGCTGAAGCAGAGTCACTTAATGGAGACATACAAAATTACCATGCTTACAGATCATAGTATCAAAATGCACTAAAATTGCACAGTTGACCACAAAATGCTGCTTTGGGCAAATATAGCATTCAGTACCTCTGTGTTGCAAGGAGGTTCCTAACACAGGAACCTGTAACAAGATTTCTTACAAAAAAAACTAAATGGTATTTTATGCTTTTGAGGATGGTATTAAATATCTCTGTGGGTTCTTCCCCTTCCAAAAAGCGATATTGGAACTTGCTGTAGGGTCTGAGATTACTGTGGATGAAGAAGGAACTGAAAGGCAAAAGGACTGGACCATCTTCAGTTTCGTTTTTTGAAATGCTACTGGGAAAATTTAACTTCTTCCCTCATTCACAAGTTAAATAGATTTTTGAATCTGCAGAATATTTCCTTTTCAGAGTGCCTGTGTCCTGTTACTCTGTATTGTGGACATTGATGCTCTTGAATCCTCTGGAGTATCAAGGGAACATGTGAACACATGTGTTTTGTTTTCAGCATCATCATATCTAGGGATGCCAGTGGGATGAACTACAAGATAAGCTTCCTTTCTGGCTGATTTGTGCTTTTTTGCTCTTTAACCTGTCCTTAAAATGACCAAGAAACACAGCTTTAAAGTAACTACATTAATCCAATCAATTTCTGAATTTTAGCAATTATATTGCAATTATCACTGCCTCCTTCTGTGAGGTCTCATTCAGCTTGAACTTGAGTCAGAAAGCAACCAAGAGCAAACAACAATCCTTTAAAGGTGTCACATTGCTGACCTTGATGAGCATGCAGAAAAGCACAAGGGAACGCTCACAGATCTTCAAGGCCTGCTGTTCATCCAAACACTGAGTACTATGCAATATTTCCTCACACAGATTTTTTTTCCTTGCATGCAAATAGAATCACAGTGTGTGAGCTATAATGTAATCCATGTTGTAGCCTGGGTCAACACAAAGGCCCTGGTAGAGCAGCTGTGACTGTTTTAACAGAATCAGGGGGTCATTGCTCAAGGAATGAGACAGAATATTCATTACTTTTAGAGCAATAAGAAGAATGAATGCTTGAAGAAGCGGCTTTTTCTTTTAATAAGTGGTTGTTAAATAGAACATAAAGGAGACTGAGATGTAACTGATTTCATATTACTGTAAAAATACCATAGTGATGCTGGATCCAGGTTATAGAGATTATAATTTTATTTCATGTTGCATGTACCTTCAGAAAAGGCTTCCTAATTTAGATAGCACTGGTATTGCTTTTGCATATACATTTTTATTTATTTATTTGCTTGAGATAGAATATGCAATATCTCCAAGGTTCTTTGCTGGCTAGGTAGTGTTTCAAAAGACTTCAAGTTCCTTCCCTCCAGTTAACATTTGCCAGAAACCTATCTTGATATTTTTGTTTCCAAATAAAAATATGTAATTTAGTTGATTTTAGACTCACATTGAATAAATAATTAAATGTCATGTTTAATTCTTAGTTATGTCCTTGGTACTTTTCCATTAATTACAAGGATGTTTTTATGTAGATTTCTCCCTGTAACTTGCAGTTGCTGTGTAAACATACACTCTCCTACAAATACTTTCTCATAACAAAATATATATTTCTGAAACATTTTAGCATTCCATGAATTCCATTTCTCTTCAAATCAGTAAGACCATATGGAACAGAACTTCATTCTTCAGTATACATGTTTCATAGGTTTGCTTGAATTTTATAGACCGTACAGAAATCTGTGGTAGGTACTTTCACTCTGAAATGAGCCATTTGTCTATAGACTTCTTTGTTGTTCTTGCCTTTAATAAGAACCTTTGTATGTTCAGTCTGCTGATGTTGTCTGTTATCCATTTTCACTCAGGTTCTTATTTGTGTGACTGACTCAGGAATTACTTGGGATTATTTCAACCCCCAGTTCAGTTTTCTTAGGCTGCTATAAAATGGCATGACATAATTAAATCCAGACGTAGGGGTGGTTTGGTTCTGATTACATGACAGGTTTAGCCATATGCTCCTTGGATCAGGGGTATTTCTATACTTTGAGTTCTCCTGTATGGCTAAAGTTTGTAGTATCTTTTAATGTTAAGGTCTTCTTTCCCTCTCCTACTGCTCAGAATACCTTTATAACAGAGCTTTGCTTGAGAACTATCATGTCCCTGTTTTTACAGGAGGATAGGTAATCCTTAGGAACTTGACTAGTGAACACCTGGTACTCATCAAAATTCCCCCTCACTAGCCTGATATATGAGGATACTGAAAACTTGGACTGTTGTGTTTGCTTACAGGCTCCTATCAGTACTGACTAAGATCTTTTAAAGGCATTTCTTTATCTAAGTGAATGATCCTGACCTTTGTGATGCCTCTGCAGTTTCAAGCATTTAAATTATTTAAGTGTTTCCACATGCTAGGTAACTAGCACATGTTCTCTAGGCTTGCTAGGTAGAAAGGGTATGTAGAAGTGAGTTGGGTATAGCATTTTTCTTGGTATTCCACTCCCTCCAATTCAGCAAGTGCAAGTAGGCATAAAATGTGTGAGTAGTCTTATTCAAGGAGAGGTAAACTCCTGATCCACACTGTGAGAGGGGAGGGACAAGTCACATCTGCACCATTAGGCTCAGGCCACTCTGGCCATTATTGAAGGGGGTGTGTATGTGTGAAGGGAGTTAATTCCTTTTAGTTCCTGGATAAATGCATGGCTGACCTCATTGATGTGACAGCGAAATCAGCGGGAGTTCTCATATGCTTGGCAGGAAGGCACGTATTAAAGTGCTTTCTTTGAACCAAGGTCACTGCATTGCTAATCTGAGCATTTTTCCTGTGATGGGCAAATACCTCTTGGTCTCTGAGCACCCTTTGCTCTTGCTGATGCAGAGGTTTGGTTCTGTGCCAAGGAAGCAAGTGGGATATTTACTGCTGAGTTCAAGATGAATAGGGTTTCTAATGGGAGCAGGAGCCATGGCTATCTTGAGGGCAGTCTTCTAATTAATTGTACCTGTTTGTTGTGTAACAGCAAGGTCTTTGCAAAAGACTTCTTTTGAATATCTCCCTTGAGTTCTTCTGTATGAGCAAGAACATCTCAGCCCACAGAGAAGGGCAAAGAACTGGAGAGGTGTTTTTTTTTCTTTTCCTTGTGAACAAATTCACATTGCAAAGGCCATACCTAATAAGGAATTTGTCTGTTCCAAAGATACCACTGGAAATGTTTATACTGTTACATGGAAGAGCATTTCTTGGAGACAAGTCATCATGTAATTTGAAATTAGGGTGCATGTATGTGCTGGTGTCTGTGTCTCTATTTTGGCTCTTTTTGTCAGAGGACCTGACACTGAATGTAGGTTTGCTCTAAAACCAAAACATTTGTCCTTCTGAAATATTTTTGTGGACTCTGAAGTTTATCAGAGCCAAAGGGTGATTTAGCACTATTTGAAAAATCCCACTAGAAGTGCATGAATCACTCCCAAACAGCAGTGGAATTTAAATGTTGTCTCTAGATTCATTCACAGAATTTAATAGATAAGTGCCTGTAGTGTAGTATAGCAAAGCTCAAAGTAGTTTATAGCCAGCTTGGAGATAGAAGCCAGTTATTGGCAGCATGGTGCCCAAGACAGGCTGATTTGCTTTGCTTCTTGTCTGGATAGGTTTACTCTGTTCTACAACCTCAAAGTCAGCCTTTGCCCACAGTGCATGTATTTTCAGAGGTGTATCTCCTTTTATTAGTGTATTTGTGTTATGTTTGGAATGAGTGACCTTGGAGCTGGTAGGAAATTTTAAACAAAACTTACCCTGCTAAAGTAGTTATCCTGTTTATCAGCTTTCAAAGGATGTATTTCTTAAGTCAATAATAAAAATAGTAACAGTTTCTATGTCTGAAATGTATTCAGTGAGAGCTTCAGAGCACTGTAAATGTATCCACACAGAACTTCTGTGAAATAGGTAAGACATAATATTACCACTTTACAGAGGGATATAAAAAATGAAATCACTAGCTCAGCTTTAACTAGAACACCAGTGATAGTCAGACATGACAGCTGCTGATGTACATCAGCTGTATAACCCTTGTTGTCTTTCCCCACAGCTTCTAATGCTGTAATTGTATTTTTTGTTACAGTTACAATTTCATAGTAGTACTCTGCTGCTTTTCCACTCCCATGAAGTAGAGATGCAAGTCTCTGTGTGCAGTGTGCGTTATTTACACTATTAAGTTCCGGCGGGTATCTCTGTTTGATCTGATCCGTCGTGTAGTATTACTGATGAGGTTGAAGGAACCATGGCAAGCCTTGAAGAGAGGCAGATTCTAGATAGGAAGCTGGAACATTAGAGGGAGATTCCAGCAATTGTTCAGCAGTGCAGGAAGGAGTAGTTGTAAGCCTGACCTTTCTGTGGAGAGAGCCGTGAAGAAAGAGGTGCTGACAGCAGTTGTTTCACTGAAGCCATTTGGGTGCAGGGGTAGTTCCTATAGAATATGTGGCCTCCAGGGGTTAGACGCATCCCCAGAGTCTTTTCTGGCTAGACCTCAGGAGGCACCACCAAAGGGTTAAATAGTTCCACAGTGCGTTGCTGGCTCTCTAATTAGGAAATTGTCCAAGAGCTCAAAGTCCAAAATGCTCATGGTCTGAGCTGGGACTAAGCCCAAGTTCCCATTGACTGCAGCCTCCTATGTTAGTGTGCTGCATCTGCACATGATCTCTCCCCTTGCCATTTCTGACATTAGTTTTCCTTTTTAATCGGAGAATGAAACAATTCAGCTACAGTTTAATTTCTTTTGCCAGTATCTAATGTCTTGCATTGCTTTAGCTTATGTGTTTTCTGGGAATCTGGGAACAATTTGTGACCCACTTTATAGTTGAAAGCAGGCCAGTAAAACATGACAAAAAATCTTCTCACTCTGCTACATTCTGCAGCATCTGTGGCTACTGCTGGAGAAGCAGGACAGGTCTACTCCCAGCAGCAGAATAGATATGAACAGATCAGGCTGAGCCTTAGGGGACCTGAGGTTCCTTGTTGGCCCCCAAAAGGAGACACAAAGGATAGGCAAAATGGTATCCAGCTGAACTTGTGTTTTGAGAAGAAAAGGCAGAGGGAGGCTTGGCTGAGGCCACAAAGTGGGAAAGGTAAAAAACCAGTTTTAGCAAACAAACAACAAATAGTAGAAGCCAGATACATGGATGGTAATATGAAAGGGAACAGTCAAAATGTTACCACTGCAGCCTGCAATGTAGGGAGCTGGCAAAGTTCTGCTGAATCATACCATAGAATCATAGAATATGCTGAGTTGCAAGGGACCCATCAGGACCGTCAGCTCCTAGCCCTACAAAAGCCACCCCAAGAATCACACCATGTGCCTGAGAGCATTATCCAAATGTTTCTTGAACTCAGACAGGCTTGGTCTGAGTGACAGTGCTGTGACCACTTCCCCGGGGAGTCTAGCCACTCCTCATACAGCTTCCCCTCATGGCCCTTCATCCCATTCATTGCCTTCCTTTGGACACTTCCTAATAGTGGAATGTCTTTCTTATTATCTTTCTGCACACAATATTCCAGGTGAGGCTGCCCCAGTGCAGAGCAGAGCAGGACAATCCCGTCCCTCATCCAGCTGGCAATGCTGTGCCTGATGCCCCCCAGGACACGGTTGGCCCTCCTGGCTGCCAGGGCACTGCTGACTCACATTCAACTCTCCATCGACCAGGACCCCCAGGTCTCTTTCCATGGCACTGCTTTCCAGCATCTCATTCCCCAGTCTGTACAAACATCCAGGGTTTCCCTGTCCCGGGTGCAGGATCCAGCACTTGCCCTTGTTGAACTTCACGTGGTTGGTGATTGCCAATCTGTCTAATTTGTCGAAGTCTCTCTGCAGGGCCTCTCTGCCCTGAAGGGAGTCAGCAGCTACTCTCAGGTTAGAGTTATCAGCAAATTTACTTACTATTCCTTTGAGTCCTGCATCCAAGTTGTTAATGAAGATGTTGAAAAGAACCCACATATTTTAGTTTCAGATACAGAAAACTTAAATATTTCCTTTTGTTTTGCCTGTCAGAATCTTTCTCCTATCCAATTTTTCCCTAGGAAAACAAATTATTACTGTGTTTCCAGAAACTTGCATTTTAATAAAATAAACCCATACCTTCCTTTAGAAAATACATTTCAATGAAACATTTTAGTTCTTGCTTGGAATCAAACAAAGGATTACAGGAGCTTTTGAGACCATGTGTTTAAGAAAGGCATGGCTTTGGGGGTCATAGATTTAAGTTTCACCCCAGAATAGATAGTAGCTTCTGGGGATGAGAGCCAGTTTTTTGCTTATGAAAAAGAAGGTGGTGACTCTGGTCTCCACCTTTTCCCTCTCCTCCTTCAGCGACATGTATTTACTTAGCATGGCAGGGAGATGAGTCAGATCATTAACATTTGTAAAAAGCATCCAGCAAGACAAATTCGGTCTGTGAGCTTTCACACCATTCCAGGAACATGTATGAGAAAGGGGCACACCTGTGCAGCTGGGAATGGCAATGAAGAAGAGGGGGCAGGATGACCTCTTTGGTAAAAGCAGGTTGTTAAATCAGCTTGGCCATCACACTTAGCTGGTGCCTGGGTTGGTATCATTGGCAGTGCTGGTAAGAATTTTCCCCGCATCATACAAGGCTTAAGGACAAAGGGGCAGCTTCCTCCTCGGCATAATTGTCTTAGTGGAGTTGCAGGAGTTGTACTCAGGGTGACTTTGTCTAAAGTGTGCCTTTTCAACATAGTCCACTAAATCAGCTCATTCTTGCTCTCTCTTTTGTTTCTTTATTTGTGGCTACACTGAATTAGCATCTTAAATAAATTGCCACGGGAATCAGAGATGCAATAGCCAGCTTGCTTTCTCTTGTGCATCTACAAACAGTCTTTTCATGGCAGTCTTTTCACAATCTCATGTACAGTGTTTGGACACTTAATCCATATCCATCAAGGGCTTTTCATGCCTATCCTGTTCTGCAAAAAATCTAACAGTGTAAGGTGCATAACATACGATACATGGTTGATCGTAGAACATTTCTAGCACACGTAATTTACATACAGGGATGAAACATCCCTCCTTATGGAGTGACTTGTTGCCTATTTATTGTTTCTCACTCTTATACTGATACATTATTTCTTTATTTTGTGACAAGTGGATTGTAGAAAAGAAAGAAGAGTAGGTAACTTGATTTGATGAAGCAGAGCATTCTCTTCATAGCTGACAAGGTAAGAAAAGAGAGCTTTGTAGGAAGAGAGAAAGCTGCAGACAGGCCTTGTGATGAAGAGAGCTGTGGGAATGAAACAATAAGAAAGAAGAAACGCTGAAAAGTCCTTGAAGCTCAGGACAAGAAAGCATGGCTTTCATAGGGGTATGGGCAATGTGGCTGTGGTATGGAACAAAAGATGACCTCAATTGCTGAATTCTTTTTGTGGAAAACAATGCAGGTGCGTTGGGAACAAGATCCAGGCTCACTAATCAAAATAATCAAATACTGTGATCACACGAGGGATCTTGGCAGATTTGCATGTTAGAAGTATTAGAAAAGAGCTCTGGTAAAACAGTGTTGTTAGTGTGGGTAGCACAGAGTTAACTAAGTAGGAAATCTGGGCAGAAGTAAAGACAGGGTAGGTTATATACTTCTGTGGCAGTGATGGAGCTGTGCAATTGCATCAGAATCTCATTGAAGAACATGCCTAGTATGTCTCACTGTGAAGAAAAACTTGCAAACGTGACCCCAGTACATTGTGATGCAGTACTATGTGCCAGAATTCTCCTGCAGCCTGTCAGCAGAAGGCCGAGAGCTGCGATGTGCCTTCCCATCTGAACGAGGTGCTAACTCCAGCATCTGCTTCAGCAGGGTGCTCAGCTCCAATACCAGAGAGGGAGAGAAATTACTTGTGCCAAGACTATGCAGTAATGAATGTGGTGTGATTGCACTGCTTTAATTTGACCCCAGAAGAGGATCTTAAAGTTAAGGGCTGTCAAGGCATTTAATACAATATGCCTAAAACACAGGGTGAAATGTGGGACTGGAGAAAAACAGGAAGCTGAAAAATAAAAATGAATGCTTGTAAATCACTGACATAGAGTGGTACAGGAGCCTGTACAGTCAAGTAGTAAAAACTGGATAGACTCTAACAAGAAGTAGGATGCCTTTGGGAGTGTGACAGAGAAAGGGGTAAATGCTGAGAGAGAAGAATTAATCAGAAAGGTCAGAGAAAAAAACAGTGAAACTCAAAAAGATGGCATGGGTTTTAAGGAGGATTTGTTATTTCCAAAGGAAGAAAGAGCTCAAAGAGCCTGAAGCTTGAAGCACAAAGCATGATATTTATGCAGGGACTTGTTATAAAACACTTGATGAGAGCAATTTTGGTGGCAGACAAGCCTCACAGCCAAACTAGAGACATAAAGTAGGACAGAGCTGGGATGAAATGGGATCAGCAGCTGTAAGCAGGGTATTCAATTAACTGGGAACAATTCAGTTCAAACAAAGTAGAGAGGAACTTGGGGAGACAGGTGGGATCATAGATGGCTGAGACAAGATCAGTAGGAGCTTATATTTCAGGAAGTATTCACTCCATGCAATACCTCTTTTGTCTCTGTGTTAGATGAGTAAATTGACAGAGAAGTATTTGCTTCTGTGCTCCATTGCCTTTCCTTGAATGATGTGAGGGACAGTCAGGGGCCCACGGTGTAGTGCTGATGAGGGAGGAGGCTCAACACCTCCATTTTTCATAGCAGCAAGTTGCTAAATCAGCTTGGTTGTCTCACAGAACCTTACCCTAAGGTGCCTCTGTTATGACTCTGCTCCTTCTAGGAGATCAGGACTGAAAGAACAAGCAGTTAAGATGGAGGTGAAGAGAAGCAATCATAGGAGGATCAATAAAGGTTGGGGGTCAGGTCAAGAAGGTCAGGGTAAGACATTTGTGACAGAGAAGTGAGAAATGCCATTTTCAGCAAATGAAGCATGGCAGGAAGGATGAGAGTAAGAAAAAGAGTGGACAGAAATGAAATCAGAGACTTTGCAAGTGAAACTTCTTTACAGTGAATATGAGCTAAACAGGTTTTCTGTTAGTTCATTCATATGTTTGATTGACCTAAAATGCATTGGAGGTGCCTGTGGGCTCTCTAAAAGAGTTTGTATGAATATGCAGCAGATACATGCTTTTCCTGAAGTGACCTGCTGATATTTTCTTTCCTTCCACCTTAAGCCCTTTAATGCCTAGCAGTAAACCGTCCAGCACTAGCCCTTCCCAGTCAGTCCCCTTGTTCTTCCACTTAAGAATGAAATGCAGTATCTTAAACACCCAGAATGCGAAGGAGCTAATCATTGGCTCGCATTGTGGCTGGCAGGGCAGGCCCGCCTCTTTGGCTTGTGCTGACAAGCTGTTTATGTTTGTGCAAGGCCACCCTTTAACTCAGCCACCCGATGGCCGTAATGGGACCAACTGTCTGAATGCTGCAGGGAGCTAAATCTTCTGATCGGAGGCACTGCGAAATTCATCCTCTCATACTCCTGCGTGGACTCTATGGAACACTAGTAAGTAGCCTTCTGTCTTCTCCTGGCTTTTCTCGTACGACTAAAGGCATGTTTTAGCAAGGCAGGTAGGTGCTGTCATTCAGAGTGGCAGCTATTAAAGTGTTTTCCTCTGTCTGGAGTAAAAGGGCAGCTACTTTGTATGCAGTGTCATGACTACAAGCAGCACCCGATTTCAATCGCAAATGAGACAGTCTTGGGAGGAAGTTCACAGGAATGCAACCCATTGAAACTTACTAGGGTTTTATTAATATGTATATATATTGCTTCATTTAATCTGCATATGGTTCTTATTTTTAGCTTCATTTCCAGTATTTGGTCATTCAGTCATATTTCAAACAGTAGCAGTTTTTGAAAGGTTCTGAGTAACATGGTTTGGAAAAATGTGCAATGGCTAGATAAAATGAATGCTTCCCAAAATGCTGATATGTGCTGTCATATTCAAAGATACATGCCTAGCAGCAGAAAAGCAAAGTCATGTTCAGAGATTTCAGTCCTCTTTGTTGACTGCTACTTGGAAATGTTCACAGCTCTGCAGAGCAAAAGACTGCAGAGATGGAACGAGCTTGGCTGCTTGCATCTTTAATATGCCCTTTCTAAATTTCAGAATTTGAAATAAAATGGTACCTGTTTGGCCAGTATTCTTCAATTTAGTCCTGCATTGCATATATGGATGGACTTTTGAGATTTTCTCTTTTACCATTTACACCAGCAAAGAAAATCTTGATGTCCCTGTCAGAGCTGGCCACCACACAGAATCTCAGAACTAGTCTGTCCTTGAAGTTTTGGCAAGTCTGTGTCTAGGTTTCATGTGGTAAGTGAGGTTTAGACCATGAGTTCAAGATACCTGGGGGGAAAAAAGTAGCAGTCACTGTAAACAAGCATGTTCATTATTTCTCTTTTTAAAACCACAGGAATGTAAGTTTAAATTAGATCTTCATTAGCCTTGAGTCATACCAAAAAAACCCAAAAAACCAAACCAAACCAAGCAAGCAAATATGGAGCAAGGCCTGATGCCATGTTCCTTTCAGCTTTTTTAACTTGCCCCCTATGGATGTACTCAATAGGAGGATGATCCATAGGAGCACATGCTGTGCTGCCTTTGTTTTGGGGCTGTGCACAGTTTCTGCAGACAGCCCTGATGCGGTCTGGAGACTTTTGATGCAACTGTCCCACTCATCTATGGGATCTTAAGGACTGCATCATTCAGTGAGTCGTGACTTGCAGAGGGCCAGTCAAGCAATATTATGTGTGGGAAGCAGTGGCTAAGAGACAGCTAGACAGAAACTTTTGAATAACATTGGTCAAATTGTGGGCAGGTATTGTACATTTTAATGATAGGTCTTGATCCTGATGGTTGTTCAGCTCTGAGACTGAGCCTCCTGTACAGCAATGCAGTGCATGTGTGGTAGTGTATGAACTAAAGCTAATTACAGCAGTAAGCTGCTCCTGTGCCAGGCTGTGAACACGAGCCAGAGTGTTTCAGTCAGTCACTCTCCAAGTAGCAGATAGATACTAAGCCTTAATTAGTAAAGATGGAAATGAAATGATTTTTTGTCTATAGATTAAGAAATCAGGATCTCAGTACTTAAGTAACAGTGAAAGCCATGAGATACACATCAGGCATAAATACACACCTAGGAGTTTTTGCTGTGCTTTCCCAGTACATAGTTAGGAGTAATCAATATGCTTACCACATTGTCTTTCTCTTGACTAAAGAAAAAACCCCCTTGTGCATCACGAGCTCAGCACAACATGGTTGGCTCTCTGGGGGCAGACTGCCTGTTTGATTTGCATCAGGGTAAACAGGCAGAAGATTAAAATTGATTTTTTTTTCCTCACAGAGGGATAATTTTGAAGATGTATTCACAGGGCTTGCTAAAACAAGGTGCTGAATCAACATCCTTCATTAAATAAACAACTGCTCTGAACTGTATAAGCTATAATTGCACTTTTTGATTTTGAGATGGTAGGCAGTTTGTGAAAACAAAATTATTTTCTAATACTCATTAACAGAGCATTCAGATAGCCTGGGAAGAAGATAAGTATATTGTCCTCAGTCTACAAAAGAGGGAAATTAAATCTGCAAAAAAGCTGGATGTAGAACTAAGATCTGCTTCCAGGGCCATGTTGTTACTTTAATTCATTCTCTTCCTCTGGCTCTGTAGTTGCACTGTATGTTGACTGTGGGATCATTTGCCAATATTTTCCTGTGGCTGAGGAAAATGCATGCACATTTGTAATATACCTATTGTTCAGTTGTTCAGCACTTAATGGAAGGTATTAATTTGAGGTTGACTGAAACCCTGACCAATATTTCCAAAACAGACTTATGGTTACCACATTACTAGGTCTACTAGATCTCCCCTTCGTTGCCCTTGAGAATGTCAGACCAGCTCCCAAAATGGATCAATTGCTTGGGAAAGAACAGCTCTACATTAATAAGAGTTTTGAGTTATGGGAACTGGAATTCATGACAGTGGGCATTTGAATTTTTAGTGAAAGCAGAAGACTTCAAGGATACTTTTCATTCCAGGGTTTTGGATAATTAGCAGGTGCTCTGCTGATGTGTCCTATATGCCTGACACTCATCAGTTAAGGTTATGATAAGGGAGAGCCTGTGAGTGAAATACCATGTGCCCCCCTCCCATCAGCTGCTCGAGTCTGACCGGGAAACTGAACCGTCAAATAGCAGAAAAAAGTCTGAGGGTCTGAAGGAAGCAATGGCAGCCTTTTGTCAGGTATGAATAGAATTCCTTGTAAAATCACTCACTATCAAAAATGCTGAGCATCAGCCTTTTCTATTAGCAGCATCCAGATCTCACTCACACATCGAGAGCAGAGGGTCTTCTTTCTAATATGTGCATTTTATTTTGGTGGTGGTACTTGGAGAAGGCACTGCACTTAGGAAAGAAAAGGATTGTTAGGCCAGTCGGAGGTGCAAAATTCACACTAGAACAGAGGAAGTTTCTCAACCAGGGATTTCCACAGGGCCTGTTATGTAGGGTGGCCTGCCTGAAATATAGTGGAAATCTTGGGCCAAGACAGAAAGAAAAGGGATCACTGCCTACTTCCTTGCCTATGGCAGAGAGTGAATCGCAGTGGCTAAGTGGTCTTGAGGTCTGTACTGCCTTAAATCACCTGTATGTACCAGTATCCACTGGTTTCTCTGACTTCTCTGCCTCCTGTCTGTGATAAGCCTGGCCTCCCTGCTGGCCAGCAGTGCCGAGAGAAACCAGCATCAGTGGCATTCAGGCTGTGCTCTGCTCTGATGCTGGGAAGGTGTTCCCTTAGACTCCATAGGCAAGCCCTAAACTTCCTTCTTACTGGAATCACTGGCTTACAGAAGAGGCTCTGTGCACTGCTGCTTTGCTTTGGTAACATGTAAAAGGCACAGTCTTGCAAACCACCTTGCTTTAGGTTACATACAAGACTGGTAAAATATTAGCTGCAGCCTCCAGATGGCTCACCCTGATTTCTTTCTCTAGCTCATCTCTCTCAGGCCCAGAAAATAAACTGTATCCCAGTATGTGCTCAAGTAGGGAGGAAATATTATAGATGCCACTGCTCCTTCATCCATGAAGAAGCTTTTAAATATTTCAGTTTCCTTCCTTTTTGCCTGTGTAGCTGCCAAAAGTCTAAGAAAGCAGCAATTTAAGCTCATAGCATTAAATGTCCCTAACTAAGAGGGTAGCTTGCTGTGTTCTGACCTGGTTGCTGCTGTCTGAAAAAAATTACCACGGCTGTCATCTGCCTTTTCTTCTTATCACTGCTGGTTCACAGCATGTGAAACTGAGAAGTATAGTATCCATTAAGATTCAAGGACTGAACTGCAGTTTCCTTCATGAAATGAAATCATATTGGGCCTTGCTTTCTTCTTGACATCTTTCTTCTTATGCAGCATCTTCAGCTGACATTTTACCTAATGCTCCCTAAGGTGTGGTGTAACCCCCTAATGTACCTCAACTGTGAACTGTTTACATTTGTTACAGTAATACCCTGGCATGGAATTCTGCAGGTCTTATTCTGGCAAAACTCTTGCTATTGGCAATAGGGAGGCTGGGTACTTAAGGGACTGTGAGAGTTACAATCTTTTCTCATATGTGTGGTTTAATTTCTGCTTCTGATTGGCATGCTTAACTTTAGAGTGGTACCTTTGGCCTTCTTTTTTATTAGTTTTTGAGTGTGTAAGAGCATGTTGATAGGTTAATATCAACTCCAGCATTGCAGTGGCTGAACTTTCTGCATATTACAGTTTTCATTTACATGTTGTCATGAGACCACCTGGCTGAAAAAATCTGCCTCCTTCTCTCCATTTTCCTGTCTCTCTCTCTCCCGATACCCACTGTTCTCTCTCATTTTGTAATATATGCTTCATACTCATATACAATTTGGGATCCAGAGCTACATCAAAACATTTTCTTGGCTCATACTAATTACGGAAAATGTTATGCTGTCACGCTCCAATACACGGATGGGAAAGTGTGAGCCAGGGCTACTGTGGCTCTGGCTGCAAAACAGAGGATGCAGGAGTGGGAAGAGATTATCATGTGGATAGAAAAGAGCAGGGGCAACATCTTTTATATGCATCCAGGTATGTAGATCAGGAGTTTTTCAATAGAGAAAATCTTGTTTCCCAGCCTCAAGCCTCTCTGATTTTCCCTCTAGCTTTTAGTGTCTCCTAGCCTGAGGCCCCTCATCCTTGGACCCAACCTCCAGCTCATGCCTGTGTAGGGAGGGCATCTAGCTGCTCCATCATCTATGCCCCCACCTCAACCACAAAGTTCACAACCTCTTCATCCTTCTGCCACAACTCCTCTCCTCCCATCCTAGTGCTACCTTTTTACTCAGGCCTCCCATATCCCATCCTGAACCTGTGTGTTTCATACCCTTGTCCTCCCTGCCTCTCAGTCCTTAAAAGATTCCCTAGAGCTCTTCACCTTGCTGTATTCTCCTCCTGCTCCCTGTCTTCCTCACTACAGCCCAGTCAGAGAGACAGGGGCTGTTTGTTCTCCCCAGGAGTCTCAGGATCTTCCATGCAAAGGTCTCAACATACCTTGTTTTACCTCTTCTACCTGAAGACAGGAAAGTAGGACAGGTCCAGGAATAACCAGACACATAGTAGTCATTTGTATGCTGTAAGAGCGGATAGCTCCAGGCAAGCTCAGAGAGAGACTAAGCCAAGAAATCTATAAGCATGGATTTTTTTTTTGAGAAAATACAGCCGTTTCTATTTATCTTGGCCAACAAAGTGTCCAGTATTCAGCAAGTATCTTGTGAACCAACCTCAGGCCCAGAGCTGCTTTTGAACTGTTCACTGTGATTCTTCATGTGCTCATTTCTTTGTGTTGCCAGTCACATGGTAACATTTCTGATTCTTTGATGAATGATGTTTTCAAACAAAAAGAGGGATTTGGGCACATTACTTTTGGTTCAGAACTTTCCATGAATGCAGACATATGAAAATGTCTTCCATCAGTGTTTCCTGGGTACTTGATTTTGAAAGAAAGCTTATTTATGTGAGTGAAAGTTTTGAAAAACAGTACAATTTTAGAGGAGCCAGGGCTGGTGGTTAATTTCTTACAGTAGCAAACTATGATTCAGGGCAATACAGAGCAGAAGTGTGAGCCTGGCACAAACTGAGTGTGTCCATGTTTAAGGGACAGGGTTACCACAGAAGAGCAACTTAGAGCTTGAAGTAGGATTACAGTCAGGAGGAGCTCACCTGCTGTTTCACAGTATATTTTCATAGGAAGCTTGAGCATTTGGCTTGCAGTTGTCTTTCTTTCCCTGCTCTGGTCCATAATGTCCTATGTGTGTGTCAGCTGCAGCACTTGGCAGGCCCCTGTGAGCTAATTCACCGCTCTCAGCTTGCAGAAAATTGATGCATTTTGTCCCGGGGCAGTTTTCTGTCAGGCAGTCAGCGGTATCTGTTCAATGGGGGTCCAACAAGCTCTCAGTGCAAGGTAAGAACTGTGAGTGTGCAGCAAGAGGGGAAAAGGAAACCTTTGAAAACAGTCTAATGTTTGTCTTTTGAAATTATGTTCTTCCCGTATTTGACCTTGCCTGCTGAAAACCACTGTGAAATATACATAGCGTGCTGTTTGCTGACTTGTTACTTAAAGAGTACAAAGTATCCGACCATTAAGTCCTGGTCTGTGGGCTTTGGTGTCGGAAAAGGGGATCATCATTCCAGCACACTTAGAATGGTAAAGGCTGTGTATTTCTCCATCACCAGTGCTCTCAGAACTAGCTCATGTGCCCCAGGCAAGCCCCAATCCCTGCAGTCACAGATGTTAGTGAGACTTGAGGAGAAAAAGTGCCTTAGTGTTATGCTTATTCTCCCTTTTTTCTGGGAACATCCAGGGGCTACTGCAGGCCATAGTGAAAATAGCCATGGGGCTTTTCCAACTATGACATCAAGGTTATACTGCATGGTGGTTTTGTCTGAGCTGCTATTTCTTTCTGTGAAAAAGAAGTGATACATTCTAAAGCAAAATACATACATTATAAAGCAAAATATCCAAAGCGCTGAAACAGCCCAATTCTCATCTAACAGTTGGAGCAGGTGGCAAGGGGTTATCTCACAATATTATCTCTTTGGGAGATCAGCTGACAGTTACATGTCTTTCTGAAAGGGGACAGGCTTTTGCCAAACTCAAGTCACTGAGCACCAAGCTGAAGTACTACAATAAAATATGTAGTAAGGGAGTCCAGACCAACTGAATACAAGCTTAGCATCTGAACCCAGACCCAAGATGGCTGTTCCCTGTGCTGGCTTTGAGATGCTGGTGGTGATGATTTATAATGTCACAGGTAATTAATCTTTAAAAAAATGTGTTATTGTCACTGCCAAAATCTTCCTTATTTTATTTCGTTAACAGTAAGTGAACTGAAGCTTCGCCTTGGACTCCCCCAAGGGTAGATTTATCTCAGTTTATCAAACTTGTGGTTTTTCAGTCTGTACAATGCCTGCCAGCTTTTTTGCATTAGAAGAATTATCTAGGACTTCAACTATGACCCACTAGAAATCTGCATAAACTTATTTAAAATCCGACATCAAATGGTCTAGTGTTAAAACCAAAGGTGAACACATAGCTGTGGTGAAACACTGGCTTTTTGATCCACCGTCCTGAGCTTCCATCATTTAGGCAATTTCACAGATTCAAATCAAATAGCAAGGTACCTTTTCCACCAACACAAACATTTCACCTGTCACTTTCTCAGTATTTAAGCTGCAAAGAGCAGGTTTCCTGATACAGCCACACTAGACTAGATGGAAGCAGAGTTGGGGCTGAGAGAGATACCTATTCTGCCACCTACTGTGCATCACAACCTGTCCGCCACTGACTGAGGAGGAACGATTTTTCTTTGCTTTAATGAACATGCAGTGGTATTTGCAAAAACATTTCAAGAATCTACATACAAAGCTGCCTAATCAATATCTAAGCTGCATCCTGCTCCACTCTTGTCCTACTAATATCGCTAACATAGTTGATCTTAGTGAAAAATCAATATGACAAATAAACAGTGGTTTTTTAGCTGGCATTTGAAAACATCCTAAATGGAAGCTGCCCTTTTTCTGAGAAGACAAATTGCTCCTAGGTGGTTGTTTTCTCTATCTGATCTGTTCTTTGTTGCAGTCTCTCCAATATGAAGCTTTCTAGAGATTTTCTCACCATCAAACTGGTGAATATATTCCATCTCCATTTCTCTAGAAAACTAACATCTCTGTGCTTGAACATGGTGCTTGACTGCCCCAAAGGTCATGGAGACAAGAGTGTGAGAAAGTGAGAATCAAATGATGCCCTAGTACTATTCAGGCAGTAGTGAGGGGACACACAGCTAGCCAGCCTGGTGGCAAGAGCTGTCTGTGGACAGTAGGATGCTGGTACCCCATATGGATGATACAAAAGAGGAAATTAATTTTGAATTTAAAAAAAAAAAAAGAGTGAAAAAGATGGCGAATAAGAGTCTGGGAAATGAAGAGTAATTTTAAATCAGTCTTCTATATTTGAATCTTGACTTTTCCTGAAGTTTTCATACAGAATTGTTATTTGCCAAAGCTGCCTTTCATGTAAATTGACTCTTCTTTTGAGAGAACAGATACATTGAAGAGCACTTGGGAGATCACTGTGAATTAATGCATATGCTCCTTGGAGGGAAAAAAAATTCAGTCAGCACAAGCCTCAAAAAATGAAAGTGGCTATTTCCACCTACTCTCCACTTTGACAGCATGTCTAATTAAAAAAATTGTTCTTATTGCAAAGATAACAGTCATTCAACTTGTCCTGTGCTGTGATAGCACAGTGGGGAGAGAGCCTACATGTCCAGCAAACCACACAAAGGCTGCTGTGCTGTGCCTCATGAAATAATTTCTGTCCCCAAACCTGGAAGCCTCCACTACCAGGCTCAGGTCCTTTGGTTTCATGGAAAGTATCAGTCCTGGTAAAACATGATGTAGTCAGTTCACCCTGCTTGATTACTAAGTGGAAGAATAGCCCAGCTGTTAACAAACCCTGCTTATTGCTGTTTCAAAAAATAACATTATTTTCCTCAGCTGATGTCTGTGCATTTCAAGTGTTTTGCTGCTTGCTACCTTGATGGGAGACCAGAACAGAAGAGAGGAAAAATGCTGGAATGCAGGCCAAAGATGCACAACCGTGTTAGCAGCTGAGCAGTTGGGCACATGAAGTCAGCTCTCACGTACCTCTTGTTTGTGTGGTGTGCTCTGGTCTCTAATGATAAAACTGAACTCGTCTGTAGCCTTTTACATTGGATCACAAGGTTGTATTTCACTCATCTGGACTGCTGCCTTTTTTCACAATAGCTGTAGGAATGTAATACCTGTGAGATCTCTATGTCATGTGACTGAAATTATTTAATGGGTTATACAGCTATTAAAAGGAATTTTAACAGAAAAGGAAAAAATCCCCAAACCAAAGAAAATTAATTTATAATTTCCTTCTTCACTTCTACTGATTGGAGCCTTGTTGGTTTTTTTGAGTTTGTTTTTGTTGTTGTTGTTTTGTTTCATTTTTTTCAATAATTCAACTGCATTTTACTTTAACAGTGCAGTCATGCCAATCCTGGATCCAGGTACAAGATGAGCAGACAATCGGCTCAATCCTAATTGTGCAAAGATGAAAAGCGGAGCAAGTGACCAGGCTCAGGACTTTTAGGCAGAGTGTTTACAATGGTGTTTTTATTTTGTTAATGACTCGCTGTACTGATTCACCCATGCTTTAGTGAAAGCTGCCTTGTTTGGAGAGTCTCACTGTTCAAACAGAGTAAGATTATTCCCAGTAGAAAAGCTTGAAAAAGTCCTCTGGGAAAACTAAAGACTAAATAAAACTTGTTATTTTAAAGTGAGGAACACGCAGATAACTTTAGTTTTAAGCAATGCCGAACCTTTTTTTGTCCACCATAAAATTGGTTTCTCTCTTTTTTTTTTTAATTGGGAAAACAATGTTGTTCACTACTGATTCAAAAGCCATGAAGTATCCAAAAATATAGGTGACCCATTAAGCCTTTGGTATATTGAATTTAATCAGGGTACTACACTTGAAATAGTTGAAAGCAGGGACTGAAAGTGACTTGGGAGCTTTGTCATGGCCTTTCATGGGTTGCTTATCAAAATTTTGCTTCTGATACTTTTGGTAAAATGTTCATTCTTGTAGTGAGTAGCTGGGATCACCCCAGAAGTTCTCTATTAAGCAACTGTTCACTGACTCTGAGAGTTGCCTTATTACAGAAAAAAAACACAGCAAAACAAAAGAAAACCTATCAACACAATAGATTTGCTTCTCACCTGGAAGCCTTTAGAGGATGTTAGTGGGTCAGCATTCACTTCCCTGTTTATAGAAAACATGTTACTCTAAATGATTTGCTAAACTGTTGAACGATTTCAAGTAAGGCACTGGATTTTCCTGTCCCTTGCAGAGAGGCTGTTTGTGCTGGCAGGGAGGGCTGCAAGGTCGGGGTGTTTCTGCAGCGGCGGGGGAGGACCCGGCCGCCACCTCTCCAGTGATGTGTGGTGCTCTGGGCTGCTGGGGGCTGCCTGGGGGAGCAGCCAGCCATCCCCAGCCAGGCATCTGCAGGCTGGAGACCATCCCAGCATGGGGCTGCTTGTTTATTTTCAAAGCCTTTGTACGTCAGGTTACTTGTAAGGCTGATGCTTGGGGAGTTCTGCGAAAACTGGACTGTATATGTTCCCTGGTTTGCCTGTAATTTGCAGTTTATGAAAACCAGATGGATGACTCAGTGCTCTGCAAGTTGGAGTAGGAATGGGATCTTCTGACATAAGAGCAGCTTTTACAGAAAACACTGAGTTAAGAAGATTCAGGCTCAAGCTAGATTGCTTCTTCCCTCCCCCCTCTTTTGTCTATTTTTACTGCATCATTGGTATGTGTCCAAGGAAAGTCGGCCATATCATTCGGAAGTACAAGGGGATAAACTTTTGACTGTCGGATCTCTTCAGGCTGAGAGACTGCAGAGTAAATGAACTGGGAGACAGAGAATTAAAAGGAGGGATTTCTTTAAGTGAACTTTTTTGATTGTCTGCTCTGCCAACAGCAGTGTAAAATAACGAAGAAACTGCAGCAGTCCTTTCCCACTGTCTTTCTAAATAATGTAAGTTACCTTTTCACACTCATCTCTAACTGTTCGTGTGCTTTTTCTGCCTTCAGGTATTCTGTGAGAGCAGTGGGTTACAGCGGGTGAGCTCTTGCCAGGAGCTCCGCTGTGCGAGTGAGTGAATTGCTTTGTCTTTCTTTTTCTTCTTTAAGTCACGGTGGTTCTGGGGAAGCTGAGCAGTTTGACACCACCTTTCTTTGACAGTCGTGCTAGCTCGGCTTTAGACGGCTGTCGAAACCTTTAAACCTTTTCGGTGTTTGTGCAGAAATTTGTTTGTAGTTAGGAGAAGACAATAGCAAATGTTTTGATTGAAGTGTGCGTGGCAGAGTTGCTGTAAGAGCAGGCGTTTCAAAGGGGACCGTGTGATGCTATGTAAAGAGGACAGGATGTGACAAGGGAAAACAAATGTTTCCTGCTCTTTAATATTTAAAAGAAATAATTGAAACAGAGCCAAGGAGTTTGCCTAGGAAAGAAGTAGTGATGTTTATTCAAAGCAAAATAATGACTCTGTAAGAACAATGCCAAGGTCTGGTTAGGAGAGACAGTTTACTTTTCACAGTTGTTCATTTTTTTTAATCTGGCAGTTGGCATTAATGTTGCCATATTCTGTTGCTGTTCTTTTGTGAAGAGTAACTGGAGCCATTACCTGGTTCATAGCTCTCCGTAGGTTATTTAGGTAGGTTGATTTCCCCCCTTTTAATTTATTTTACTATTTTCAAAATGCAGTCTAGGCAGACTGTCAGGTAGATTGATAGGTTTAAGTAAAAACAAGGCAAGGGATTATAATTATAGATCATGTACTAAGTAATCTACTAAGAGTAAGACAAGAAACAGACCAAGAAAATTGCCCTGAACTCAAACATTCATTAGGCAAAAACCCCCAAACATAAATGTTCATTTGTATGGGGACAAATGAGAAGATTGTTGTGAAAGTGCAGTGACTAAATAAATATTTCTTAGATAAGGATGTGGCTCTAGGAAAACTTGCTTTCTGTTCCAGCTTTGGAATTTTTGGTTTTGAGGGCAGTGGATTTATTACCTGAATAATAGTCTGTGGCCAACTATTGTGATTTAATAATCAGAAGGGTTTTTCCCTTAAAATTCCACATTACTGCTTGTGTGAGAACTGAAATTAAATTGATTAGTGATACTAATGAGAGCATCTAGATAATACGAATATTTTAATAAACTTGGAAATAGAAACTGCAAGGCTTAAAAAGCATATTAAAAGTTTAGTTTGTTAAAATCTGCATACACTTGTTTATTTTAAAGCTAGTCCCATGATTTTCTGGAAGATATCAAAAGCCTGGAGTGCTTATAGAAGGAAGGCACTGGGAAGCTGCTGTACCTGAACTTGGGACTGCATCATCCTGCTAAAAAACAAAGCTACCAGAAAGAGGAGGTCTCTGTTTCCAGAGAGGTTTTTAGAGGGAATCAATCTATTAGCTGCTGACAAAATACAATAAGGCTTCTGTGCTTTGGCCCTCCTCCAAAACTGCTTACCATAAACAAAAGGTTTCCTCAACTTCCCTGCAAAGCATTTGATCAACTTGAGTCTGACCTGGACCTCCAGTGCCCACAGTTTGGCTATAAAGAACATCCTGGGGTTTTCTCCATGGAAGGTGCATTTCAGTCCCTGAGATTCATCCTTTTTCATGAGAAATGGCTTTGATATGGCTTTAATACTCTATGTTTTTCCTCAGGGAGAAGGCTAAACAGAACTTTGCGTCAAGGAGCATCACTAAGACATGCTGCTTGAGGGCCAGAAGTGGGTTTTATGACAGAAGCAACTCTAGATTTCTTTATAGGGTTTCTGGGAAGAGGGAAAAATTAAAATCATGGAAACAATTATTTCAGGGAAAAATCTTTTGATTTCTTTATGTAATTCATAAAAGGAGACAGCAAATGTCTCTTTCCAGACACAGCATAAAAATTAGAAGCACATATACATTTAATGCCTTGGTAGAGGTGGTGTGTGTCTGTGTCTTAAAAGTGCATCTTTTTCACAGCATTGATTTTTTTGTGAACTCTTGGGGTTTAGGCTCGATTTGAGACAAGCAATGTCCAGCAGCATGCACAGTGTTTGGAAAATTAGAACTTACCTGGACAAAGATGCCAATGCTGCTGTGCAATTTCCCCAGTCTGTGATAGTACTCTTTCTCTAGCAATACCACTTTTAGCTTGGAGGTCAAGTTGTTGACTGGAAAATCCCAGATAATTGGTGCTTGAAGCCATCATGAAAACATGCTGGGCCTGTCTTTGTCTGATAATGGATTTTCATTAATTCATAACAAAACTAGGATTTGGGCAGCTTATATCAACACAGTGATGCTCCTGATTCCTTTGAGGAAAATTGAGGAATTAAATTAACTGAAAAGGTTCTGGGTGTCCTAATGCAGCAAACTAAGTCTTGTACATTACTGAAGCTGAAATTTAATCATCTGCATAAAGTATTAAACATATACAGTTTTGCTGAAACATGTAATACTGTGTCTAGACACATGAACTATTTATATAACAACAAAGACACAATGTACAGGAGGTTAGGATAAATCCTTGAGCCAAATATAAAAGAATTTGATTTGATGCATTGGCAAGTGTATTGTCTCATACAAGTGTAGATAGTTTGAACTAGTTTTTAAACACAGCAGCAAACATATATATCAGTCCAAATAACAAGTTCAGTTTACAAACTATGTTCCTTAATACAGTCATCTTATATAAGGGAATAGCTCTTTAGATTTAATTAGTTGTTTTAAGGACAATGCAATATTCTGTATTATAAAGAGCCATTAATTCCAAAGCCCTAAAAATTTTCCCCTAGAATTTTGCCCATCCATATTTTGCAGGGTAACATATATGAACTTGCTCTTTTCGGTTGTTGAAGGAGTCCAGTGACTCTCAGATTGAGATCCACTATTGCAGATGCAACGCTTGGCTGACACCTTCAACCAAAATTAGATATGCTATTTCCAGAGAGTGCAGGTTGTGGTTATGTTTCCTGCTGATGTTTCCTGGTGAAAAAACAGAGATGAGCTAACCATGTGAAACCCATTGCATCAGCTATTAAAGAAACAAGACTCTGGAAAAAAAAATCAATATTTGCTGAAAGGAATCAATATTGGAAAGGAAATAATGGTTATTTAGAGGTTTCTGAAATACTGAAGGGAAAAGAACAGGGCTTAGCAGTCACATAAATGGACTTCACCTCTCTATACCTTCATTTTTGATAAGTTAACTCTCAAGACACGCTTGCTGCTTCTGTTAGAATTTGGCCTGCACTTCGATTTACTATGTGGCATGAATGGATTGGAGGCAGTCCCTCGGTGCACTGTAACGTTTATGTTAATATGTGCCTGTAAAGGAAAGAGCTGCTTGGTTGCAAACAACAAGTGCAATTTGGAAGAATTCTTGTCTCGTGCACAAGATTTCTTTTTCTTCCTCTTTATTTTCAATCAACTGAATGAAGACCACCTCCCACTGAACAAAACTCAGGCTGACCTTTGGAGAAATGAAAATGGCATTTCTTGTCAAATTTTCTGAACTGTTTGTTATCTGTGGAGACAGTATTTTATTTCTGTGGTTTAAATAGCTAAATATTTATTGTATAAATTGTAACATTAAAGGCATTTGTCTTTGTTTTCTACCACAGAATCTCTAGACATTTTCTGTCCACAGTCTGTAAGCATTCCTTGGCCTTGCATGTCATTCCTTCTAATAATTGGGGTGGCTGGCTGTGTTTCAGTTGGGCATTGCTTATTTGAAAAGGCGATTTTAGCTGGAAGTCAGAAATTTACTTTGATCACAGGAATAGCAGTTTGTAGCTGAAATAAATGACATAAAATGTCACTAATGTACCGTGTGGGAACAGCCAAGGATCTAGTCAGCTGATGTGTGCTGGCAACAAGGCAGCCTTTCTACTTGCTGTCTGGACTTCAGGGCAATAACCCACAGGCAAGTCTCATTCAAAAGGAAGAACTGAAATTGCAAATGGAATATAGTTTTTGAGGTGTTGAACAGGTAGATGCAGCATGGAGATGTTGTCTGGCTCCATCCATCTTGCCACAAGCTAGTGGCAGTAGGGTTAAAAGAGGCACAGCTAAATAAAGAAGGAGACTAATCAGAGACATGTGAAAAATGTTAGCAGCGTGTATTCTGGCACTTCTTACATTACATGGTGACCCTGTTAACACAAGCATCAAAAGGAACTGGTGCTGGAATGGCTACAATGGTTTAGTGTTAAATATTGAACCTGGGCTGTAATAACTTTAAAAATATGTCCTGCCACTAGGAGAAGACAAGTGACTTAAAAACATACTGTAATCACATACATACTAAATGTTCCCCTGGAAGAACTCTGAACAACTCTGCTTTTATGGTCAGCACTTTTGCTTATATGTAAAAGTATTATTCAGTCTCTCTCACTTTAAAACCATCTGAATAATATCAATTTTGGATGCATTTTAGGAATGGTTACTTAGGTGGATGGTGATCTTCAGTCCTTACGGCAAAGTGGATGCCCTTTTTGAGAGAGACATAAAGATTGGATTAGATGCAATTGGTTTTGATCAAGTTTTAATGCATGAGAATGTTCAGCAATTTGCTTGCTCCTAATCCAGTATGGATTTATTTGTCTTTGTGTTATTAGTCTGCCTAAATATGTGTATGATCAGTTTATTTATGGGTGACTTTCTGTTCTTTTGGCATGGAAAACTGTTTTGTGCTACCATGAGCTTCTGTTCTTGATTGTATTTTATTTTAGTTCTGGAAATGTCGAGTGGCAATACCTTCTTTTTCGGTTATTTTTTTAATGAGTTTTGAATGCTAGGTTTGAAGATACCCCTTCACTGAGCTTGTAATTTGGAAAACTGTTATTTCTGGAGTGACAGCTTAAAGAAAAAGGGAAAGTTTTAGTCTCTGCAAAGGTTTATACTAAGCTTGCTTCCTTCTACATCAAAGTTTCGTAGAACTTGGTTATTTGTAAGCTTGAAAGGGTGTGCTACCTACCAGTGTATTTTGTGTATGCTCAGGAGCTGATTTATCAAGGAAAGAGCAGTGCCTAGATTATTATGAACTACATAATTCTGACTAGTATGAAAACACAAATGTGCAAAATATTCCTGCACGTTGTGCAGAACAAAATCCCTACAAAGCAGTGATGGAATCTTCAGCAAATGCACTTGAAACAATTACTTACAGAACAACAAGAAAAAAGATTGCATCCAAACTATTTTGCTGAACTTGGAAATGCTTTTGAAAAGATCCCAACAATTAGGGTTTTTGTGTGCCTCTGGATGCTTTAATCTCTGGAATGGTCTTTTGAGAGACTCAGTATGTTCACCATATTTAGCCCCAGCCATATTTGTCCCATGATTCCTATTATTAGAGAATTTGCACACTTTATGAGAAACAGGACTTCCAAAAGAGCAGATGTCAGCAGGTTCAGTGATGTCAGGTGTCTTCAAGGCCACCCTTTTCTTCTAAGAACATCTATAAATTAGAAATACTGTAAATCCCACTACTTTCAAATTCCTCAGGAACTAAAATAACCCTCAGGAACGAAAATGCAGGACTGAGGAACAAGCCTTTTACAGCATACATAAACTCTGGAAGAGGAAAAACTGCTATGGTTTCTCTGCATTCACACAGCTTTTTAGTTTTTGTTTCTTTTTTTTTCCACCCCCCTTTTCCAGTAAGGAAAGAGTATTCATGAAATACCCTTCTACAACTTTCTCTCCTGTAATCCTTATGTTGGTGGAAGTGTTAATGTAAACCCTCAGGGATTAACTCCCACAAGATAAGCGCCTGCAACTGTTGGTTTGATTTTGGTTTGGAGGTTTTTTCTGTCTTGAAAGCAGATTTTAGTTTGATATTTAGAGCTTAAGTAATAGCCCTGTACTGTAGTTTGGAAACCTAGGACCAAAAAATCATGTAGAGCCACAGCTTAATTTGATAGTGTCTGAGGGATTTTTTAAATTTTTTTTTGTCTTGAGTGTCACTCTGACACAATACTATGATATGGGTTAGTATGTGGTCTTTCCAAAGTGCTTTTTAGTTTTACTGAACCCTCTGCAAAGAACTGTTTTTCCTCTTATTACATCATTCTTAGTCTGCTCGTTGTAGTTTTGGGAACAACTGTTCTCTCTGCATCTCAGCTCACAACAGAGATAAAATTAAGTGTTGCACTATGAAGATTTAATCTTATTTTATCAAATGTGCAGTGATGATTTCTTGTCTTGCATCTAAAATAGCCGGAAATAAATTTTGATTGTGAAATGCAAACATGTTCTGAGATACTTGATTCCTAATTAAAGACAAATAATTCTTCATTCATTTGCAGAAGGAATCCTTTACTTAAAATCTCTTAGAGTAGATAAATGCAATGTTTTGTTACACAGAAAACAGAAGACAGTATTGGAGAACTGGTTTATAAGAACTGTATTACATGTTCTGTGTAGGGAGAGAACATTCTCATCACTTAGATTCCTAATTCTAATCAGTATTTTACTATTCCATCCTATGAAAAATAATAAAATACCAGACTAGACTAGTGCATGCAAAAATGTTTGTATATATTAAGGTGGATATGCAAAAAAATAAGTGAGTAATTCCATTTCCCATGTTTGCATAGACCAGAATTTTTGTTTGGCTTATCACGAGCTGACACATTGCACAGTCTGGAATACAAATAAGTAAGTGTAAGAGCAGGAAGGCTTCTTCCCATATCTAACTTTTGGGATGGATTTTTATCTCTGCTCCTGCATGGTGACCTTTACCCTCTGAACAACCATCATTGTTTCACCTCTGGCATGTGCTCTTGCAGAAGGCTTGCTCTGAAGGTCTAGAGAACCTCTGATGACAAAGGTGGGCAACTTTTAAATGAGGAGAACCAGGATAGTGACCAAGGCATGATTTCCCCAAGCTCTATGGCATTGCTTTTAGAATAATACAGAGCACCTCTGCAGAGAAACAAGACAAATTGCACTCTTAAGGAAGTATCACTAGAAGTCTTTTCTTTTGTCTTAAGGATAAAGTAAATTTGAAAAGGTAGGAGGAAGTGGGGAGAAGAAATGGTAGATTAGTGTTGTATTGACTGTGAAAGAGTTCACTGCTTGGGGTGATAACTAGTCAGTCACCATTCTTGTGACTCTTATTTGTATGGCTTTGAAACAGGTGTACACGCTAAAGGTACTTCTGTGGCCCTGAGTGGCATTCTTCATGCAACAGTGGGTACTAGGGCAGATGGCTGATGGATTCATTTCACCTGACATCCCTCAATGGCAGGGCTCTGCTAAGTGATATAAACGGCCCTGTAGAGCCATTAATGGCCATTAACCATGCCAGAAGGGAGTGGCTACTACATCAGCTCCTGTGAAGTCTACTCTGAGTAGTTAGAAGGTTTTTCTGGGTCAAATCAAAAGTAAATCTAGCCTAGCCATATAATTTGGATGGTTGCTGACAGTAATGCTTACAGAGGGGCATAAGAATAGATTAGACATACCATGGTATTCTTCAGAATGCTCATTCATATTCAATAATTTTTGCTTCCAGTTCTGCCTCTGGTAGAGGTGGTGTCTTTAATCAATCTACTCACCATGAATTTGTCCCACTCTCCTGGAATGCCTGTAAAACACTATGTACTGTAGCATCCTGGGCAATGGGTTTTACAGCTCATAGGATGCAGAATTATCCAATACATTATTGTAAAAGAGATTCCTTCTCCGTAGCCAATAAAAAGGAATAGTAAAAGCAATAGATATAAATTGTGAATAAAATTTAACTCAAGAGGACAGCAAGCTCCATCTACCAAAACCCTAACGATTGTTGTTTCATCAGGCTTCCAAAAGCATTTAAGTTATTTGAAATGCATGCTAACAACTGCTTACTGTGTTATCTGAGTTAGAGAGGTTTAGTACCTGAGGTAGTGCAGTCTCCAGGTCCTTTTTGTAACTGGTTTTCCACTGGGATATCTCAATTACTTGTAAGAGATGTGCTCACAGCTGGTTACTTTATATACACCTCCAATGGGTTTTGTAGTTTACAACGTATAGTCTGTTGCAGTAACAACATGGTGCATCTTGTGTTGGGCATCACAAGGACTTCTAAAGTCTTGGGCAGTTCTTGTATCCACATGGAGTTGGCAAAGCGAAGAGGATGGTAAGATCTGCCCCTGTTCTCTGACTGAGATTCCTGCTATATAAGCTACTGTCTTGCACCTCTTTCTTTACAAAAATAGTTCCTATCTAAATTAATGGCTGGTTATGAAAACTTATTTGATAGTGTAAGAAGGTACTTAGTGTCACAGATGGCAACAAAATGGAAACAGGTGAATTGTGTGAGGCATCAGGACATGGGCTACCTATGTTTGCACAGGACTTCTGTGTAGCTGGTGCTCAGCATAGAGGGATTCTAGTACTTGGAAGAGATATCCAGGTGCTACCACAATCCAAATGATAATGTGAATGATTTAAGACAATATTGTTCTTAGCTATCCTGATGCAAGTGTTGGGTTTTTTCCCAAGTGCTTTTATATTTAAAGACACATACATCCATATGGTTAGTGTTTTCTATACTGTGTCCTAATTTGCTTTTCACATACATAAAAATGTACTGGTTTTCCTGTAAAGTAAAATGAATGCACTTTCATTTAGAAACTGATTTCTTGTGTATTCCAGTTCATCTTGGGAGAGTCTTTAAATTGCGGTGTATGAGGGGTTCTGCTTTCCTTCTCTTTCATTAGCTCTTGTTTCATAAGTTGTGATGTCAGTAAAACAGACTGATCTTCCTGCAGGAATATATATACAAGGTTCTTCTGAGAATGTAATTTTCACTCAAGTCTGACCTACATCACTGCTGGACATCTGCTTACGAGCAGCCTGGCAACAGCCTGTAGGGGCCTTGGGCATCTGGCTTGAACCTGCCCTGTGTCATGGGAACCTTGAAGAACTGCTTAAGATAAAGCTTAGGAGAATTGTTTTTGGAAATGAAGGATACAGGTAGACAACTTTGTGTCAGATATAAAACATTTTACCGCAAAGAAAAGGCTTGAGAAAAACCTGGGCTGACCCAGAAAAGCTGCTTGGTAGGCACTGAAAAGGGGCCACTAGGACTGTCTGGAGATCCTACCCTCTGAGGGGTTTGGTGGGCTTTGCAGGCAGATGGCACACCTTACTGTGGCTGTGGTGAAACTGCAGTGGAAGCACATGCTGGAAACTGATGCATTTCTGAAGGCAAGGCTTGAGATGTGGGGAGCTCTTCATCTCTGCTGTAGAAAGGTTTCAGCTTTTTCCAGTAACAACAGTTCTTTAAATAGGGGTGCTGGCATGCAATCAGCATAAGAGTGTCCTTGGTGTGGACTGGAAAGACATGTTTACTGGGTGAAGTTCAGGCATTGGGTGTTTCCAAGTTTTGAACTGCTGGATGTGACTACCGGGAAGTGAAATGGAGTGGCCCTGTGAGTGTGGAGGGGGAGGACACGGCGTCACAGCTGGCACAGGCAGGCTCTGAGCACTTCAAGCTCCCCCCGGGAGCTGTAGATGGATTTTTGTGATGGTTGTTTGGTCTGCTCAGCTCCTGTGCCTGCAACCATTGTTAAAACCCACAGAGCTGTGTTTGCCAAGGTTGTCCTGACTTTGTTTCTCACTGGTGCTGCCAGACTACCTGCTGCACACAGCTATGTGTTTGCCTTCTTGCTGTGAAAGTTCAGTATTGCACTTCTGCCAACATAAAGAGCCTGCCTGGGAAAGTCTCTGCCTGCAACTTCACATTTGGAGCAAGGTCTTCTCTGAACTTGTGGACAATATGAATGGTTAGACATATTGCTGTGTTTTTGAAAGATATTTTGGTTCAGAAGAAGACTTGGCAGACTTAGAAGGTGACATTGCTGCTGGGCTCTGGGCAAGAAAATGAGGTGAGTACTGAACAAGAGCTAAGGTAAATAAGGAGCAGCAGCAACCAATATTTCTTATTTTAAGCAGTGTAAGTGCTGAAGATTTGTGCCTGATTTCACCCTGCTCACATGCTGGAGAGGGGCTCTTCCTTCTCCCTCCTTAGTCCTTCTTCTAACGTGTTTTTGCACTGAAGGTGTCCTTTGCTTTCTGCCTCCATTGTTTGCTTCTTTCATGCTTAGATCCCATCTGCTACTTCTTCGTATGAGAGACCTAAGTTGGTTTGTTTTCTCTTCTGGTTTAAATTCTGTACGCTGTATCTGATGGGATGTGGGATTTTTGAAGGCTGCAAGAAAAAATTCTAAAGGCCTGGCAGTCTCTAAGTTAATTTTGTGAAGAAGTTACATAGCATGTGGTGATTACTGGTGCTGCCTTTTACCTTGTTAATTTGAACTTTGTGCTACTTCAACAAAATCCTACTGAAGCAAATGGAAACAGAGGCAGAGTAATTTTTCAGTGGTCAACAGAGAATATATGACTAAGCTCCTGTTCCCCTAAAGGGAGAGCTGCAGTGGAGATGCAGCGTGGGGCAGATCTGGAGGAGTAGCTCAGGAGGCAGTGGAGGGGGTGGTCTCTAAGCTGTTCAGCCTTCCTCACACAGTTCAGTACCAAAAGCACTGAGCATTTGCTACTCGCTTTTACTTTTCTTCTCGTTGTTTAGCAGGTCTGAAGAAAATGCCTGGAGCATTTTTCAATGTACCTTATATCTAAGAGTATGTAGAAAAGACCAGGGACCTCGTTCCAAATAGATTGCTGCTCAACCTCTTGCTTTTTGCTCTACTGCCTGTTTTCCTGCACCTGGAGGGGTTATCAGTAATTAGTATGAGTCTCCATGGAGCACTTTTATTTCAAGGAGCATTTCCCAGCAGATGTTTGTGGAAGCAGCAGTGTTTTGATGTGCAGTTTTAAATATTTGTCAATTCAGTTTAGTTTTATTTGAGCCTGTGTACCTAAAAGGGCTGAACAGAGATCCGTCTGTGTTAACAAAATAGGTAGGCCTAAAGAGTAAAAAATGTGCAGTTGTTAGGGTGATTTTAACAGTACTGGATAATTAATCAGGGTAGGGGGTTTTGGTATAGGTGTTCTGACTCATTGCTTTGGATGGCAAGTGTAGATTTTAAAATTCTTTTACTTGTGACTGCATAACATCTAGCCCCTGAAATAATTACTTGGACCTACCTCACTGCAGATTTTTTTTCTAGGAGCTCACTTGAGAATATGACACTTTATTAAACAGGGAAAGGGCCCTAAATGACAGCTCTGAGGCTGTCATTTAATCTTGTATGTGACAGTTTTGTTCTATCATTTCCCTTGGCATGTCCTTTTCCCTTCATTTGCTACCCTTTCTCTCTGAAATCTCATTTGTGAGAATTTTGAGTATTTTGTTGGGGATTTATGGATGTCCACTGCAATGCAAGCATTGTCTTCACATGTGCAGTAAATTCAGTGTGCTCCAAGTATGATGGAATTTATTGTGCAAGGCCCTGACCCAAAATGAGGTCCTGAAAGCCTCTGACAGAAAAATAGCCTTCAGGTAGGTACCATATCTCAGCTGGTGATGGCTGTATTATCACATGAGCTCTAACGTTCTTCGGTGTGTGCAGGACACCCCCAGTAGGTCCCCATTCCATCCAAGGACAGGATGGCTGGGAGGTGGGGTCTGTATGAATGGAAACAGGACTATTCAGCCCCAAAGGGTAGTGGAGAAGGGGTACTGCAGAAGCAGGCATAAGTTGTGAGGATGGGTAAAGACAAGAAAAGTGTGTATTAGATGCCAGCCATAACCTTCCCTCTACAAACTGCAGCATAAAATAAGTATGTTGATGTCTTAAGAGGTCCACCCATGTATTTCAGGTGTTCACCCTGTTAAAAGCTTTGATTACAGTCTAAGAAAGGAGGAAAAAGGAACAAATCATTAAACATGTAAAACTATTAAGCAAGGCTTTAATTTATATCAGTGTTTCTATTCCTGTGCCTTTAGCAGTTGAAAACTTTTAAAAGAAACCTAATTCTTGATGTCTGCATCTGGCAGTGGTACTGAAGGTGGGCCTATTGCTGTGCAGAGGGAAAGCCAGAATACAGTGCTTGTTTCTGATGACCACAGTGCTACCTCAATAGCAAATACCCAAAAGGGGAAAGAGAAGGAATAACACGGAGGGGAAAAAAGCAGTTTGTGTCTAGTGTTGCCTGACTTGCAGCTTCAGTGGTGGGGAGAGGCAGGAGGTGCAGTCACGCCAGCCAAGCTTAGGCTGGCTGAGCAGGGTGGCCAGGCGGCCCCAGCTGGGCTGCAGTGAGGCTGCAACAGCCACAACCTTGGCAAGCTAAGCTATGTGCAAGGAGAAGGTGGAAGGAAATAGAAGAAGGTGGCAGAGGCATAAGAGAGTGGGTCCTGGGAGTGCTGGGAAGGTTTCCAGCAGCCCAGCATTACATCCCAGCCAAACCTTTCAAGTTCTTTGCCTCCCAGGCTATGACAAAGCCATGTGCTGTGTCACAAGCTTTGGGGAAAAGCATCTGCTCCGCTGGATCACAAGATGGGGGAGTGACCACAGCTCAAGGCTGTGGCTAGTGAGAAGGAACCAGGACCTAGCAGAGCTTCTTTTGGGGCAGACGTGCCCTCTAGCTACAAACCCACAGTGGGAGGAAACTTTGGCTCTTCCCAGCTAATTGAGCTACAGCCTTGACTATTGCAGAATGTGGAGTGAGGGCTGGAAGTTGCTGGGTCTGCGTAGGTGCACAGCCACACTGGGGAAAGGTAAAGGCCACTGGCTCATGAAGATGACTAAGACCCCTTGATTCCTGGTGTGGGCATTGTCCCACAATGACAGAGGTTGGCTGTTTCACCCCACTTGCTTTTCGGGCTCCAGGTTCAAATTAAGGATGTGAGTTGGATGATGGCTGTAAAAGCCCATCCTCTCCTATATTTGTGTTCCTAAACTAGTCCTCATTTCCAGCATGTTGGCTTTTGGTAATTGAATTTTGGTCTCTTTCATCTCTTACTTTTCAGTCAGTCTTAATTGCCAGGACTGTATTAGCTGGTCATTTAGTTTGAGCTAACCCAATATTTTTTTTCCCCTGCTGACCTTAAAATCTCTCTTGTACAGCAGGCTGAGTTAGACTACTCTCCCTTCAGTCAATTTATAGTACAGGCTTCAGTTCAGACCATTAATCTTAATTTGGAGTGATTGGATGACTTATTTAATATTAGAGAAGGACATACAAATATCTACCTATGAACTGTAAATTAAACTATTAGAGTTTTTTGTAGCTTACTATTTATGAGCTCCCTGAGAATATGAATCAGGTTGTGTTTGGAACAGGGAAAAGTATTTATTAAAAAACTAGGACATTTACAGGGGATGACAACATGAGCTAGATCATTCTTCCATGGCACTATGAGGATGGCATGTACTATGTATTTTCTTCTCCAGAACTTACTTCACTAGTCAACAGTGACACAGATAAGTCAGCAGCAACAATGAATGCAGCAAATTTATGAGGGAAAGTAGCCTGTTCTTTTTTTAATGAAAAACAAAAAACAACAAACAAAACCAAGCACATAATGACCAGCCCCACTTCCATCTCCCAGCACAAAAGACATACACATACAATAAACCTATTTGAAAGAGTCTGGTTGTAACGGCTGTGGGGGTAAAGTGCGAGATTGTTCATTGAGCTACAATCCATTTCCTGTTCACTTGGGAGAAGAAACCCACATATCAACACGTAACAAGAAAAATTTCAGGAGAAAGGCTATGCTTTTGTGTCATTTCCCTTGCCACAGTAGCACTTTTTTGTTTTGTTGAAGAAGCAGGATTATTTGTGGAGTATCAGCTCATTGTCAGCAGGCAACTTCTCAGAGTTAATTATAAGACAAAGCACTTAGAAGCAATCTCTCATCTGGAGGTGTAGATCCCTGTGAGAGTGGCTGCAGCTGTGACTCCTGCAATCTCCTTTGACCATGAGGTATGTTATGGGATTGGTTCTGTTTTGAGGGGTATGTAGTCCTTACTACTGACTGTAAATGGAAACAGTAATTTGAGTAATACTTGGCATTCTGAATTAGTGTATGTAAATTTGATGCTTGAAATGAGCCAGGGAAAGCAAGCAGCTAAGTGATACCTGCATGCTTTTGTCCAAGAGTCTTCCATTCCAGCTCTGGGGGTGCCACTTCTCAATTTTCTCTCTTGATTTTTGTTTTAAGTGTGTCTTTGTTCCAGTAGTGGACAAAAAATCCTTGAATCTCCTTGTTGTGGGAGTGAAATGTGTTGCTTGCTCTTTGCAATAGGTATTCTCTAGACAGTTTAAAAAGAAAACAAAAAAACTCCCAATGAAACATAAAAAAACACCTCTCCAAAAACACCTGAAATCTCTGGCCTTTTTTTAAACTGTGAATCCTGCTGTGCAGATGTTTGCTGCTCTTGAACGTTGGAGCTAAACCGAAGCATACCTTGTTCTCTCTCTTTGATGGAGTTCAGCACATCTTGAGGGAATGGGAGGAGCAGTATTTTGGCACAAGCGCCCCAAATCCTAACACATGCACACACGCTGCCTGATGTTTCATTTCAGGTTATAAACTGGATTACAACATGCTTTCACCCTATGGGCATTGTCCAGGGAAATAGGCTGGATCTGCCTGATGCACAAAACCCATCTAGCTCAATGATCACCAAGTGGAAAGTAAAGGATGTATGCAGAATTTTTGTTTTTAACAGGAATTTAGATTACATTTTTTGTCATGCTAAATGATTATTAATACTATTTATCTCATCAATTCAAGAATGGAATAAATAAGTGGAAACTGTGCTTAAAGAGCTTAGGACAACATTTTAAACTTCTTAAATGACTATATGTGCCCTAATTAAGTCAGGGTAGCACAGACAGTGTTTAAGCTGCACATGTTTTCTTCTTGATGCAAATGGAGCTTTGTGTTCTTTTATTTGTGGGAAGCTTTGTTAGCCTCAGTTAGCTGAAATACTTGCATATGATTTGGTTTTTTCAAAAGAAAAGATACACTGTATTTAGAGATGCAAATACTATCTTGTCTGCAAAACCCACCAGCTGTTATACTGGAAGACAAAGCTAATTCTATGTTGCTTTACTTCAGTGTCTGTGTATTCACAAGCATCTTTTTAACAGCCTTCGCTGCATGGCTGAAAAATAGCAGGCACCAAATTGCTTTCTGATTCCTTTGGTCACAGCCTAGTTAAATTGGAGTTGATCTGTGATTTCAAAAAAAGTTTTAAGCAAGCAGATAGATTGACCATGAGAATGCACCTTTGCATTAGCGTTTGTGGAAAAGTTGAACAGTCTGTTAGCTTTGATTCTCACATTCCTTGAATATGAGTTTACTAATTGCTGACTTGAATATTTGACTTGAGTTTGAGTGGGGTCAAATAAGTGGCTCTGTAGTAGAAGAAGCTGCTTTTGGTTTGTGTGTCAGTAGCACAGCTTTCTGAAGAGGCTCTTTGCTTCTGCTTTAAACATCTGGAGAGACAAAAGAGCGTTTGTGGGGTCTTTTGTTGCTGCCGAAAGTTGGAGCAGGGAAGAATTACATTCCAATAAATACTGTGAATCCTGGAAAAATCACAGTGGAATCATTAACTATTAAACGTTATCTTCTTTATAAACAAAAGCACTTTCATTTCATCTGTGGTGGCTGTCCTGGTAATGTGTGTTACGTAATGTTTACTCTCCTCTTAGGAGTGAAATCCTTTTTCCGATTTGTGAGCAGTATCTGCATACGTATTTCTTAGAGGCATTGACATGCCAGATGCACAGTGGTAGCCGTCTCTGCCTGCTAATCCTGTAATAACATTCTGGTGACCAAATTCAATGGCCCTGCGCGGAGTCTCGGAACAGCTGATTGCTGAGTAGGGAGGAAAAAAAAATAACCCAGCGAATCTGGTTGCAGCTCTCTGCTGCATCCCCATCCCACAATCCCTTGCACCTTTTGCTGCAGTCTTTCTACACAGGCTGAGTGAGAAAAAGATGTGCTAAATAAAGATTGATTGGTTTGAATCCTGAAGGGGTCTCCCACTTGTAAATGACCCAGGGGGAAAAAAATTCATGACGACTTCACTGGGCCTCCTCTTATTCTTCCATTTTTCTTTCCACCTGTCCTCTTCATGGAATGGAGCATCATTCCTTAGAGCACAAAATCTGTTGTGCATCTAAAAATGACTGTGCTGTGACAGGGTTTCTTAAACAGTTTTATGTGTGAGGCTCGAAATATTGACAGATGATGGTTTGTTCGTTTGGATTACTGCGGAACTGCAGCTCCGTCCCTGCAAGGATTTTATCCTCAGCACTGCACTGATTAAGCTATTTTTCTACAAAGATGGGTAGGTCTGAAATGCTCAAGTTTACTCAGTGTTATTCCTGGTGGCTGCTACTGGGTTGCTCTCTCTGTTTTGACCCCCGATCGTTCATTATGCTTCTGCATGCTGTAAGAATGAAGAGGGTTGCTATGTTTTGAACAAGGCACTAAGCTGATTGCAAGAGTGGGAGAGAGAGGAATGCAAATTTAGCTTATCAAGCGTTTTACACAAGTGTACTGTGTGGTGGTGATGATTATTAATTTGCTCGGTGTGTTCTGTATTTGTTAATTTCGGGGCTGGTGCTAGAAATCGCTTGAATCTGTTCTTTATTCCTAAGGGCTGTGGGCAGGTGATCTATCTGTTTAAGGACTTTAACCCTCTCAGTCCTTGAAGCTACATTATTGAGGTTCCCCACCCTTTCTTACAGCTCTCAAGGCCTAACTGTTCCTTTGGAAACGTTGCTATTGGAAACCTATTCATTCATAATACATGAATAGACCCTCTGGGTTGTGAATGCCATTGATAAGAAGAGGAAGAACAAGCTGCAAGCAATTTGTTCTCCTCAGGCTGTACTTTCAGGCTAGCTGCAGCTCTAGCTAGGTGGATTTCAGAGATAGCAGTGTGTCAGTAACACACAATTCTACTATTTTAGGAATAAAATCTTGGCAACTGAACAGTGTAAGTTTCCCCAATGTCTTTTTCTTGGCCTGGTGGTGGAAACTAATAGAGAATTTGGTAACAGCTCAGGAATTCCAGAGCTCATTTGAAGATACCTGTAGGAAGGGTGTGCTTTCATATTATATGTCTCCATTTACCTGAAACAACTCTTCTGGAACTGTTATTTCCTGTACCTAATGTGGTTTTTTCTTTTCACCCTTTTCTAATGCTATAGGAAGTTCCTTTCATATGGGTGGGGCCCCACCCTGAAGGGATGCATGCATAGCAGGGCAAGGCTTTCCACTAGCTTCGAGAGCCATTGTTTTCTCCTTTCTTTGCTGTATAGTGTATTTTGAATGAAAATTGATAGTGGTATCTCTAAGAAGGAGGAAAAACCAGCTGTGTTATTTTTGGGGTGGCTGGGAAGACAGCAATCCTGTAACCTCCAAAGGGTGACAAAGGGTGTATATTTCAGAACGCTTTCCTGCACTTCATGTAGCAAACCTGAACTTGGTTTTGAGTGTGCGTCCTATAGATAAATGGGCGGGGAGTTATGTCTTGTTTGGTACAACCTTTCATAAACCTTTAGCTTTGCATCTTTAAATTATGAAGTGTAACTGGAAGTGATAGACTTGTTTTCAAAGCTTGTGCTTCAGCTGTTCTTTATTAGATGGGGAGACATAATGAAGCTCTGAGAAGCGCTCTGGCTCAGAAGATGCTACTACAAAAAAAAAAAAAGAACATTTTTCTTGTAAAACTAATATTTTTTTGCAAAATCTCCCACTGCTAATGCATCTGAAACTTAGGTTGCTGTTTCAAGGAACTGCTGCAACCATAGCAGTAAATCAGAAAAAATACTGTGGTGAAATTTGAAGGCATTGTCTAAAAAGTCCAGCTTTTCCCCAGATAGTCTGGTTGTACAGTTGCTTTCATTGAGTCAATAGGCATAATCATTCTTCTCATAGCTCCATCATCAAAATTGCATCAAAGGTGGAGTTGGCTCAGAGAAGGTGCAGGATCCTGCAAATCCCATACTCAATTTCTTTTTAAATGAACCACTTGTGTAAGAAGTTTTTGTACCAGGTAGTGGGCAAAGCTTGACATGTATTGATGAAATTCTGTTTCCAAGTTCTATTTATAATTCTACCTCCAATTCTATTTTCAAATTTTAAAGCTGATATATGTGAGCACAGGGGATAAATGACAATCATGGCCTGCTGCATTTCAGACAAAACATAGAATATTAAAAGCACTCTGTTTCTGAATCTTTAATAATTTCTTTCATTGACAAAGCTTTGAGTGTGAACATTTGAAAAATAAAGTGCTGGCATGAGCTAAGAATGACTCGATTTTGCAATGAGATTGGGGGAATGTGAAAAACTAAGAGAAAGATCAGATTAAATCAATATTAATTTTCTCAGGCGCCAGAATTTTTTCTTGTGTAAGCACTGTTTGCTGGTGTAGCTCTACTTGATAAGTGAAAGATGCAATACAGAAAATACCTGGTTGCTAGAGAACTTTCTTCTGTTAAATGACAGGCAGCATTCACTGGAGACTTATTCTTTGATATCTTAAGTACAGTTTTTTTCCCAGTAGTCTGTGTTCAGACTATAACAAAAAAAAATATACTGTTCGTGTGTCCAATTTGGAAATTGTGCCTTTGATAAGAAGTTTTCCTGCTTCTGATTATCTTCCCTGTTTTGTTTGGGTCCTTGCCCCTAACATTTGGGGAGGGAGAGTGGGAGGAAAACACAGCTGTGTCAGTGGTGAAATGAATTTCTTTTGAAACATATCACTGATGTTCCGCATGTTATGCTGCCAAGTGTGTGAATACATTAATGTGTATCTGATTGTCTGCTCTTTCTACTCCGTTTTGTAAAAGCTAGATATTTTGGTTCCACGCCTTGTAAAGCCACCCTTAGCTCAAGCTTTTAAAACATGGTTTGACATGGTTTCCTAATTGATCTCCTAAGGTTTATTGTGTGTGATTTAGGGCATTTAAATAGGAAAAATTAATTTGTGTTTACGTAGTGTTCACATTTTATCTTACTATGGAAAAAGAATTTTTTTAAAATGATGAAAAAAGACATGAAAATATTATCAATCCTGAAAGCATGCATTTTTAGGTCATGAATTCATATTTTATGAGTATTAAAATAATTTGTACCATTGCAGTTTCCCCTTTCATGGAAAAAAAAAGGAAATAAAAGGGCCTGCCTTAAGTGTTTTCCACTGAATAAATGTCAGTTCCTGCTGTTGGGTATTTTATTTGGAATAACTTTATGGTGCTGTATTTACTAGCACAGAGGCGATGCCTCAGGAACCTGCTGTCAGGGAAATCAGTATAACATGATCCATAATCATTCATTATCCTAGAAATAGCCACTTGTTCAATGTAGTAAGTAAACCATACTGATATGGGTAAATACACAGCTCAGGAAGAACAGCATGGGTTCAACTCTGACAGACCAGCGTGCCGTGCATTCAAACACAGGAAGGAGATCTGATGAAACACTGATCATAAAATGCTACACAGGTCACGCAAATCATTGTGGAATTGAGTGACCTTTGAATGAGCGGGATCAGCACGGAGGCAGAGGGCTTGTTCTTTCTGCCATGGAAAGCCTGAACTGCCCCCAAGCTGGTTGCCAAATTGTCTGAAATGGGTGACTAAGAAGGGGTAGAAATTGTTTAGGGGAGAAGTTAGACCCTCAGCAGTGAAGCAGCCCAGCAGGGTTGCTGTGCTGTGGGTGCGGGCAGACTGGCAGACCTCAGTGCTGCCATCAGCTCCCTGGGGAGTGAGCCTGTGCCTCCCAGTGCTCCCGCCCGCTGGAAACCCTCATGGAGAGGAGTTCAACTGGGCCACCCTGCCAGGGCCCAGCATGCCAGGTTTTCCTAAACTGTTTTAGAAGGCAGTTCTCTAAGGTTGCTTCCTTCCTTTTCCTTTGGTCTTCTCTTTCCACATATGAATTCTGTTGGCCATAATCTGTACCTCCAGCTGAAAAGGAATTAATTTTTTTCTCTCCTGTGTCTTGTTCCAGGATAGGAGATGTTACAAATCTGCTTGTGTCCCTTTTAACCTGCAGTTTTAATTCTGTCTAGTCAGTAGATTTATTCTTACCCTTTTATTTCATGCTTTTTATGCCAGGTAATGAAGAGTTTTCAGTCCTACCACTTCTGCCTATAATGCCATTTTTCTTGCATTTATAATTTGGATGTGCTTCATGTATCACTCACCCTAACTGTGCTGATTCTCAGCAGCTATCAGTTGCCTCTTCTTTGCTCTGTTTCTTTTATAGTCAGGATTTTCATTTTATGTGCCCCACCCTTGTTGCTGATCCAGAATTTGAGTATTCCTTTCCCAGGGGCTGTCTGGTTCTGGAGCTTTCTCCTTGAGGGCTTCATGGAGTCCAAATCTACCATGTTTTTGGCAATAACAGCACTGATAAGGGAAAAAAATTGTTAGGTGAATCATTTTCGAACTGTGATGCAGCCATTTGACTAGATGGTGCAGTTCCAGTTTAAGCTTTTTGCCAGCAGTGCTGTACGTGTAAGAAATCTGATGTTTGTTAGCACTGGCTGAACCTACTGGTGCAAGACCACTTTATCGTGGCATTTCTCTAAAAACAGACATCCCTGTAACTGTTTCAGTCCAGAGGCAGCATGTCTTTCCAGCATGTCTGCTCAGAGAGAGGTGTTGTAGACTTGGCAAACTGTTTCCCAGGTTATCATCACTGTTAAACCATTTTAGAAGTTTAATTCCTCTCTGTTTTGGTTTTACATGGAAATATGAATTCCCACATAAGGATGAAACATGAATGAATTAGTAATTGATTTTTTTATTTCATGGAGTTTATAAGGCATTTTTCTTCTCTTCTTTTCCTCACCCTGATCCAGCAGTGTGCAGGGTAGAAGGGAACAGGACCCATATGTCAGTGGTCTAGGATGGCCAGTGAAGGCTCCAACATCCCAAGTCCTGTGGTCCGTCAGATTGACAAGCAGTTTCTGATTTGCAGCATATGCCTGGACCGTTACAAGAACCCCAAAGTACTTCCCTGCCTGCATACTTTCTGTGAGAGGTAAGTCCTTCCCTCACGCTGGTGACTTGGTATTGTGTCATGCAGCAAGCATGGAACTCGGCATCCTTTAGCGCATGGAGACTTTGTACTTGTGAAGGACATGTTAAGGCATGATAAAGTCTGGGAAGGCTGGAGAGGCAGGGGTGTAGAAAAAGAAATTTGTGTCAGGCAGGAAGAAGAGACAGTAGTGAAATGTTTGGAATACATTCCCTTTCTGCAAGAGTAAACAAAAAGTAAATCTAATTAAACTAATGAATACAGTTACAACAATGTGAAAGGTGATGACAGCCAGAAGTTGGACCTCAAATGAGTGGTCTCATATTTATCCCAATTAGCCTATAATTAGAAACAATAAAAAACGTTCATTGTTGATTTACTAAGCTGAGGAATAATTATCCCATCCTTTAATGTCCAAGAGTTAGACACGATATATACATAATTAATAATCTGTGATTAAATGTCTTCATTATTCTGCAGCTTGGTTGACTGAAGTAGAAAAACTTTCCGAAAAGAGATCTGATAAAACAGCAACCTGCCTTTTACCGTGTTCAGCTGAATGAACTGAATATGCATAGTTGTATTCAATGTTGTATTATCCTTCAAATGGCAGAGAAAGTATCACATCTGCAGAAAAGTTAGCTAAAGATTTAGTGGTTAGAGTTCTTTATCTGACAATGGGATGCAACTCTTTGAATTATATATTGAATGGCAGGATAATTTTAATAAATGGTATGTGGTGGGCACAGAGTGCAAGAAAAATTGTGGATCTCTGGGTGTGTCAGATGAACTGGTCTTCTGTAGAAGAGCAGGATATCCTGGCATTACAGAAGGCAGCAGTGAAACTCTTACTGAAGTCAGTGGAGACAAGATTTTCACCATCATGTGTTAACTTTCATGACTTCAGTTCATGTGTAAAACCCAAGGCCAGCTTCTGGTTTTCACCGTAATCCTCTTATGTTGATCTGGTTATGGAGAGAGGCTGGAAGAACTCTTCCAATGTGCTGCTGATGTGCAAAGCCTAAGCTCTCCTTTCACAGAGCCCTCACCTGGGGGTCAGGAGGAGAGCTGCCAAGGGAACACGGAGAGTGGTGCAAACTTGGAAATGCGTAAGAGCTGTGGAGCTGTGTGAGGTCACACTTTCTCAGCTGGCATCTCGTGAGGAATTTTGTGTAGCACTGCTTCCTTTAAGAACTGCATTCTGCAAAGCTTACTCTGGTCACAGGACTATAGCATATTAAATGCAACTATATGTTGCATGCCCAGGAGGTGTTAAGTTCATTTTCAAGGTCCGAAGTGGCATTAACTGTCACCTAGGCCAGCCCGCTGAATATTGTTGATCGCAGAACTTTTGTGTAGATTTATATTCCGTGAAATGTATTAGTTTTAAAAAATCCCAACACCAGCCTCACCTCACCAAAGTCAAACAGAAACAAAAATCTCTTCCAAAACTCGTCTTAACATAAACTGTGATAACCTAGAATGTACTTCTCTAGACAGTAAAAAATCTCCGTTGATTCTGGCTAGCTGCCAAATAACTTTCCTAATTCAAATAAATGAAAAAATTTCTGTTGGTTTCAGTGGGACCATGTTTTACCTCTGAAACACTAACCCCATAAATACAAGTTAATAAAGGAGATTCTGTTGGAAAGACAAGGGTCAAACACTGGTTAGTCATTTAAAGACACAGACTCAAATACGTGATGCAACTTCATGTCCATCAAAATTTATCTGATAGTTTATCATTTTTACTGTTCTGTGAGCAGGATGCAGTAGATGTCTGGAAGCATGGATCAACTGTATGAAAATCTCTAAAGGCATTTAACTCTTAGAATTGTGTCAGCTGATGGAACCTTTTTCCATGTGGCAGAGGAAGAAAGGTTTAAAGTAAAAAATATATTCCCTATAACTACTTCTAAAGCCTGTTGATGTACCTTTGCTTTTATAATTAGGGGTAGCACTGTATCAAACTAGTTTTTTAACTGAAGCTTTGAAGGGGTTTTTTTTCCTCTTTGATGATACTTTTCCTTTCTCTCCCCTTCCACCTCCTTTACCCACAGGTGTTTACAGAATTACATTCCAGCCCATAGCTTAACCCTTTCTTGCCCCGTGTGCCGCCAGACCTCCATTCTGCCAGAGAAAGGGGTTTCTGCACTCCAGAACAACTTCTTTATTACCAACCTGATGGATGTCCTGCAACGAACGCCGGACAACAGCATTGAGGAGTCCTCCATCTTGGAGACTGTCACTGCTGTTGCTGCAGGCAAACCACTCTCCTGCCCCAATCATGATGGAAATGTAAGTGAGACAACCTCCCGTGATATGTACAAATACTGATATGTGCTGAGTTGTCTGGGTTTCATGGATATTTTGTTCTAAAAAGATGGCATGAGAAGTGGAATCACACAAATTCTTTGATTTTATGACATGTCAGAAAAAAAGTGATCCTTCAAATTAACACAAGTGGTCTTAGTGGAGCATCTTAAAGTAGTCAGGATATTACTTCATCTTACCAATCATCTGGGATGATACTGTATTTTAGCCCATTTGGTCAAAATCATTGTTCTGCAAAAACTGAACCTTATGCCTTTACTTCTCTGGGTTGGGTTTCCCCAGCTCTCGTGCTTGTAGCATCGGATACTGCTGTGGGCACCTGTGTGTTTAGGCAATATTTGACAGGGACTTATAAACTTAACTGACCTGCACACTTAGACAGTGCCGAAAGGTATGTGAGCATATTAACATGAAGCCAAATACAAGTGATCCCTAGCTTAGGATGCTTTGGGTCAGCACATGCTTGTAACAGAGTGCTTCTGTTTATCTGCAGTGTTTTATGCATCTCACGTATCAGTCCTTCAAGGCTGCCTTGTTTTTTCCCTCCACCCACTCTTTTTATCTAGAATGTCCCCACATACATCCTCAAATTGTATCTGTATTCATTGGCAAGTATCCCCAGCTAAGTAAGTATTCACAGATTGCTGCAAGAACAGCTCTAACTCTGCTTACTTCACAATTTTCAGTGTTAACCTGTGTGACTTCATGGTAGGCATGTGAGCTCCTGATTCATAGCCAGGCTTATGCAAACATGTAAGCAGACCATGTTACAAAGCTCAGCAATGCTGTGTTGCAAACTGAATACTGTTCTTCTGTGCAAGCCAAGAAATACGTACCAGTAGTTTAAGACAACTTTCTGGGTATTTTATTTGATACTCAGTATAGGTATATCAGTTGTATAAGACTAATTCAGCTGCTAGGTAATGATTGCTGTAACAGAGGAATAGCTCAGTTTCTTCTTTGCTCACCTTTTGGAATTAGGTGGACTTGTATAACTCTGGTTAATGAATAACTGGTATAACTTTCCAAATGTGTACTATACCTATGTTTGTGTAGTGGTTACTGATTAATAAATTCCTAGTTTTCATTTGCATTTTATTGGCTCTCTTTAAAGTGAATCATAGTTCTCTTCTGACATAGCTGTTGTGGTAGAAGCCATTTGATTGTGAAATGCATAAAAAAGTCAAAATGAAGGTGCTATTCATTTTGCATTTTAAATTATCAGCTGATTATTCTTTGGATGCACTTAGAAAAAATGCTTTGCCTACAATTAAAAATATGCCACCTTATACCTCTCTGAGAACTTCCTAGGGAAAGAGGGATTAGTACGTCCTCTAAACCAAACTTAACTCGGCTTGCCTTGAAACACAGCATGCCTTTTACAATGCTGAGTAGTGTGTGATGGGAATTCTTCTTTCTTCAGTAAGTATCTGGGAGATAGGAATTGGAACAGGCTGGGGATGACTCCAATTTAAAGCTGTGTGGAGCTAGGAAATGAAAACCTGCAGTGCACACAGTAGTCCTTGTGATGGGAGGAGCTGAGGTGAGCTTTGTGGAGAGCTCCTTAAGGCTGGCCAGGCAGGTCTGTCTGAAGGGCAGGGTGCACAGGGCAAAGTGCTGGACACCTTAGGCCTCACTGAGGAAAAGGGATTTTGTTGGCTTCACAAGTAGAGAACAGGAGGGAACTGCATGACAAGTAGGTTAGATATTAGGAAACGGTTCTTCTCCCAGAGGGTGGTTGGGCTCTGGAACAGGCTCCCCAGGGAAGCGGTCACAGCGCCAAGCCTGACAGAGTTCAAGAAGTGTATGGACAGTGCTCTCAAGCACTTGGTGTGACTCTTGGAGCTATCCTGTGAAGGGCCAGGAGTTGGACTTTGATCATCCTGGTGCGCCCCTTCCAAGTGAGGGTATTCTATGATTCTGTGATTCTAAGTGCCTGGCTGCTAGTAGCTTTACTGGGGGCTTCAGGAAGTGAAAGAGGATTGAGCTGGTAGCTGGAGGAGAATGCCTTCACAGAAACAGAGGTCATTCTGCATTGAATCCTCCCTCCATTAATTTTTACATATTGCTTGGGGTAGGGTCAGACCCATTGTATATTTCTTTTAAATATTACCAGATTTTCCTCGTATTAGCTTGGAAATAAGTTTCTGTTTAAATAAGTTTTTCAGTCATTTCAGCCATGCTGGATTTAAACCCCTCTGATTAAAATCAGATAGAAACTGATGCACAGATACTTTCTTATTGGCTTGCCTGTCCACTTGTAACTTAACCTTCCTCAGACCATGTAGATTAGCTATTTTGATATTTTCCCTTCCAGTTGGTCTCTTATTCCCATCACCCATATTTTCCATACATATGTGTGTGTATTCTATTCCTTCTGTGCACATCCTCTCATCCTCTGTTGTGGCATATTCTATGTGTTCTTATGAAAAATGACTTAGCTTGTAGTATCTTCACACAAGAGATAGTTTCCTGTGCTTTAAGTATACATAAATGCTTTCTCATATTGACCCAACACAGACCACAAATGTATGTTCTTGTTAAATCAGAGTAATCAGGCAAATATGGAACTTCTGAACCCAACAAAAGATTCTCATCTTTTCCCTACACATTAAAATAAAATTGGTTTTATTCTCAGCTGCCTAACATCTGCAGCTCTTGTTGTTTATAGGCATCCTGGATTGGTAACATTGATCTACCATCCTTTAGGGGCAGGTACAGCAGCCAGGACAGGGAATGCTACGAAATTCTAGCTCCGTTACTTCATAGTATGTAACAAGTGGTGCAGCCTTTCTGCACTCACCCATCCTGAATAGTCCGTGCTTGGGTTTTATTTGAATTTTGAGTGAAAACCAGTCCAGAGTCAAGGATCCATGGTTTTACAGGGGCAATGCATTTTCTGCTTATAGAGTATAACAAGAAAGGATATACAATATTAAATTAAACGCCAATAACAAGAGACCATGCCTTAGCTCTGACTAGCTTTTTCTCAGAAGATCACAGTATAGTTTGGCAACTTGACAGGCATAAGATCTTGTCTAGAAAAACATTCCCTGAACTTGTGCAGGTGTTGCTTACTGCCTGTATGCTTCTCTCAGAAAAATAAAAAGCACCTTTCCTTGATATTCCAATGAAGTGACTTCATATCATACCTTTTAAACCCTTGTTTTTTCTCCTCACCTTTGTACTTCCCACCATGTCACTTACTCGTGTATCCCATTAAAGTGTAATCTAATTTTTTTCCATACTCTGCAATATTCAGTGTGTCACTGAGGCCAAATAAAAAATGCAGAATATCAGAGTTAGACTCTTAATGAGCATTAGAGCTAATAAGCTGAGCTCGCTGCTGGCAAAATTTTGTTCTGCCCTACAGGGAATCTTTAATACAGTTAGAAAGCAATAGTGTGACCACTACAATCATATCTGAATTGGAAAGTCCTACAAGGGGTTTGGACAGTTCACTTCTATGTAAGAATGTTGTTTAAGTCATTACAGTCTTGCAAATCTTTTAAAAATTTGTTTAAAGTTTTCAGGTTTACAGCACGGGTAAGGCAAAAGCTATGACTAGGCAGAACAAACTCCCACATTCTAAATTTTATCAGATATCTCAGAAGTTCCCTCAGGTGACTCAAACTTATATTTCTCTAAAAGCCAAAACATAGAAAGCTAAGGTACACTAGCCCAGGGGAATTAAGCATGTGTGTGTGAGATGGGGAAGGCAGGTGGCACAGAACTGACTCATCCTTTTTCTCTAGACTGCTCTTTTAGTTCAAACAAATAGAAAGCAGAGGATGAGCAATGTGATTTTAGAGAATAGGGGCCTATAAGTGGTGAGAGCCTTTTCTTCAAGACCTGATCTTTGAAGGTTTGGAATTACTGTGTCTTGGCTTTGTGTAATCTAATGCAGAAGTACTTGCATCCTTGATTATGCAAATTTAAAAGTTTCTGTAAATTCAGTTTAATTACAGTAGTGAAGATATCCATAGGTCCTCTGTTACATCATTGTGCTGAAATATGCTAGTCTGGTTTGAGGTGGGAGTTAGTGGAGGGGATTTCAGAACCAGTGGGTATTAATTCATATGTCATGACAGCTGATGGGCATATTCTCATTGAATTCAGTGGAAATACAGCTGAACCTGGTATTGGATACCATAGTATATCCTGCCCAAGAGCTCTCTTCAATTTGGAAAGGAGAGGTTCAGGCAAATATAATTTTCTGAGGTATTTTTTAAAGCAAACCTGTTACAATGAAAAGCTTTCTGGGAATGTCACAAATTGTGATGCCCATATTGGGCATGGAGGGGAGAGATGAAAAGCCAGAAACACATGTCTGTTTGTAGTAGGACATTAGACTTACCTAATTAAGAAAGCTAGGAAAAAATCTTAGCAAATCAGCTTGTCTAGGCACTTGCAGCCTGAATTGTATTAAAATAAAGTTTTCTTTCTCCTTAAGCTGTGGCACATTGCAAAAATTTTAGTGGGAAATGAAAGCTCTTCTCTCAAAACATTCTGAATTTGAGGCAAAGGCAACTATTTCTATGCAGACATACCCTTTAATTCTTTGTGATCTGCCTGCTATTACCATTCGTGCTACCATATTACCATATGTGTTTCTCTGGTGCTTGAAGAGGAAGAAAGTTGTTGAGGCTAAACTTTATTATGCTAATGAAATGCTTTCTTCCTGAAATATGTGGCTGCAAATATAATGATGTTTATTATGGGGTGTACAATAGGAAACAGAAATATTACATTATTATTCTAATCACTGTATCTAAACATAAAAATATTGAATGAATAAACAAAGGGGTTGATAAAATATCTTGAACCTAAGCATTAAATTATAAAGAGGCAGAAAGATGAATGTTGGACACTCATTCAAAATAAATGAATTTTTTGGCTGTATAAAAAGACTTCAGCATTTCCTAATAAAATATTCTTCCTTTGGTTGTTTCTGGTTGCAAATTTTTGAAGCCTTTGAAAAGAATTTAAATCCTAAACTCTGTTAAACTCGTTTTCTCTATGCACTGTAAGAATGCATCACATCACAGTGCCTACAAAAGTAACTATCAGGCCTCAGGGCATCTACTACCATGAGACTGCTAAATTCACAGTGCCTGGAGTGGTGTTGGTGAGAGTTGTCATTGTTTAGAAGGTCTCCTTTTTTTTTTTTTTCTCCTTGCTGATATATTTGATGTTATACAAGTTATTCGGAGCAACTTTTAAATTTTCTCTGAAGAGGCTTACACAAGTGGCCAACAAATGACTAAACCCTCATTGCAAGTGAATCCCGTATCTTGTGAATTGAGATAAGAGGAAAGAATGGGAATAAGATGGAAAGGAGCTTAACAGAGGAAAATCCCTATTAATGCTAATAGCCACGTGCAAATTATGGTTCTTGCTTCTCCCTCCTTAATTCTAAAGATGCCTTGGAGCAGCCAGCTACTTTGCACCATGCTGATAGAGTTTCCTCTGCTCCCCTGAGAACAGCTGGTTCTACACAACTATCTGCTGCCAACCAACATCTCCAGCACAACCCTCTTGTGCAAGATGTCTGAGTGCCAAATTATTTAAGATTTTGATCCTATGTTCTGAATGCAAAAGAGCTGCCAAGGTCTTACTTTGAAGCATGTACTATGAGCTTCCTTATATCCTTTTAATAAGCCTAAAATGCTTTGTGCCCAAGGACTTTCTAGCTGTAAAAGGAAGTCTCATGCTGAATTTGCAAATATGTGCATTATTTTGACTAACTTATGATTTTGGGTACAGCACTTCTCTCTTTCTTTCCCTTCATGAATATATTCAGAATTTGGGGTACCTATTACATTTAAAGGTCTATTTTTATCTCTAGACAGCATCTTAGTGGGAACATAACAGGTTGAAACAATCTCTTCCTCTTTCAAGTGTAGATCAGCACTCCAATTATAATCTCAGATATGAGGGTTAGATGGTTTTAAAGGATTAGTAATGGGATGTGGAGATTTTTCCCTGGGGCAGGTTGGTTCATTTAGGGTGCTTTCCACTAGCAAATAAACATGCTGTTTGGTGAGCCCCATGAAGTTTATGTTCCACCAGTGGTTCTGTTATGAAAAACAGCCTAAGTTTACACTTTCTTTGGCAGAACCTCTGGAAAGACTAAGGATCAAGTTCATGAGGGTATTTGAATGCCCTAGTTTCTTGAGGTGTTTCACGGAGTACTTAAGAGAGACACCAAAACTTACTATTACACAGTATAAAGATGGTGTTAGGACCAGCATTGAAGTCCAGCATGGTTCACAGGCTGCTGTCCTGACACTTTCTGATAGAATAAAATGCATTTAAACCAGCATTTTGATATGAAATATGTAAGAATAACAACCATCTTTTAGGCAGTAAATGATTGGTGTCTAAAACAAAGCGAAGCTTTTTCTCAGAGCTTGGATGATAACATGAGCTCAAGACCCAGTAGGATGTGCTTTGAGTTAAGTTACTGCTGCCATATTTGAATGTAGAGCTGTGCCCTTTTCCAGGTGATGGAGTTTTACTGCCAGTCCTGTGAGACAGCCATGTGTCGGGAGTGCACAGAGGGAGAACACGCAGAGCACCCCACGGTACCACTCAAGGACGTGGTGGAGCAACACAAGGCTTCCCTCCAAGTCCAGTTGGATGCTGTCAACAAAAGGTATGGAGACTCCATTGATTATTTTCTATTTTCAGTTCTATCACTGGCTTCCCGAGTTAACTTGGTAGATGTGGTGCCATAGCGAGTCTAGCATAAAAAATCCATTGAGTGGGATGTACTGAGGGATTAGAGAAAAGAGCAAATGATTCCTATGTGTCTTTAACAGAACAGAGGCCATTAGAAATGCAAGTGTCCTCCAAAGAAGGGACATAAACTGTTAAGGAGAAAACTACTATCCAGTCATGAATTTAATGGTAGCTAAATAAATAATACTGGGTGCTAAAAAGACTAGAACATGATAGCAAAAAGACAAAAAAAAAAAAAAAAAGAAGTGGGTAGATCTAGTTATATCTTCTTGAGCAGATATCATATAGCATAAAGGACGGAGGATCTGAGCCCTTGTTGCTGGTAATGCCTAAAGTCTAATGGATTGCACAAGAAAGGGCTGTGGCTTAGCCTTATTTTATGAGACCAGACCCACTATGAGGTTATAAAAGAAATGAACTTACTTCTGGGAAATGACTGAGTTTAAAGACAGCCTGCTGATGAGAGGGTTTCATCAAAAGATACCAGGGCAAGGGCCAGTGTTTAATGACTTTTGAAACAGCAATCTTTGTAATTTAATTCCTCCCTCAGGCTTCCAGAGATCGACTCAGCACTTCATTTTATATCTGAAATCATACACCAGTTAACCAACCAAAAGGCTAGCATTGTAGATGACATTCATTCCACTTTTGATGAACTCCAGAAGACTTTAAATGTGCGAAAGAGCGTGCTGCTCATGGAGCTGGAAGTGAATTATGGCCTTAAACACAAAGTAAGATGCATGTTTTGTTTCAATGAAAAGCTGTTAATTTAATCAGCCAGTTTTTACAAATGATGCAGGACGCCACTTTGACAAATTGTGTCTGAGATCCGGAGAAGAACTTTGTTTTCATGAAATCAAGTGCTGCAGAGCCTCACTTGTTGGTGCCCATCCTTATAAATGGAATACAGACCCTGCCTGGGCAGATAGTCCTTTGTGAGTGGTGTATAAGGAGGATCTAAAATGGCCAACACACTAAGCAGGCATCTGCTTAAAGCCAACATGCTGATGTGCAGATGACAGTAAAGGAACACCAAAGGAAAGTCTGAATTCTTGAGCTGCAGTTGTGAGAACAGCTCCATGAAGGTACAGGCCAAACAATTTGTCCTGAGTAACTGAGTAGAGCTTCCTGTTTTGATTCATTACACTGCTTTCCTTTCCAGTACTTGGTAACATGTTGCATGTTAGATGTCACCAGCTGAAACACATTAAGACTGGAGGGACATCTTGCTTTCCCAGGGCAATGCAGAGAGCAATAGATTCCAGAGCTGTATTCATGCCTTCACTTCATATCTGGATGATTGAATCTTGGGGTTTCCCCCCCATATTGTAGACTAAACTTCAGAGGAAGAAAACAGAAACCTGTACTTTTACAAAGAGATGCCCATAGCTTGGAGGGTAGGAAGTCTTTTTTGTTGAGGTTTATTAAGTCTGACTCAGGAACACGAAATTATTTAGTCCCTGTCTTCCTGGGCGTCAGTTGTCTTATATAAAAGAAAGATTTCTTCTCTCAAAGTAGTCTTGAAAAGAAAATAGCATCAACAACCAGAGTTTCAAGAGTGCCTGATAGTATTGGCAACTTTGGTCACTCTGCCATTACTGAGCAGCTTCAGCATCTCCAGATGTCTGAAGTGGAGGAATGTTGCACTCCTAGATCTGGAACAGGCTTGATCATTAGGCAGGCGTTGGACTGCTAAGCCTGTGAATTGAATGGAAGAATTCTAACATGTGCACAGGATGTGTACTTCTAGAAACAGAGGGAACCCAAAACTGTTGGGGCACAGAGTTTGTTCATCTCCAGAACTAAGCAGCAGCAGAGGAGTTTTAGCATCAATAGTTTGGACTTAGATGCCAATTTCCTCTAAATATATTCAAGATGTCACAAAAACTTACCTTCTTAGCAAACAAATACACTTAGGGTATGTACGAAGGTTACACTAGATAGAATATGATGTTCAATTACCTTGTTGAAAGGGATTTAAATAGTAACTATTTTGAGCACTAGAGAGTCAAATTTTTGCAAGGCTGCACATAAGCAGTAAAAGAGGTGTCTCTCCTGTTTGTATTTAAAAAAGCAATTGAAATTGGATTTTACTTTTGAATGAACAGTAGTCCTGCAAAATAGCTCAAATCCAAATCTTCAGTCATTCTGAAAATGTACTTTTCAAAGATGAAATTTCGAGCTGCATTTTACTAAAAACAGGTGGCAATTCAGTTTTAGTTGTCTAATGGACTGAAAGAGACCTTGTGTAAAATACTCTAAGTACATTTTAAATAATATTTATGCTAGGATTTAATATTTTCCATCTTTGTCATGAAAGAAAACTGTCTTGAGAAAATACTGGTTTTAAAACATAGCTGCAGCTTTTCTTTCTCATCAGTTTGTGGTTTGTTATCCCAAGCACATGGGGTTTTGTCATCCTGGGGCGTTATTCATGATGCTCTCCTTTAACTACTTATGTCCTTGAATAAAGACAAAGCAAGTTAGAAATGCTTTGTATTGAATCCTGAGAGGTTTATGGATGCCTAGGAAAACAGATAACTTGAAATTTCAGTGTAGTCTTCAAATTTGCTCATTGTGTTTTGATTGAAAAAAACTTTGTGTTGTTATCACTTTCTCATATCAGTAACACATGACCCTTGATTTTCTCCAGTGGATGAAAAGCTGAAAGCTTTGGAAAACTTAGAAAAAAGTGCCCTTAGGATGAGGTATCATTACACAGTGTGTCTCAGCAAGGGAAGAATATTTCATAGCTATAAATACACCCAGTCTCTAAGTTTACTTTAAAATCAATTGAAATGTTTCAAGAATATTTACTTTACAGTGATGGTCAACAAAATAACTTCTCTAATCCACAATTATGTCTGTGCCCTATTCTATGTAGGAAAAACATACCATGTGTGTGAGTAGGTACTTTAGTTTGGGTATTTTATCCGTGGAGAATGGAGAGGGGACAGCTGGAATGTTTTCCTGACTCTCCAGAATTTTTCTGCCAGGTTGTTATAATTCAGGGATCCTTTTTCCAAATCACTGCAAAAGTGGTTTTTTGAAAAAAAGTTGGCTTGTTCCCACCCCATATTTAATAGTTTTGAGGTCAACACCATTTCAAGGATTTTAGTCTGAGCACCACAACTGACCCTATAAAAGAAGCTCTTTTGTAGTCTGAAATACAGAGTAGCTACTTGCTGCCCACCAAAATTTCAGTCTACTCAGTCCAATTCTTCACAATACCCACAACCCATTCTGTATGTTTTGTTTTCCTGCCTGCTTGAACTAGGGAATCAACTTTCCTGCTTATGCTGGGGAGAATTTTCCTTTCCTCATTTATTTAGTTCAGTAGCCACACTTTTCCTCAGGAGGGATGTACATACAGGTCGTGAGACTGCCTTCTTATCCGTCTCCATAGAGGAGTAACCCCCAATTTCCCTCAGCTCTGAAGAAATGGTTTCAAGAAGTTTCTTGCAGCCTCTCCTATTAATGGGCCTGATGAAACCAAAATATTTCTGCCTCTCTACACACAGCTCAATTCCCTGTAACTATTCATTAACTGTGCCTGCTGAGAGTTAGATGGAGCAGGATTCAAACTTTTATATTTGTTGTTGGGTTTTATTCTTAAAACAAACAAAAAAAAAAGAGGCAAGACAGGTGGGGCAAAAATTCAGTCTCACATGACAGTGGGTTTGTGAAGCCTTGAAGACCCAAACCAGGGTGCATTTTTTTCTGTTGCAGTATTATATTCTAAATACATGTTGTGGATCAGTGTGGTACTCTGTCTAAAAATGGAAGTTTAAATTAAACTCTAAAATAATGCACTATAAATTTGGTTTCTACAAAGGCCTTCAATTATAAAATACACTACCTCTTCTTAGGACAGTTCTTGGTAATGTGATGCTAATCTGGTGTTTGGTAACGCACACAGGTCCTCCAGACACAGCTGGATACCTTACTTGAAGGACAAGAAAGCATTAAAAGTTGCAGCAACTTTACAGCCCAAGCCCTCAACCATGGCACTGAAACTGAAGTGCTGCTGGTGAAGAAGCAAATGAGTGACAAGCTGAATGAACTGGCTGAGAGGGACTTCCCACTGCAGCCCCGTGAAAATGATCAGTTAGACTTCATAGTGGAGACAGAAGGCCTGAAGAAGTCCATTCACAATCTGGGTACTATTCTAACTACCAATGCTGTTGCCTCTGAAACAGTTGCCACAGGTGAGGGGCTGAGGCAGACAGTGATCGGACAGCCCATGTCCGTTACCATCACGACCAAGGACAAAGATGGGGAACTCTGTAAATCTGGCAATGCTTACCTCACTGCTGAACTGAGCACTCCTGATGGGAGTGTAGCCGATGGAGAAATACTTGACAACAAGAATGGCACTTATGAATTTTTGTATACTGTTCAGAAAGAAGGGGACTTCACTTTGTCTCTGAGACTTTATGATCAACATATCAAGGGCAGCCCGTTCAAACTCAAAGTGGTCAGATCAGCAGACGTGTCCCCTACCACTGAAGGGGTTAAGAGGCGTGTTAAGTCTCCTGGCAGTGGCCATGTGAAGCAGAAAGCTGTGAAAAGACCTGCAAGCATGTACAGCACTGGCAAAAGAAAAGAGAATCCCATTGAAGATGATTTGATCTTCAGAATAGGTAGGTGACTTTGCTGATTGTGACAAGCTTAAAAATAGTTTAGGGAAACCAGATGAAAAAGTTAAATTATTGTAAAGTTAAAGGGGAAGTAGAGCAACCTGACCTCTTGACTTCTGTAAATTTTGAAAGCCCACACTTCAGAAATTTTCTTTGCAGCAAGTATTTAATTGGGATTTGGGTTTAGAAATGCATACATTTGATTTGGGATATTTTAAAAACTGTTAATGTTCTTATTACAAAGCTTTTGGTATGGATTAAAGTAATTTCAGATTGTAATTTCTGCTTCTGTATCCCTTGATTCTATTGAGCAGTTTCTGGCTTGACAACCGAACAGTGGTATGGTTCTGGTTTGGCTTTTGTTGGTAGTGGTATTGTTTGTTAGAATTTTTTTTTAACTGTTCTCTCCAATACACTGCAAACTCCAGAAGTCTTCAATGTTTTCCAAAAAGTGCAGTGCCCATTATTTTTTGTCATGATGCAGTCATGACCATGTGCTTTATTTTCAAGTTCTATCTCCTCGCCCACTTCACCAGTCAAAAAAGGAAGATGAAATAATTAGCAAAAGAACTATGCATGTCTCAGAGTTTTGCTTGACAAAACCTCTCAGAATGCCCATATTTGGGATATATGGATTACTACTTTATAGAAAGTTAGAGCTGAGAGTAATATTTCTTCCTATTACATATTCAGTTTTCAGCCACTCATTTCACAGAATGACCCTACATAGAGATGTTTCTCTGGGTTTCTGTGGGCTTATGTATGCAATGCCTGGAAGGTCTCTTAAGCCGTTGCAGCTGTAATGCTCTAGTGTTTTACACTCTTCCAAAATAAGCAAAATTATTCACACAGGTAAAACTTCTGACATTGTCACAAGGATTGCCTTCACAGATTTGAGAGTTCATTTAGTTCCAGTTGGTTCAGCTCACTTGAAAAATTTAAGGTTTGGTTCATTTGTTGATGAGGTAATGTAAAATTTATCACTGTTTTCCAGCACAATTGTGTATCTGTATTTTGAACCCTTTGTTGAATTCCTCTGATGATCCTGGCCAAATCTGGATCTATATTTTAAACTAGGCAAGATAAATCTTATATTTGGGCTGCCAGAAGCTCATACAGCTGTGTTGGAGAGCCACACTATAATGTTCCTCTGGGCATCCAAGTATATGGAGTATGCTATTGAATGTGTGCTGATGGATGGGCTTTTATGCACAAGTAAATTGATCAGCTTCTCCTAGAAGACTGTTGTCCTGCTAGTATTAGCAAGAGAGAGCACCAATACAACATTTCCTTCATGGGGAAGTGCTCATTGTACCTTCTGCTCATTCTGTGTTATTCGTGTCTTTTAAAATGGCATGTGGTTCTCATCAGACATTTTAAGGTCAAGTTATTGACTGCATATTCATAGATTTGTGTAGTTCATTATTTACAACAACAGAGTATTTCTTGCATCCTCTTTTTCTCTCTCAATAATTTATATCTTTAGCTTGTTTCTTTAAACAGGTGTAATCTCGTAAGAGTTTGTCCAAGCAATATCTGTGCAGCATGTCCTTAGTCTACACAAATGAAAACAAGAACGTTCTTATGATGCCTAGAAAATAATTGTTACTCAATGGTTTTGCTACCTCTACAATTAGTAGGAAGCACTAAAGTGAGAGGGAAGTCTCTTTTTCATTACCCTGCTTTTGTGTCTTAGACCCATGCTGAGCAGAGGTGAGGGATGTTCACAGTGTCAGCCACTTCCACCTTCCCTGGTAAATCTCTCCTATGTCCTTCAGAGGAAGGTTAAGTAACATGGTTGGCATCAGCTGCTCTAATCACGACTCCATCTCATGTTCTACCTCTGCCATGCTGTGCTGTGTGCATTGGTATTTTTTGTCTTCAGGCAGTTTTCATGGCTGGGTTCTTTGACACTGTTCAGCAGTAGTGGTGCTATTTCTCACTTTAACTGCTTTTTAACTTTCATGTATGTATATTTGGAATTAGCATCAGCTATAGCCAGATGGAGAGTTGGCCCTTTGCTAGAAAGTTCCATTTTCCTTTTCCTGAGACTGTGTTTACTTGTCTGTTCAGTCATCTAACTAAGTGTCTAAGTTTAGCTGGTACATTTAATGTGTAAAAAAAAGAAAAGCCTTTAACAGTACCTTCTGTCAGCCTCCTTACTAGGCATGAATGTCATCTTCTGGTCTGTTATCAATGCTGAAGGCAAACAGGAGCCTTACTGTGAATTTATTCCTCATAAAAACTCATGAACAAGGCCTGTGTAATAATACCATTAGTGCAGTTTAAAAAGCAGGCTTAGGGGGAGCAAAGGGATTCTTGATCAGGTGTTTCACACAATTACAGAAAGGGTAAGGTTGGAAGGGACTCCAGTGGATCCTCTAGTCCAACCTCCCTGCTCAGGCAGGATCATCCTGGAGCACATTGCACAGGATTGCATCCAGATGGTTCTTGAATATCTCCAGCAAGGGAGACTCCACACTCTCTTTGGCCAATCTGTTCCAGTGCAGACACCTGCACAGCATAGAAATTCTTTCTTATGTTCAGGTGGAACTTCCTGTGCATCAGTTTCTGCTCACTGCCTCTTGCCTTGTTGCTTGGCACCTCTGAGAAGAGCCTGGATCCATCCTCTGGACACTCTCCCTTCAGATACTGATAGACATTGATGAGGTCCCCTCTCAGTCCTCTCTTCTTGAGGCTGAACAGGCCCAGCTCCCTCAGCCTTTCCTTGTAAGAGGGATGCTCCAGTCCCTTAATCATCTTTGTTGTCCTCCACTGGATGCACTCCAGGAGCTCCATGTCTCTCTTGTGCTGAGGAGCCCAGAACTGGACAAAGCACTCCATATGTGGCCTCACCAGGGCTGAGTAGAGGGGCAGGATCACCTCACAGTCGTGGCAATGCCCTCCCTAATGCACCCCAGGACACCACTGGCCTTCTTGGTCCCCAGGCCACACTGCTGGCTCATGGACAGCCTGTTGTCCGCCAGGACCCCCAGATCCTTCTCCACAGAGCTGCTTTCCAGCAGGTCACCCCCAGCCTGTACTGCTGCAGGGGGTTATTCCTCCCCAGGTGCAGGACTCTGCATTTGCCTTTGTTGAATTTCAGACAGTTCTCTGCCCATCCCTCCAGCCTGTCAAGGTCGTTCTGGAGGGCTGCACAGCTCTCTGCAGTATCAGCCACTCCTCTCAGCTTTGTTTTGTCAGCAGACTTGCTGAGGAAGCCTCTACCCCTCCATCCAAGTCACTGATGAATAAGTTAATACTGGAGGACACTGCTAGATACCATCCTCCAACTAGACTCTGTGCCACTGATCATGACACATTTCTTCTTTAATTGCCTCTGAAGGCCTCTGCCTGAAAGTCCATATTAGATTGTTCTGTTTGAATGGAACAGGGTTGACTATAGATATATACTTGTTGAATTTTTACAAAGATACATGTGGGTACAGATAGGGATACACATCTCCTTGAAAAAAACCATGTATTTTTTCCAACTGCAGTTAGCCCCCTTGTATGGATGGTTCAGAGGAACCTTCTCCCTGTAGCAAGCAGGATCTGCTTCCTCTTATTTCCCCATCCCTTCTCTCCCTTTCCAACAAGGTCCTATCCTGGTTGAATTACAGCCTGGCTAAGGGCATTGGAGAAGAAAGGGATATGTAAGTGCAGAGGCTCTTATGACACACTTTAATCAGTTATTCTTCATTCTTTAATTCAGAACTCTGGAACAAAACCATTAAGAAGTAGTATGAAATAGCAAGATGTTTTCTATACAGAATTTATATTTCTGTAGAAATAGGAATGCCTAGTAATGGAAAAGATAGAATTTCCTTTTCCAGTTTATTAGCTCAAGTCCCTCTGCTGCTTGTCATGAACTCTTTATGGGCTTGTGATGGCCAGTGTGAAATTTGGCCAGGCCTATATTGCATTGCATTGCAGTCATACCTGTACTGGACAAGGGGGCATCTCTGACATCACAGTGCTGGCAAAATCCCCAGCATGGGTGTGATGTCCTGATGACAGAGACCTGCTCCTCTTCGACATTTGGCTGCTGTACCAGCAAAGAACTGCTTCCGAGGTGCACTGACCTCTGTTTTGTGCATATCTGTCTGTGGCAACAGGGGCTCTGCTGCACAAGCAGTGCTTGGAAATGGCCTTGGCCAAGCTTTTAGGGACAGATGCTGTGTAAAGCAAATTAATACAGATCAGTCCATTTTCACTACCATCAGTGTGTGGACATATCTGCCAGAGTTCCTACTGAATTATTCATTTCTCTTTAAGGGTTACAAACACTGTGTATCTTCAACCGATTGATTTTAAAACTTAGAGTTATATGGGAATTTGGATTAGATATACTGACATTTCTTTTACAGCAAGCACATAGCGTTAACAATTCAGTGCAGTTTTACTCCAGAGCCTTTTGTGTTTCAGCTCTATCTATATGAGAGAGGGCATCACAACCTCATAATGTGTAAGATTTGGCTAAATATCTTTTGGCACCCTGAGGAAAAAAGAAAGGAAGCAAGAAAACAAGAAAACAACTCCTTGATACCTGTCTATGCAGTATGTATGTAGGCCTTTCAATATTGTTTACTTTTATCCTTTTTTTCAGTACCATACAGGGATGAGTCCAAGAAGTATTTGAAGTGTTGTAGGCAGGAGGGAAATGCTATGTACACAACAGATTATGGCCACTCATGACCTCAAAAGTCTTCCCAAGAATCTGTAATATTTCTGCAGTTTTATTTTGTCACTCTGAATCTATTCCCTTCCTGCTGGAGGCAGTGACTTGTTTCTTTCTGTTTTAGGAAGCTGGAGAATCTAGGTTAGCAAGCAGGGAGGTTGTTATTCATATTAGTAAAACTCAGAAAGCAAAAATCATTCCACTGTACAACAAGTTTGTTCAGATTCCCAGCATTTACAGAGCAGATTCTTATTGCAGTAAACATCTCCTGTGATGCTAATGAGCTTTTAGATTTTTTTTCTTCTTTTTTTTGTGAGATTCAATATGGTCTCTATAATGCATGAATAAAAGACTGAAATTATGAAGCATTTTTATATGTGCTAGATTGTCATGAGCAGAAAATGTATACTTTCTTTGTTGAAATCTAAATTAATTTGTTTGTGCAGGCTATGCTCAGTAATACCAGAAGGAATTAGATAGGGCTGAGACAAATCTGATTATTATCTGTATACAAAAGTGGTCTAAAAAGAAGCTATCCACAGGCCACAGACCTGCTTCCTAATAACTCAGTTCAGCCTTCCCCTTTTGAAAACTCTGCTGTCCTCTTCCAATCCCCAGCAGCTTGTCACAGAAGCTGCAGTAAAATATCTGTCTTTTCCTCCTTTGTGCCGTGCAGTAGCTCAGAACAGGAAGGAGATAAGGCTGGACAATGAAGGGCACAAAAGATGCAGGCTTTCATCTCCTAACCAGGCTGTTTGGGAAACACTGGAATGAAGATTCCACTGTTTCCAGCCCTGTGCAATTGAAATGTTGGTGCCTCCCTAGGCTAACTACAGATGGGTGACTGACCATGACAGAGAGAAAAGAAGACAAAGCATGGGGTGCCTTGATATAGAGGGGTAATATCTTGCAGTAAAAGACTCTCTTAGGCAGGTATGTCTGTAAGGAAGAATTTCTGCTTACAGAGGGGAGCTATGATCCTTTGGTATTGCAGAGCCAGTTGCAGGACCCTGTTCTTCCAGAGGCTGACATACTTTACTGCAAGCTTTCCTCTCATCATCTGAAGTGCCTGCACTTGGCTTCAGATGTTTGCTGGCACAGTAAATTATTCAAAACAGAAAGTTCAAAGTTATCTGTTTTCCTCCTGAACTTACATTAAGAAAAAAGCTGTGTTTCACTAACCTCAGCTTTCTTTTGCAGAGAAATTTGTGCCATTGAAGAGGGGACTGTAAAAAGGCGTGTTTGTAAATTAGGGCCTATGGGATAGGTTTAATAGCTTCAAAGTTCTAGGTACAAGGACACTGCATGGAGGTGAATTTCATCCACACACTGTGCTAATATACTGCTATTTCATAAACTTACTGTGAAATGCGACTATGGCATTCCTGGGTAATTTCTTCAGTTTTTCCTTTGATGTATATTTACAAGGCCCCACTGAAGCACACTCTGAATAACACTTTATATAAGTCTCTCTTATCTTTAAAAACAAAATTCCTTGACTTTCAAGAACATTTTTCTAAGTCTAAAGAGCATACACTCCATAAAGTTTTTGCTAGTTGGTTCCAGATGCCCTAGCTTATGCCTCCTCTTTTCTAACAAATGTTTTCCCTTTACTCTTAGTAATAAAGGGAACGTTTCTCCCTTTTCATCCATTCTCTTTGACTAAAAGGCAAAAGGAAACTTATCGTTAGCATATGGTGGAAAAAAATTCCTGCATGTATCCCTCAGGCACTGCTTATTAAAAGAATACTCAGAAATGGCTCAAGTATGGGTAATGTAATTGGTGTGTAACTCACTATTCCCTGAATATGTACTTTCCCCTTGCAGAACAAAAATTGAGAAGCATTTGCCTTGTTTAAAGGATGGAGCAGATGGAGTTGAAGAAAATAAGTCCTGAAACAAAGGGACATTCTTGCAGCACCAAGTACAGAGAAATTAAATGTCACTTGTTAGCCATTGACAGGAAATATGCATCCCACAGCCATCACCACAGAAGGCAGAAGGCTTGTTACAAGCATACACAGCCAAATACAAATTAGAGCTAATATGTATGTCTTATATTGGGCATCACAGTCAGAACAGTTTTAATCACTGAGCTCCAGGATATTTTGGACTGACTAAAATAAAATACATGTTTTTCAGTTAATACACAGCCAGCGAATGTAAAAATATTTCACCAGAAGAAGCAGTACTGCATCCAGGTCTTGGAAAGAACAGCTTATAGAGTTGGTTGTTGGCTTTTTTGTTTGTTTGTTTCAAAATTAATTCACTCATTATGAATAACCTTGAAGTCCAAGATCACATCTTCAGTCTTTCTAAAGACCCCCGAGCCTCCTTTACAAACAAGTCAGGAACTTGGATATTGTTCCTGTGTTTCACATGTAATTTGGACCAGCCACTTTGGGGCTGATCTTCTAAAGAAATCAGTTTGCTCTGTGACACTCCTTGGAACATCTCAGAACAAATGGCTAAGTAATAAGCCACCTAAACTTACTGAACTTCTGTGAAAATTGACATTTTACAACTCCTCATCACCTTAAGCCAGTGGGGAAACAACTTACAGCTCTATGTAATAACTATTGCTTATGTCCCAGGTTACAAAGAGACCTCTGTGTGTGGACACTGCTTTGTTAAACAATCTAAGGTCTTTGCAGAAGCATTCAGTCTTCAGGTGTTGGTCTTCACTGGCCCACAGGTCATTCAAAGCTAGTTGTTCATCTGACTTTCCCTGCTAAGGGAATTTTTAAAGCTTATGACTAAAAACTGTATGTGAGTGAATAGGAAACTTCCCTGTCTTGAAGTGGCCCCATCCAAAGTGATGTGTTTTATCTCAACTTTGTGACTTCACCAAGGAGACTTGGCTAATTGTAGAAAAACTGTGCCATTTGTCCAAGTTCTTATCTTAGCCTCTGTCTGTATTTTCCCACAGTACTACCCCTTTAATTGCCTTCCCAGTTGAATAAAAATCCACAGTTTACAAAAGTCCATGACTTAGGAAAAAGCCTTTTTCCAGAGGCAATTTGTGAACACTGCTTCATGAAAGCCAAAGACATAATTACATTGATGGGGGCTTGGATGGCATACATGCTGAAGAATAAGAACAATCCCTTCTTGTAGGCAGAACTGTGGATCTCTTACTGAGATGGTTCTTTGAAGTTGTGGCAGTGATAAGAACCCCTCAAAACAGAAATCCTTAGATCAGGAATGTAATAATTGCATGTGTTGGCATTCAGGTACTAACTGATTAGTCCTGTCTAACCTGATTTCTTATGTGCTTTGTGTTCAATTTTAGGCACCAAAGGAAGAAACAAAGGGGAATTTACAAATCTTCAAGGTGTAGCTGCATCTACAAATGGAAAAATATTAATAGCAGATAGTAACAACCAGTGTGTGCAGGTATGAGGATATGCCACTTTCAGTGTTTTTCTTTTTCTTCCTGCCCCCACACCTGCCTTTTTTGTAGTCCCAGAGAGACACATTTTGTACAATTCACACAGATATAGAAAATACAAAGGAAGCTCAACTTGTGTATCATCCATTATCATTCCATCTTCTTGACCTACAGCTATCTTTTTCAGATGTATACTATATCTAGCATGTATATCAGAGTTTATTTCTCTTCCTTATGATGTCTGGCAATGAATGAAAAAGAAAGTCATGCAATAATCTGGAAGAATGTCTTTTTGTAAATACAATTTTATATTATAAGTTTTATCCCCCATGTTTTTAAACATAAATCTAGGGCAACAAATGTAATTTCTTAAGGAAATACCAATAGAAGAATAAACACATAGATGTAATTTTCCAGTGTTTTAGTCTACTTAATTGACTCTTCTGTCTGATATCATGATCAAACCTTTTCTGTGGTAGCACCCCTGACATCCATAATTTCTTGGCTTCTGTAACCTGTGCCAAAATAAAGCTCTGTTTTTTCTTTTGCTTGCCATATATCTATTTTACCATTAACAATTTGTCATCACCCTTCAGGCTGCCCATGTGGTAGCAATGAACACGGCAGCAGAGTGTGGCTTGTTCTTCAGTATGTGAGAACCAGCAAGCCACCTGCCATAAGAACTCATTTCCAGGCCTTTTCAAAGAGACAGAGTCAAACGTTCATCAGCCCTCACGCTTCCTAATTCGCAGCCGCCTCAGAGGAATTTCAGGGTCTAATTTCCTGGCTTGGGACACAACCAGTGGACATATTCCTGTGTTTTGTACAGACTTAGTGCTTGACTGTGGCCAGGTGACTCAGTGCCGCAGTTTCCTCATTTCTAATACTACCGGCTGAGAGAGACATTGTGAAGCTTAATTCACTGAGCATGTTTGTAAAGTACTTTGAGGTCACTGAAGAAGCAGTGCAATGTAAGTGCAGAGTATTTCTTTATTTTGAAATTAGGGTTCAGGTGGAAGCTTCTTAAATTATGAATTTCACTTTCAAATATGGACTGTATAAAAGTGCTTCACATTCCCAGCTTTCTTCCTGACTACAGTGTTCATTAGTGACTTGCTAAAATCTAAGCTCCAAGAAGTAGGTAATGGTAATTTGCAGACTTAATTTTAAAATGTATGTTTTCTATTACAGATATTTTCCAATGATGGTCAGTTCAAAAGCCGCTTTGGCATAAGAGGAAGATCTCCTGGCCAGCTGCAGCGGCCAACAGGAGTGGCTGTGCATCCCAGTGGAGACATCATTATTGCAGACTATGATAACAAATGGGTTAGCATATTCTCATCAGATGGAAAATTTAAGGTATGAGTTACATGTGAACTCTCCTGAGCTTTCTCTGTCTTACAAAGGAATGCAAAGTAACATTGTTCTTCAAGAAACTACATCGTTTGGTTGTAACTTAGTCTAAATTCCATTGGTGTGATGTGGAAACCCATGACACAGCCATGTTGTATAATTAATAGGAGGAGATCACAGTTGTGATGCTAATCTTATGCCAAGTAGAGACAATATGTTCCACTTCACAGGTCTGCCTACCGTGTGCTTGGATGCCTTTCTACAGCTTATGGTCGAGGATAGCTAGTGCCATCAAGTGTAGTTGGACTGGCTCAACAACCTTCATATCATTAGTACTCTGACTGTAAAGGCAGACAAACACACATCTTATGTGAACTACGTGAAGCTCTTCAGTAGGAGAGGAGAAAAGGAAGGTAGCAGGTTGATGATGAATTCCTCTACTCCATACATATCAGCAAATAAAGTGTGTAATTCTTGTATGATCCTGTTGGTAACAAAAGAAAGGAAGCACACCCCAGGATGTTGTTCCAGTGCTACAGCATAGACAGGAGTGGTTTAGCTTGTGTGATTGTGTGATGACTGGAAAAACTGGAAGACAGTAATAATGTCTTAGGTTTCAGAAATCAAAATTCTGAGGAAAGCACACCTCTTATTTTCACAGCCCTTACCCCTTTAATGAGAATAAAATAAGATGACAGTTGCACTACATTTATGATTGCCAACCTGCAATATGTATTTTCCTTGGGTTTAGGTGCAGTTCCAGAGACAATTAAAGGTTGCCTCCATTTGATGTGCTCTCCGAATGCATGTTACCAAGCCTGGCAATGCATGCTAGGAAGAGCCACCCGTAGCAGAGGTTAGCAGTACTTGCTGGTCACTGAGATCGTGGATCTGCAGGCAAATTTCTACCATAGGTACTTAGTTCTGGAGTTCTACAATGGCCTGTTTGGTTAATGTTCTGGCAGTCTAATGAGCAAAAAACTCAGGCCCTGAGCTGCTCACAAGTGCACCAAGAAATGCCTTCCTTTGAAAAGTCTTTGCAAAATGACAAATGCTGTAACAAATAGGCAACTGTGCTTGTGTAGTCCTCAGTGACTCCCATCTGGGAAATAGATGTGTATGCTTTTAGAAGTGTGCAGGTCATGTAGAGACTTGAGGCTAAAATAAAACAATACTAATATGCAATGTAAGTGTTAAAAAAGTACAAATTACTTGCATTTGCAGAGAATATGTGATTTTCCTTGTCAAGTAATTTCGAAAATGTACAGCTACATAGGAAAATATTGGGCTTGGCCGAAGTCCTCAAATGAAATGAAAACACCAAAACAAACACAAAGACAGATATAATTTAGTTAAGAATCCAAATACTCTGAGTGTGTGTTAAATTATTATTAACATCTTCAATGTGAAACTGGCTTGATCTGGACACAGAGCCTGGAGGGCCTGTTTTCCTTCCTTCTCAAGATGTGCTGTAAGTCCAGCATTTTGGATGGTGCCAGCTCTGGAGGAAAAAGCTCTGGAGAAACCCCGACCCTATGTGCGATATACTACCAGCAGGGAGACAGGTATTGAAAAAAATGAATTATTAATGTAGTTCCTGTGATGTGAAGCCCAGCTTTGTTTTTAGTCAATATTTTTGTTGGATTGCAAAAGCTATGTAATGTTGGCAATACTTGTGTGGTTAATACAAGTTAATGCACTGGACTTCATAGTTCTTCGGATTAGACTGATTAAATGAGAGATGAAACATCAGTGCTACAAAATCCTATTTTTAGATTGAATGCAATAATCCATATTTATGAGAGAAAAATAAACAAATGTTTGTATAAGTATTTTTTATGCAGAGGATAGACATAATCAGGTATGTGCAGGAGCTGGGTGCAAGGCAGGTGGCAGAGTGTGTGTGTGGGGAGAGCAGGAGCAGGGTGGGGGGAGCACTGGTATGGAGACAGGGATGGACACCAGGGCCACACTGAGGAGCTGCTCTGGGAGGAGTGGGTCCCGTGTTGGTGTAGCACTGGTTGAGGGGGATCCTGTACTCTGCACTGTGTCACTGGGTGAGCTGTGCTGGGGACGAGGGGTGCAGGTGGGGGGAGCACAGGGCCTGGGTGAGCCGTGGGGGGACACACACAGGGTTGGGAGATCATGCCCACCAAGGATGAGACTGTGAGATGGGGGACAGTCCATGCTTAGAAGCGATGTGGTTTCTATTGGGCATGATGGTGCAGGGTCAGGAGTTGACTTGGCGATCCCTGGGGGTCCCTTCAAACTCAGGATATTCTGTGGCGGGATTAAATAAAATATATTTGAAGCACAGGACATAGATATAACAGATCTGGCACGTGGGAGGCTGGGCAAAGCCTTGTAATTTCTTGTGTGTTGGCAATGGTAATTCTTACAAGGGCTTTATCAGATTAAATTGGGCAGTGCTTGCTAAGATAACAGTGAGATAGAGACAGAATGAGATAATGGCATTTCCTGTCAAAGGACTGTGCCTGCAAGTCATTGTATAAGACTTCTGATGTAGGTGGCCTGCTAGTTGTTAACTCAGCATTATTAGTGGGCTCTTTTGAATTTAATCTCACTATTTTTGATGTTGTCCCCTTCCTTCTGTATTTACTTACACTTACTCTCTCTTAGTGGCATTTTAATAGTCAGATGAGCCAGAAGGCAAATTTCCCTGGAGCAGGCCCTGGCATCTCCCTGATTACAGCAGTGGACTGACTCATCCTGGCAACCTCCACTGCCAGGCAGAAAAGTGTCACCTTCCTCAGTTGCTGGCAGCCAACAGAGCTCTGTTTTTTCAAGGTTGTTTTAACTTGCATAATGCAGAGGTGGACAAACTCTAATCTAAGGTTCCACCAAGACACAAGCCTCTTAAAATGAGAAGCTGTATTATCCTGTGAATGATAAAGACTCAGACAGGGTCTTAGGATTTGGGGCTTCTGTTTCTGATTATGCCATGGATCTTACCAGTGACTACTGATCTTCCACTTCACTTCCCAGTGCTTGATTTTCCTCATCTGTAAAAGGCAGGTTACAGTGCTGGCTTCCTCTGTCAAGTACTCTGAAATTACTTAAGAAAACTGTTACAGCAGACTTATCTCTAGGCTAAGGAGAGAGAGTGGTGAAGCAGCAGCTTCTTACCAGTGTGCTGTTCAAACCTAGTCAAAGAACTGGACAACAGAGCCAAGAGAATGATTCCTAGTCCTCTGAGAAGAGAATTATTTTCCTTCTAGTCTTGAAGAGTTGTGTATAAGATAGCTTGTTATCAATCAAACAGGGCTGCAAGTCAAGTTAAGATCAAGTTTAGATGAGTAGAAAGATAAAAGGAAACATTTTATGTCAGACTGTTTTTTTTCCTTGCCTCATTAGAAGAATTAAAGAAAGAGCTATTTGAAGCTGGTTGCATGTTCGGATAGGAACAGGTAATGAGGTTAAATGGTAACAATTGAATTATGAGGGTCATGTGAATGATAAATTCACTTATTGTGCACTATTGCAGTGTGTAACAAAGCTCTACATCCTTATTAGGGAAGCTCTCAAACAGGAAAAGATGGTATGTTGAAAGTCTGTAATTAATTCCTGACAATCATGCACCTTTCAGACACCAACAAGACTGGTAGAGTTAACCTACAGCAGAAAATCTTTATAGATGTTTACATAGGCTAGCTGATTTTTTTTACCTCTAGGAATATCCCACAGTAGAATATTTTCCAGCCTGGTAGGTTGACTTTATAAATGCATATTTGGAAAACAGTCTAAATTTCTAAGAACCTATTAAATAGGGGACATAATGTCCCTGAATGAATTAAATTAAACACATTATTTGCATTAAGCGTTCACATGATTCCTTATATTGTATTCATTTCTAATGACAGAAAAATCTCAAAATATTTCCATTCATACACTTAACGGGAGTGACTGGGTTTCAAAATGTTCTGTTGTAAATAATCAAACATATAATTCTAAGAAACCTGAAATAAAAATATACAAGAATATGTTCAGCCAGACCTGGTAATGTGTCATCAGCATATTTTGATCTAAACTGGAAACAGAGATTCTTAGTAAAAAGCACCACAAACTCTAGCTGGATACACTTTTTTGCTGCCTGCAAATTATATTTTAAATCCTGGTCCAAGAATAGTGCTTTTTATTACTCTTCTCAGCACTGAGTGCCCATTAATGTAGTATGGGATTTATTTATTATATTTTTCCATATGTGTTTATATGGGCAGGAAGACACTGTACTCATGAGTCTGAGTCATTTTTCCATAGGAGTCCTGGAAAGATGGTAAGGAGGCAGTGCAATGCACAAGCAGACAAACACAGGCATCCCAGAGGAAAGAAGGGAATATGATTTACTCACCCCAAAGGAAATAAATCTACTGATTTGCATTTGATTTATGATTTTGCTGTTTTGTTGTTATGCAAACCTAAATACATTTCATAGGTCTGGTCATATCTTTCCCCCAATGAACACAAAGTAATTTTTGATAGTTTTTCCTGGGGATATTTTAGCATGATTTGCTAAGGTGATTTTGCCTAAGTATTTAGCAATTTATAACTGTGTGTACACTAACATAAAGCAGACACATGATCATTGCATGTTGGCTAAGCATAGTCTTGAGCTGCAAGATTTACTCCCTGGAGTTTTCTTTATTTGAGATTGAAAGAGGCTTTGTAGTGACTTGGTACCAGACATCCTCCGGGAGCCCAGATGGCTTTATTTTAGGACAGTTCCTATTTTTACCTGCAACCCCACCCAGGAGAATGTACTGTGGAATAGGAACATGGGACTTTCTAAGGGCAGTAGAGCTCCTTCTGTTTGCTTTCAGAACATTAGGGACACGAGAGAAATGAGTTAGGTAATAAATCTTTTTCATGCCTGCAACCTGTCCCACCTTGACAGGTTCCACTACTACCCATGACTTGCAAGAGGGAGAGGAGAGGGGGCAGAGAAGTCAGAAGTAGACGTGGTAGTTGGCAACATGGTTTAATGGTGAACATGACAAAGTTAATGCTTGGACTCGATCTTAGAGGTCCTTTCCAACCTAAATGACTCTATGATTCTACGCATTGCTTGTTCTATATGGTGATCAGTCCTACTCTGCAAAGGCAATGAGTTGAAAAAAAGGCCTTGTTTCATAAATAAGATGAGTATCTTAGTAGCTATTTCATTTAAATTCCAGTGGAAACAGAAAAGTATGTTCTTCACCAAGATATGGACCTCAGTTTGTAGGTTGTGTCTCTCACAAATTACTACAGGATCTGAAAGTTCTGGAATCTATAATTTCATCACAGCCTGTTTGGTGGGTTGCCTGTCCAGTACAGTAAAGAGGCTGGCAGGAGACCAGACTTTTGAAACCAACCTGGATAAATGTTTCCAAATCTGTGTCTCAATTAAAAAAACCAATCAAAAGCAGGATGCAAGTTGTTCAATTCCAACACAAACAACTAGGTATTTTTATAATATTTTTAACTGAAAGTTCAAAACTCACCTGATTTTATGTAGATTAAAACAGTTTCTAGAATCTCTGCCTAAAAAAAGAGCAAAATGGTGAAAAATGTGGAATGAGTTGTGAGGTGATCTTAGAATCTTCTTGGGTATATGCCCACATAGCTCATGGATTCTTCGAAGGTTTTGTCTCAATTTCTATTTGCTCTGTTGCCTAGGTCCTCTTCTTAGAGTCCCTTCTTTCTGATCTGACTAAAAATGCTTCTAATGTTTTCTGATTTGTCAGCTCTCTAGCCTTTCCAAATAATTCACTGTATGTGAGATCCATCTCATCTCCACTAATTTTTTTTCCATTGAAATATTGTATACAGTTCCCCTCCTGCTGCTGATTAGGCTCACAGATGTTTTTCGTAGCCACAAGGCCTATTCAAAAACGATGGAAATGATTTTATTTACCTATGACAGGAGCAAGCTTTGATTTGTTTAGTGTTTCAAAGATTACTTCATTTGCCGTTTGGCAGCGTGATCCTCTCTCCTTTGCAGTTTTCAGCTGACACTTCACGTGTCTAAGCAGAAAGTGAAGCAATCTGGTGTGGATCTGGTGGAAGATAGGGAGGTTAGCCTGAGCTTTAGCTTTGCTCACATTCTTTTCTAGAGCACTAAGAAGGTGCTGGTGTCTCATTAACCCAAGAAAGTTAACAGAGGACATCATAGCCTACATCCCACCCAGCTCTGATACTCCAAGAGTGAACTGACTACATTGAATGCAGGCAGTGAAAGAGGCATGTTTCCCTGTCCATAATCAGGTGCGTGTTAGACTCAGGAATACCATGCAGTAGGAGGCAGAAATTCTTTCAGTTTGTCTGCCTATCCTGCTGGTACCCTAATGCTGGACATGCAGACATTTCTTGACAGGTGCTGCAGTTTATCAAGACACACAAATCTGATTATTCTGTTTCTTTTGAGTTGCATATTTGGACTCAGTTGCTGAGGTGGCAGATTTTTCACTCTAGAAAAGACACAGAATACAGTCTTCATTTCTAGCTGAAGAAAAAATCATGCAGTACACAGTAAGAGCTGATAAAAACAACTGCTTTCCAAGAATTAATGACAAAAATGCCTCTCCATCCTGCTCTGTACCTGTAATACAATCTTCAAAGTGTACTAACTAATTTCTACCATGCCAATATATTCTCCTGTTTTGTGTTTTCCCTTTTAGGCCAAAATTGGGTCTGGAAAGCTCATGGGCCCTAAAGGTGTTTCAGTGGATCGTAATGGACACATCATTGTAGTGGACAATAAGGCATGCTGTGTCTTCATCTTCCAGCCAAATGGGAAAATAGTCACCAGGTTCGGTAGTCGAGGAAATGGTGACAAGCAGTTTGCAGGTACACTTGATGGTAATACGTAAATCCCCTTCTCTTGCCCCTTCTGCTCACATTTGCATGATGTTTGAGCATGTGGAAGATGCTATATCCTACTCAATTATCCTCTTGGGACAGGTTCTACTAAACATACAGCTCCTATTCACTTCACCATTTGCTTAATTGGTCAGGAAGACTGCAACATCTGTTCTGCAAATGCAGCTGTAATCAGATTGTTTCATCTACCTCTCTAGGCCTATTTCAGATCAGTGACCCAAGAAAGATGGATCTTTACTAGCATTTTATAAGTGCTTAGTAGTGCCCACTCCAAGCTGTCCATGATAACCAGCTCAAACACTGTGCTTTGTGTTTCCAACGATCAGACACACATAAACCAATGCCCTAACTGGTATCTTCCCACTCATTACAAAATGAGCGTAATGGGTTAGTGCTAAGATTGAGATCAGGAAGACGCAGTTATGCAACTGCCAATGTGACTTTGGGGAAATGGCCACTTCACTGACTGCTTGCACATAGTGTATTTCAAGTAGAAAATGCAATTAAGTTTAAAAAACCCACCCATTGATGTATTTTAAGTGAATAGCTGTTCTTTCAAAATTTGAAATGAAGATGCCAAGTTCCGTGCTTTGCAGTTGTTGGGTCACTTTAGAGTATGTAGTTTGATTGGTCTGATGTTTTGACTGGTTCACAGTGTAAGAGAGGAATAACATCAATGGTATAACTATTTTTATCTTCAGATTTCTTACAATGCCTTATGGCATAATATATATAATTTATGAGCACTTTGGCTCTAACAGAGCTAAATTTTCTGAATATCTTAAATTTCTTTAATTTTAAAATTTGTAAGAACACCTCCTGAAGATAAGTGTGCAAATACTTCCTAACAGTGCATTTGAGAAATGTATCACCTCTTCTTGCTTGTAGGCTACAGAAAACAGGTAAATTGTCCATACTTGAATGTTTTCAGTGTAAAGGTTTTCACTTGTTTTATAGTTTACCCTGAGATACTGTGAAAATTGAACCTGAGTTTTGATCTGTTCAATAACTTAAAATAGTGCAAAGTATTTTGATTTGGGTACTTGTCTGTTTTCAAGCTACTGTTTGCTTTTTACTCAAATTTGTGCACATAGTTCAATATATAATTTAAGAAAAAAATGTACGTTTTCCCCTGACAGTGATCTTCTACCTAACTTTTGTATTTATCCTAAAACTTGTTAGCTCAAATGCTTGTAAGATGTGAGCACACAGCATTGAATATTTCAACTAAGACTTTACATGAACATTTTTGAGAACTATTTTCAGTGTATACACAATTTTATGCCTAAGTACTACATGTTTTGTCTTCTTAATAAGCACATAAATCTCTGCATAGACATGTAGATACAAGAGAGGGAAAAATGAACAATGCTTATTGGTAACAATAGCTGACAAATGGTTGAAAAGGAAACTGTGTTTACAAAAAGCATGCTGAGCTTTATTAAAAAAACACATAATAAAATTACTCCTAATTTGAAACTGGTATTCCCAATTTGATTATTATTGCTCAGAAGCCAAACATAATATCCTGGCAGGCTGATTTTTTTATTTAATGATACTTTTTGTTTTAATGTTATTGTTATTTTTTAATTTTTTCTTCTTCTTCTGGATTGCAGGTCCTCATTTTGCAGCTGTAAACAGCAACAATGAAATTATCATTACAGATTTTCATAACCATTCTGTCAAGGTACTGTCAATTAATGGCAACTTGGAAAGCTGATATTTTTATTTTAGTATGGTACTTTCTTGGCGAAAATAAAGTATTGTTAAAGGTAAAGAGATCACACTCCATATGTATGAGCTCTGATGCAAGGACAGCATGTTCAGAGAACTTTGCATGCAGTGCACTGCTTAGTGAAGGTATAGTCTGTTGCCTTTGGTGTTGCTATAATGGCCTCTGATTCAATTGTTCAAACATAAATTGTACTTAAGATAAATAATTTCAACTTAGTTATGTTTATTAGCACTCTGCCAGACCTGTTATTGTCCCTATGTTCTGTCCTATTTTAAGAGTCTGGTAACTGCTTTTGAGTTTTTCACTAAAAACTTTCCACATTTCTAGTTGAATAAAACTATAACATAAAGATACATGTCAGTCTTTAAATTCCATGCCTATAAGCTTTAAGATTACTGGATCCTTTTACAATCCGATCTCAACAACTGTATAACCATCAGTTTTCATGCAGTGCCTCCTGCCCTGGGCAGAACTGGCCACTGGTCCTTACACCCATGGGAAGTCCTGACTCATGGCCTATTAAATAGTCATGGTAAGATTGTCCCAGTAATAAACCAAAGCAAGGATACATGTTGAGATGTCCTGTGTTGGAAAGTATATGAAGGAGATATAGGCCATTTCAGAAATTACTCACCTGAGCATGTTTGTCCTCAAGCATTCCCTTTCAGACACTTTCCACATGTGCTCTTTTTCCCTCTCTCAACATGAAGCAGCATTGGGTGGACACAGGCAGAACGCTGTCCTACCTGCATTCTCAGGCCATGTGAGTCAGTCCCATGCACCAGTGAAATCCCTGGGATTTCACCCAATGGATGCCTATTTTGCTTGAACACAAAGATGAACTGTTAATCCAGTTTTTCAGTGTTCATACCTGCAATGATAAATCTTTATACATATAGTCACCTGAAATACGAAGTTGCTGCCTTACCACAGACACCTTCATGTCCTGAGCAGGGCTGAATCATCTATCTTTTGAATAGCAACTTTGCTTGCATATCCTTCTGGAATTTGTGAGGAAGTAGCAACTCGTGGTTTGGATTACAAGACAGAAACCGAGCCTGCTGCAGGAACCCTAAGCCAGACTTTTAGCAGCAGCATGCCTGTGGCTCCATAAATTACCCCTCCACATGCAGGGCTTGCCTGGTATCGAGAATGCCTGGAGAGGCTTAACAACAAGGGCAAACTAGAATGAAAAAAAAGCAAGTGAAGACATGTAAGAAGTGTGGCATCTTAGCAAATTTATAATTATTACATTTCTAATGAGAACAGAGTGTTCCCATCTGTCTCTGGTGTGACTCAATGGGATAAAAATGTTACTTGTTACAATTTGGTACTAACTTGAAAAGATTCTTATTTTTGTACTGCTCTCTAAATTGGTACAAAGAACTGTTGAAACTCTGGAGAGTACTTTATAATCTGGGAGCAGAGTACATCCTGGTTTAAATATTAAATTAATTTATAAATAACTAAATAAATTAATTTCACTCTTATGGGTCCCAAAGGCTCTTCCTGACACCAGTGTCTTGAATTAAACATGCTCACTCAGCAACATTATTCTCCTTCCCCCATCAACCTTCACGCATGCTCCTTCCCTCAGGCGTCTTCTACGGAAAATCCTGTGCAATGTAAGCTCCTCTCTCATTTCATCACTTTAACTGAGGGAGAGAGCAATACATCTTTGCCCATTTTTTCATTAGCTGACTTTTTTCCTATTTTCTTTTATCATCTGAGGCACTAACCTAGTACTTCATTAATTTCCCTTCCCAGATGCTTTTTCTCTGTTCACCGTGGGTGTTCAAGAACAGGATGATGATTTCCTCACACCTTCCACCTTATTAGCACTTGGCACTTGTCAGGTCTTAGCATTTTCTTGTGCAAGCCACAGTCAGTCTCTAAGAACACTGTTGGACCTTGTGCTATGGCTAGGCCTGAGTCCAAAGTGGACAAAAATATTTCAGAGATGGCTATGGTACTATGTAAATGACACATTCTGTATCTCAGTCCCACTGGTGCATCCAGGTCACTGGCAGAATAGTCATTGATCAGTTCCATCTTTCTGCTGTCTGAACCTGTTACCATCACAGAGAATTCAGTTGCTGAACTGTCTATACGGAGAGCAGCATGCCATGATTCTCAATGTGTGTTAGATTATGGAAGTCAGAGAGAAGTGGATCTGATTCGCTGTGTTTTAGTTCTATAGAAAAACAGAACCCAGTGCTGCATCTGCCCTCAGCTTTTCTGAATTCAAGGTGTGCAAGCTTTAGAAGGGTTCTATGGCCCTTTGCCTCTGTGTCTGAGCTGAGTCAGATCTGAAGTGAGAAGGGAAAGACTGTATGGTGTAATGGAGCTGGAGGGAGAGAGGGGCACCTTTTCTCTCATCTTCAGTTTGTGTGTGTGTGTTGCAGGTGTGTGTTCCTGAGACGTCTTCCATTCCTACTTTCATTAGCAGGTAAACGGGTAGTAGTGGATTACTAATATTTGATGCATTACCATATTCAGGGTTTTGTTTTAACCCATACAGGTATTTAACCAGGAGGGAGAATTCATGCTGAAGTTTGGATCAAATGGAGAAGGAAATGGACAATTTAATGCACCAACTGGAGTAGCTGTAGATTCTAATGGAAATATTATCGTAGCAGATTGGGGAAATAGCCGAATACAGGTAGAAATTTCTGTATTTGAGAGGTGATTGATGAAGAAAATTAATGGATTGGTAACTCTGGCCACTGAAGTCTTCAGACTGCCCAAGAAATACAATGGCAAAAATTAGAAGTGATGTGGTTTCTCACAGAACCTTTTATATGCCTCATTGCTGGCCAGTCCACTTTCAGAACCAATGGTGTCAGATTGTGGGCTTTCCAGTGTGACTGCTAGCAACTCTGATGGTCACTGTGACCAAGGCTTTTGTCTCCAAGTAGTTTCCCAAAAGCTACTTGATTACTTACAAAACTTGCAAGCATTGCTGAGATGATAGTAATTTGTAATCACCATAACAGAAGATTGGAGACATGGTGGAAAATATGAAAAACCAAATGATCCGAGGCAAATGGAACAGATTTTTATCATCTTTTAAATGTTGAGAAACTATTCTATTTTTAATTTATGAGTTGCACTCTTTTTATCTTTCAAGAGCTAATCACAAGGTCTTATTTGCCAAAGAATACCTAATAAATAACTGTATGTTATTATGTATATGAGCAACTGTATGTATTATTTCCACTGAATACAAAAATGAGGGAGCTGCTTATGAGTTGTTCTCAGGAAGCACTATCAATAGGGTAAACAAATTCCTGGTTTTCTCTGTGGGGGAAAACAAGGTGTTGGTTGAGTTCCTGATTGAATTTGATTTATTGTAGTTGACTATTTTTAGAACAAGGAACAGCCAAGCTGCTTTTTTATTATTATTTCATTGTGTGTTTGATTCTTGCAAAAGAATCTGGCAGCTTTAAATAGTTCTTTTTAATAAGAAAATATATTTGTTTATAAACTTGTATATTATGAGATAATAGATTAGATTTTGCTCTTGTTTATTCTAGTGTGTCAACCATTTCAGAGATGAGAAGTGTAACAGTATAATTGAGAGCAGACTTGTGCCCGCTGTTTTTCTTTTTTATTCATAACATTTATCCTGTGCTTTCTCACTTTCTAAGGTTTTTGATGGAAGCGGATCATTTTTATCGTACATTAACACCTCTGCCGACCCACTTTATGGTCCCCAAGGCCTGGCTCTTACTTCAGATGGCCATGTTGTAGTTGCAGACTCTGGAAATCACTGCTTCAAGGTCTATCGATACTTGCAGTAGCAATGAGCTCTGGAGCTGGATAATCACCCACCCTTAAGAAAAGACTGGTCTTAGAGATCCAATGCAGGATATCTCCTACTTTGAGTTCATTTTTAATAATGATGGAGTCTCTTACGGACTTCTTGTGATAATTTCCAAACTTACCTTGTTTACATAGGACTTGCACCTCTTTACTTTGTTTCTCACTGAACTTTTTGTTGCAAGGGTTATTAAAAAAAGCCTTCTTTAACTGAATTCATAAAGACGATGAAATAAAACACAAACTGCAACCTATGGAACTGGAATGAATTAATTAGGCAAAAATGAGAAGAGTTTGGGAAAAGTCCCCAAAGCTTTTTGATGACTGCAAAGGGTAGCTCCTGCTCAGAGCTTCCACATTTAAAGAAGTATCATTCTTATGCATTATTTAACCCAGAGGTGATCCTGGGAATCTTCTAGATCTCATTATCATGGTAGGTATTACACTTTAAACATTCTTCAGTCTTACTATCTATAACAAGTAGGTCCTTTTAGTATAAGGTTAAGTCTCACAAAATCCGTCTAGCTCTAACCGTCAGACCTAACACAGCTCAACGTTTAGCACTATGAGAATCAATGCAAATTCCCTACTCATGTGGAATTAATGAAGGATTGTTTCGTGTGCTTGTTTTTCACTCTTCCTCAATGTGCAGGAAGGACTTTGCAGAGACCTGACATTTCTAAAGCTCTGGAAAAACCTAATTGTAGTGATACATTAGTGGGAGCGGAATTTCTCTATAATGACAGACCTTTTGACACCAAACTAGTTCATTAGGATCAGGGTTATTACAATGTCAACTCAATTAACCTCATGTGTGCCACTCTTTCGTATGTGTTCATTGCCATGTTTCCTTACGGCAACTCATTGTAGTAACCAATAAAATGAAATGCAGCATCACACAGGACAGAAAGCCAGAGAGGTACCCCTATGGAGGACCTACATTGTACAACCAAAGGAACTGTGGTAAACAGAGGTTGTATAGGAAAGCCAAGGGTTACCAAAGCTATTTGTTTTTATGTGAGAAAAAAATTGAACCGATTCCGGAAGTCCTTCATCAAAGGGAATTTTGTTAGAGGACAAAATAAAGACTGTGAGATTTGTTCCGATTTGTTTGTTTGTATGTATGTATGTATGTGTGACTGATTGACATAAAAATAAAAGTAAATGTGGGTTATTTCAGCAAACTGGAATGTATGTATGACATTTGACAATGGCAGCACTCTGAAAAATATCCCTCCTTCTTCTGCCAGATCTCTCTACTGTGTTCTTTGTTGAAGTATTAATTTAACTGGAAATGCTTACAGTCATGGTTCTGTTTTAAATGTTTGGTTTGTTTGTTTTTTTAAGTGTGAACCTGTCCTTTTTAAAGTAGCATTTGCTTTATTCTTATTTCTAAATCCGATGGTCAAAGGATGAATTGCTACTGCAGCCTGTATAGACTGGTTTTCCCTCTTTAATCTTGTTTGAGAAGCTGGCAAGCTTGTTGCCAATGTCTACAATGGCCTGGGAAGTGCTGTCTTTCTTTTCTCATTTTTAGGCCTTGAAACAAAAGGGCATTGGATCAGAAACAAGGGAGTATTTTAAGCATGTCTGCAAAATGGAAAGAAATCTTTGATAAAATTACTTGTTATAAGTATTTGTCTTATTTCTGAAAGGTTAAGGTGGTTGTTTCAATGAATTTGAGACAAACTAATGGTTTTTTGTAAAGTTGCATTTTACTTGTAAAAATGGAAACCCTAAGGTTCTTAAATGGGGAGTTTGTCTGTTTTTAATTACATTTTCTTAAAGATATTTCCTCTTCTTTCCTTTATTTTTTGCACATAGAGCCAATTTACAAATTCTCGTGCAAATATAAGTTTCCTTATTTCATTGGAATAAATATTTTGTGCATGAAGCTTAAGGTTGGACTGTATAATGCAGCTAAGAAACTGGTGGTAACATTTATGAAATATTAAACTTAAGTTTGTTATTAACAAGAGAATGAAGTATCTTCTGCTCGAACTGAGTTTGTCCTAAAATTCTGAAGATGGTATCTCAGTCATTACACAATAAACTGTCCTATCAAAATTTAACAAAGTTGTACATCAGATTTTCATTCTAAGTGTCCTTATAAGCAACCTTCTGGTAAACAAACAATTTCTGACATTGGAAGTTCCTTAAATGGCACACTTTTCAATGAAGAAAAGGTGCATAGGATTTTAACTGTATTTATGAACAAGGAAAAGGAGTTGCACAGATTCTTTGAGAGAAAAACTTGAAAAGAAAATGCAAAATGTGCTGTTGCTGTCAGTTATCGTATCTAGTTCCAAATATGGATTTCTAGAACACAATTTTATTAAACTTGCATGTTTACCCCTTTAGAAAACATTGCCAAATCCTCTGTTGCCAGGCACTTTGAGAAGCATAGCGATCAGATCCTAACCTATATATCAAAATATATGATTAATACTGGACTGTTTCAAGTATACACTTTTCTTCAAAAGCTCTTTAGTCCAGCATTGTTTAGCAGTATTTTATATAACCCTTGTCAACCCAGTGCATCCTGACGAAACATGGAATTCTGCACACAACCCTCTTAAACCCAGCTAAAATCTGTTAGTGATTGTCTAGGTGTTTTCTTAAAATTGAGTAGTCTTTAGGATTTTCAGACATTATCACTAGAGCAGCACGTGAAAAATGTCACTAATTTCAAGTTCCTTCTGATAGCAAATGCTGCCAACCACAATTTCAAATTCAGTGGCATAGGGCATTCCCTTCCAAGAGGTCTGACTGTATCTGCCTGGCACTGGCATACTGAAGAAGCACATTGTTTTTATGGTGTGCTTCTGAAGCCAATTTCGCTAACACACTTGGCTTACAAACCTTACAAAGAGCAACCAAAGCAGAAATTCTGTACTAAAAAACTGGCAGATTTTTTTCTCTTCTAATTAAGGGAACATCAGAATTGCACTATGTGATTTGCTGAGTTATTAGCATTTATTAAAGGCTTTATAGGCACACTACTGCCAGACTTCAGGTATACCCCAATGTTCCCTTGACTTCCCTGGAATGCTAATTGACTAGCAGCACAGCATGCTTCATTTAACTAATCTTCAACTCAAAAGCAATCTCAAAAGGTTAATATATCTTGTGTAATTTGGAGCATTTTAGGGCAAACAAGCCAACTGTATTTTCATTGTTTGTGAATAGAATAAAAGGATCTCTTCAGATAAATCCAATATAAGCAGTAGGAGATTTTTACCTGGGCTACACCAGTACCAATGTAGCTGAAAAAGAAATGGAAAATGGTTTAGGCAAGTTTTGCCTAATGAAGATGGATAGTTATTAGTAAATGCTCATCTGTTCTGTAAAAGCTAGAGGGCTTTTGATTTTATGTCGATACTTTTTATAACTAAGGATCTAGTGTTGCCATAATGAGAACTATAAGTGCCCAATATGTTCTGTTTGTTATAAAGAAATGACTTTCAGTTGTGGGAGACAGCTCATTATGAAATCATGATCTACATGGGAAACAGCTCATTATGAAATTATGATCTACATGGGAAACTTTCTTGAAGAATTGTGAGCACTGATTATTTGACCTGTTTGTGGAAAGTGTGCAAAAGGTATTTGTGCTACGGAGTGGGATGATTCCTAACAGGTCGTGTTACTTCTGACAAATGTACAGCACTTCAGTCAACGTTTGTGAGCAACACAGCCTTAACCCTAACCCTTTTGCTTTGGCTTTATGACATGGGAATGTTCCCTAAGCTGCATAGTGTATGGCAGCAGCCCCTGTTAGAAATCTCTACCAACTGATACACTGCAGTTTTCCAGTTCTAGGAGTGAGTGTCTTTTTTTCATGGTTTTTTGCTTTTTTTAAAAAAGTTTTTGTACATTCCATCTTTGTTAAGTCAATCTCATGTTTTGTGTATATGTAAGCCTTGAACTCTTATGAAATTTATAATGAAATATTCTTCTCACTTGTTTTTGTTGTTGTTTTTGTTTGGCTTTTTTAATCCCTATAAGGCTAAATACAAACTTTTTCTCCTTAAGGTCAAGGATGAAAGATGTGCATCGAAGTGTTTGTGTGTGTGTGTGTAGTTTTAGCTTCCTGTGTGCCACAGTATTCTTGATGCTTTAGCCGACGATTAAAAAAAAAGTACTCTGTCTTGAAAATGTAGGAAAACCAGAGTCAAATGTGTACCTTTGCCACGCACAAAAATTTCAAATAATAAAAATAAAGCTTGTTTCCTCTGTTATTTTCATGGTTGAGGATTTATTTCTTATCTGTCTTATACTCACTGTCTGTAAAAGTAGCCTCCTAATGCAGAAAGACGAGAAATTTTTTTCCATTTTTTTTCTCTGACACCACAGGTCACAAGCCAAGAAAACTGATTTTTTTTTTTCATGGGTTTTAGCCCTTATGTAGACACAGAGGAAAGAGGGACTTGAGTTGTTCTTGGGAAGAAGGTGGAGAGTTGTAGTTTCCTTGTCTCCTCCTTTCTTTCTTCAGTCCAATAATCAAAATTAACATTTTCCCTGGTGACAGTAAGATGATGAGTCATAAACTTTTCCATTTGCATCACAGAAATATACAGTACCTTTTAGCTATGCTGCACCACAATATTTCAATGATATGCTGCAGAAAACCAATTATAAATTATTGTGGGAGAGCTGAACATTTGCTTCAGGAGCTCAGTCTGACTCTGTTCCTATAAGAACAAATTTTCAGTTCACGTTAACTTTCATTTTACATAGTACCTATGTCTTCTTGGTCACAGGTGAACTGTCCAAACCTGGATAATTTGAGAACTCAGTGTAATTGGGAACTTGCTCCCAAAGGCAGACAGAACTTTTAAATGTACCATTTCATTGTTCCTTAGGCTGAGGTTCTCTGTAACATCTCCAGCTGTGCTGCTCTGCAGTTCACTGTCCCCGCAGTTTTGCTGACAGTTCATGTGAATGCTCCCTAAGTTGGACCCGACAAAACTATCTCAGTGAACTGGAACAGTCACTGTAATCTCTGGGGACAGATGCTCTGCTAGGCAGGCCCCAGCTGTGCTGGTAGAATAGATACCCACCACTTGCTGCTTATTGCTACATCCAGTTGCAGACCACTGCCCCTCTGATCTGTTGGCTGAACTAGGCATATGAATGCCTTGTTCTTTCAGTGAAATGCCCAGTTACTAAAACCCTAGTATTTAAGCTACTCACCTCAATGGTAATATTGGTAATGCTTACTTCAGCAGCTCTGCCTAGCAAAGCTGTGGAAGCAGTAAGTTTTGGAGGAAGGCCAGCTAGCATTTCTCACGGGGTTAGATGTTTGTAGGGAGAACATCTGCTTACAGTCTAAATGCTCATTCAAGGATGAAATGAGGCAACAGATGCTGCAGAGATGGGCCCGTATGGGATACTCATGGATCATATTACTTTCTGATACCTGGCCACAGCCCATGACAGGCTGCTTGGATCTCAGAGAAGCCGGTATGACCTCCCATAGGGGAGCATCTAGAGCTCTCCTTGTCCTCCATGCTTAAGTTTTACTGCTGTCAGTCATGCAGGTGTTGTGGGAGGCAGCCACAGGACTTGAAAGGCTTGCTGTTACACTTCTAGAAATAAACTGATCTGTGATTCAATGTGAATTCTGCCCTTCTGGTGAAAAAATAGCTAATGTAATTAAAGACTGTGCTATGGCTAACCGTGCTATGTTATGATAGGAACAAAATTAAAGCAGGGCAACTTTTGCTCTCCTACTTCCTAGCCTTCCTGCCATTGTCATTCTAATGTCCTTCCAAAACAGGATTTCTGAATGTAATTCAGCTACAGATTTGTAAGAGCAAAATGAAGGATGGTACAAATTTCATCTCATCCAATCGTATTTTAACACTGACAAAGCACTGTATTTTCTCTAACTCAGGAACAGTAAAAAACTAATTTGACCAGTACTTAAAAATCTTGGTGAGACACTTAGCACAGATATTTCGTCTAAACTGTTAAAGCTTAAGAAAATCACAGAAAAATAAGAATAATCTTCTAATAGAAAGGTATGGTTACGAATCCCCCTTTCATAGTGTTTCCATCCATTGTCTTGTTTTTAGAATCATAGCATATGACTAGGAGTTTTGTGCTATACCACATTTAGACATTCTGAAACCCGTTAAAAATGTCAGACCTTTATGTATTTCAGAAGTCATTCATTCCATTTTACCCAGTAGTGGAAAACTACCCTCAAATGACACAGCATGAGGTACTGCTGTGTGTTCCCCTTCTGCTTAGGATCTCTTTAACCCTGGGGTCTTTCAGCTACATGGTTTTGATCTGGTACTGCAACATGTGGGAGGTGTTAGGGAACCTCATATCACAGAGCAAATGGGACCCAGTGATATGGCCATGAAATGGCTTCAGGGCTGTCAGCACAATCAGGGCAGCTGAGCCAGGCTGTCCCCAGGGGGAATAGCAGAGAAAACATGCTGAGCCACCTACCCCACCATCCCCTGAGAGCGCGACCTAATGTTTCCGAGACGGATGGTCTGTCTTGGCTGCTGTGATCACACTCAGCTGTTGAAACAAGGAATGCCTTCCAGCTGTGGCGTGTGCTCCAGCCATGTGCTGGCTCTGCCTGGGGGTGAGACCCAGGTGTTTGCTGTCCCTCTGCTTTCAGGTGTAATGGGGAGAACATTGCTGCCTCATGTGTGCTGAACAGCAGACACGAGGTATATGGCCCCCCAAGCCCACATCAGTGTGAGTGTCCCTATGAAAACCCTTCCTTTTCCTCCAGCAGCATGTTCAGCTCTGACACCCACTCTGCCACTCACAGGTCTCACTTGGAGAAAACCCCAAGGCAAAAAGGACTTTGCAAATGTTGCAACAACCATTTGTTTGGCAGCAGATGAAAAACAGCACAGAGCTCAGTTTTATTTTAGGCTGTGAAGGAGCAGGAAGTGGCCCAGTCCTTGGGCAGCAGAGGTGAGTGTGACAGGAGGAAAAGAACTGTCCCAGGGAGCATAAGGATATACTTTGAGGGCTGGCCAAGGGAAGGGAAAAGCAGGAACACAGAATATGAGCCCTCACAGCATATGAGGAGGCGTACCAACAGATTTCATTACAAACTAGCAAATGCAAATGCAATGCTCAAGAGAGAATGAAAGAACAAGCAGCTTTGTGTTTTGTATGAACCTCAAGCTTTGTATTGATAATGTCCTTTCTAACTTGCATTTCACTTTTAGCGATACACGAGTGCACACAAGAGGAACAGAACCATGGGCCAGGTCTGTGTGGAAAAGAACCTCAGGTTTCAGGGAAGGGGGCACCGAGCAAAAGGCACGGAAAATCCTCACGGGGCCTGCCTGCACATCTCAGCGTGCGTGTTTTCACGTGCTTGAGTTTAAACTCTACAATTAGTATGGCAGATATGAACCCATTGCTGTTGCAAAGCAATTTCCTAGAACTGCTGTAGCTGAAAGTGATTTACAACACAAGTAATAATTAAAACAAGCTGTAAGTAATTAGAGCCGCTAGAGCACTGCTTCAAGGGACACCAGATGTGCTCAGGCCCTTCACTTCCAGGGGCAGCAAGGCGTTTATTTCTCCACGTCCCGCAGTTCCTCTAACAGGCCAGCTGTGCAGCGCACGTCGTTCCAGACCACCAGGAACGCGTTCTTTTTGTCCATTTGTTTCCGCTCTGCGGCGCCATCCGGCTTGCAGGACACACGGCGCGGCCACGGCTCCTGCGCCGCTCAGCGCTCCGGGCCGGCCCCGCCTCCTCCCGCGCGGCGCTGGGGGGCGCACGCCAGGCGGCGCTGCGCACGCGCATCCCGCCACCGCCTCCTGCCCGGCGGCGCCGAAATCAAACCGCGACATGGTAAGCGGGGCCGCCCGNTGAAAGTGATTTACAACACAAGTAATAATTAAAACAAGCTGTAAGTAATTAGAGCCGCTAGAGCACTGCTTCAAGGGACACCAGATGTGCTCAGGCCCTTCACTTCCAGGGGCAGCAAGGCGTTTATTTCTCCACGTCCCGCAGTTCCTCTAACAGGCCAGCTGTGCAGCGCACGTCGTTCCAGACCACCAGGAACGCGTTCTTTTTGTCCATTTGTTTCCGCTCTGCGGCGCCATCCGGCTTGCAGGACACACGGCGCGGCCACGGCTCCTGCGCCGCTCAGCGCTCCGGGCCGGCCCCGCCTCCTCCCGCGCGGCGCTGGGGGGCGCACGCCAGGCGGCGCTGCGCACGCGCATCCCGCCACCGCCTCCTGCCCGGCGGCGCCGAAATCAAACCGCGACATGGTAAGCGGGGCCGCCCGCCCGCCGCCTCCTCCTCCTCCTCCTCCTCCTCCTCCTCCTCCTCCTCCCGCTCGCCTTGCCCACCGGAGACGTGGCCGGGCCGGGCTGCAGGGCTACTGAGGGAGCCACGGCAGGCGGCACGCAGGGCTGCAGGAGCGGGCGGGTGACGGGCCCCGGCGAGGCAGCTCATGGGGAGCCCCGCTCCCCTCATCCCCGCCAGGTCTGGGGGCGCAGCGTCAGCGCGGCGTGGGCTGTGCCTTCTGTGTGCCGGAGGGTGTAAATCAGGCGGCACCTGGAGGAGCAGCCACACTCCCGGCCTCGGGCCCGAGGTGCGGGCGCGGTGCCCGCTGCTCTCTCCGCCGCGCCTCGGGCCCAGGTGTGAACAGGCTGAGCTCTGCTGCGGCCTGCGGAGGTGGGAGCGGGCAGGGGGCCCGCAGGTGTGCCCCAGCGCCCTCACAGCACCCACAGGATGTGCCGCGGGTGGCTTGTGTTTGGTGGGGGGGGAACACCTGCCCGTGAGAGAGGAGAGAGAAATCGACGTGAAAGTTGATGGCATTTATCAGAGGGCGCTTTGATTCGTGCTTTGCTGTTGGAGTACCGGTGCGAAAGCTGGCGCTGAGGGACGGGACCACAAACACACCTGCGTTTGGAAACGCCGCTTCGGTTCCACGTCGTCCCCCTACAGGTTTTGTTCCTGTTGATGCCGGCGGTGCCAGGGCTGTTTGGAAAGGCTGGGAGTTAATCAGCCTGCGTTCTGTTCGTTCTCGTACTTGCATGTGTGTGGCGGCTCCAGGTTCTAATCCTGCGATGCAGTGACGTCATAGGAGACAGTTGTGACATCAGTGTGACGTAGAGCATCACTGGCTAAAGCAGAAGGGAGGAGACTTAAAAAAACCCAATGATGATGGTTTTGTTAAGTATGATGTTGAATTGCTTTGCTTCCTGTCTCTGTTACTGTAGCTGCAAAACTTAGTTTTTACATTTATTTTCAGAAATTAAATCAATCTGTTTTGCTCTTGGTGCATGTTTGAAATGTTGTGCTGCCCTATTGTGTGATTTATTTAAGGAGGAAGCAGCTGCTAAAAAGTAAAAATGGTATTGATTCCATTCTGTCAACGCTTGGAAACATAACCATGTCTTTCTCAGAGCACCATGTTGTTAAAATACCCACTTCCACTGACTCAAAGGCAACAACATATACACGTCTTTTGTGGTTTTTTAAGCAAGACTTTTTTCTACCAACATCCTATATTGTTCTTTCTATCCCTCTTTTAATTTCTTGTAGCTGCACACGGCTTGTGAGGCAAGGAGGGGGGCAAGTGGAAACTTCTTGGATTCACATTATGGCAGCTACTTTTATATTGTTGAGAACTGTCCTATACACTGTTAAGAAAACTCCATTTCTATGTGAAATCTTTTACAGCCTAATTATACAAGGGGCATGTCAAAATAGCATCTCTGAAAGTGATCAGAGGAGAGACTATTTCTCCGTTTGGTATTGCTGGTAGCGGTTTGTGAGTCGCTCTTTTTGCTTTTAGTTCAATGCATGTTATTTACTACTTGATCACACAGCTGCAAAGAAAAGAAATAAAAGCAGCAAACCTTTTAAAATGCTACTTTTAAATTATAAAGCTTGATAGGACACTTGAAGGAAGACATACCTCAAACTGCTCTTTATCTCCTTAAAAAAACCTTCACGGCCTACATCTCGTACTACTGTGTATTAAAAGCTAGAAAACAATTATAAAGAAACCCCCAAAAGATAGTCCTTCTTATCTTTTCTAAGGACTATTAAACACATGTGTGAGCTTGGTATAAATACACATTTTGGAATTGGTATGTGTCAAGAAACCTTGTGGATGGAGCTAGCTTGGGTTGTGTGAAAGGTCGGCTCCAAACTTAGATTGTAGGTCCCTCCATTTTATAGGTAGCAGGTGAATGAGCTTGGTGTAGGGACTGTAAAGAAGGTCTGGGGCTAATGGTAAGGTATTTTAAAGGATGGCAAATGTAGATTTGAATTCTCAGTAGCCATTAGTTATTCAAATGGCTGAAGGTCTTGGTTTGTTTTTTTCTTTTTTCCTTGTTCTAGTCCAAGAAAAAAGGCCTGAGCTTTGAGGAGAAGAGAGCTCGAATGATGGAGATCTTTTTTGAAACAGTAAGTAACTTGTAATTGTCCTGCATTGACTTTGGTGGGAAAACATGTCCTAAAAGGAGCTTAACTGTAGATGAACACTGTATCCCAGTATGCATTTCACTGGTGCCCTGTGTCATCTGTGTGTAAATTACAGGGACAAAGCTTCATTCATTCTGCTTCTGATCATTCCCAGGTGGCTCATTCCCAGGTGGAGCCAAGGCATGAAGATGCACAGATGTGTTAAATTCATGTGCTCCCTATGCACATTGTCTCACATTGAGTCTGTTACCGTAAGAGGGACAGCAGGAGATTAGGAAGTATCTCACTGCATTTTATGGGAGGAAGAAGAAATCTGAGTGTTACAAAAGCTGAGATCAGACCTGGAAAGAGGTCCCTTGGGAGAAGAAACCTGGAGATCCAAAAGAAGAGCTACAGTTGTATTGGTGGCATATGTAATACACCATGTTTCACCTATTAAAAAAATACTGTGACTCTTGATGACATGAAAAATGTGATGCATCTGGTGCTGACAATGTAACCTGGGCTCTGTCTGCCCTAAGGGCTTTACGGTCTAATGAGGCAAAATATGGTGACTTTACCAAAGGAAAAACAGGGCTTGTTACAATAGTAGTATTTTTCTTATTGTTTAATTCTCAAGAACATTCCAATTCTGTTGAGGAAAGTGCAGCCTATTCCCGAGCAAACCCAAAACATACACTGTATTTCTACTTGCTATTGTTGGCCCTGATTTAGTGTAAAAAACACTCAGGCTTAGATGATGCTGTCACTTGGAACTAAAGTACCTTTCATGTTTTGCACAGAAAGATGTGTTCCAGTTGAAGGATATAGAGAAGATTGCCCCAAAAGAAAAAGGGATTAGTAAGTGTTTATAAAAATTGTTTCTTTAGAGCCATTGATCATTTTTGGGACAGGTCATACAGCATAAATTTTCCTGGCTACAATTTTAGGTTTGTGATTGTAATAACAGAAAAAATAGCTAGAATGGAAAACTGGTCAGTGGCAGGGCTGTAGTGTTCAGAATGACATGGGGTGGGGGCTTTCTTAGGCTCTAAGTTGCCTGACTTGCAGTGACTTTCGATGTGTGAAGTCATTATGTGTGCTCAGGTTTTAAATATCTGTCTGTAATATCAGAAGTATTTTAAAATGCTAGTCCAAATATACATGGACAGTGTTCTGTTGAGCTGTTCCCCTCCAAAAATGGCTGGACAACTGTAGATAGAAGGAGTTTGTCTGATGAGATCCACTGATTTAGGATTAGGTCCAAGAGGATTAATCTTATGCTTTGAGTTGTTTCATATGTTGCTCATTCTTCTTCCCTCTATGCCCATTGACAAAAGGGCAACAAAGCAGAACGTTTGTGTAGTTTTGACTGTCCTTGACTAACATCTTGGTGGCACCACAAGGGTAAATGAGCTTGCTGAAGGAACTGCAAACATGTGAATAAGGCAAAGCAGCACTTTTCAGTTGTGTCACCAGCTGACAGGGGCTTCTGAAGAGACGTGGTGCTGTCCTGATTGGTTTGTCAGTGCATATATTTAATTGCAATTTGTGGTAAATACAAGCAATCGGACTTAATATTTAAAAATCAAGTGCAGAGTTTCTGAAACCGTTAACATCTTTGAGTAGTCCGAATTCATCCAGCCTCTGTATGTGAAGGCATTTAGCCACACAACCCAAGCCCTAGTTACTTTGAAAAGAGAGTGGCCTGTGGAAAGGCCCCAGCCTGTGCTTCCAAAAGATGGATCTTCTTGATCTAGGATCCCTTTTAGACCTGAAATTGAACATCAGATACCAAAACCTGTAAATGAGCTCATAAGTCTTTGTATCTGCAACATTTGAGGAAACACTTAAGTATTTTGCTTTGTTAAACAGGCATTTTCTAAAATGGTGATTTATACCACAGATTTGCTAGAAAATGATCAATTATGTTCAGTAATGTTTTGGATCCTTGTGACTGCAGATGATTTTCTGTATTACAACTGAACATAATCAAAAGTAGAATCTGCCCCTCCCAAGTCTGTAGACAGATACCTTTTAGTGCCTCTGCTGCTATTAAATGCTTTGATAAGCATTACAAAGTGAAATGTAATTACATTCCTAATCAAGAAATTGTAAATTAATCCATATCAGAATTAAGATTGCAAGACAACTTCTCAAGTACCTCTCATGTGTTTGTTATGGTATTGTACTGTAATATGCATATATGTTGTGTGATACTCTTGAGTGGTGTTTTGCAAACATGGGTTAGCAGATGTGCAGCATAGCAGTCTGTATGAACAAACTGCTGATTTCAAAGAGATTCGTCCCTTCAAGGGAAGCTTTGGGCATGGTGTCTTCTTTAAATCTTCCAACTAGCTGACATTAGAGTAAAATATTCATACAGATGATTGTAGGTGGTGGCTTTTGGTATGCATAATTCTCCATAGTTCAGTTGCTATGCAGTTCTAATTTGATATTTTTGCTTTTATTAGCCTCGATGTCAGTGAAAGAGATTCTGCAAAGCTTAGTTGATGATGGCATGGTGGACACTGATAGAATTGGAACTTCTAATTATTTCTGGGCTTTTCCAAGTAAAGCTCTTCATGCCAGGAAACGTAAATTGGAGGAGTTGGAGACACAGGTAAATTTATTTTATGAAAAATACTTGTTTACCTGAATGGGTTTGCTTTTTCTTATACCCCCTTGTCATTCTTGTTTACATCTCTTGTGTACAAATGTACATGCCCACACACAGCGACTTTAGTGTAGGAATTACCTGTTACACATGGTAGGATGTTCTTATTACGTTGCTATCATGTCAGAAAAATTTTGGAAGTTCTTGTTGGAGCTTGAGAATACTTTTTGTCTACTTGCTGCTGAAAGCATGTTAGTCATGATGCAAAGTGCCACTTAAGGACTCTAAATATTTAGGTAGCATATGGTTTTGTTTGTTATATAATGTAGGCCATCATATGGTAATAATGTAAAAGTCATAAGTGCTGAAATGTATAACCTTGGTAAATGTGGCAATGGCTTCTAGTTATGGCTGTTGTGCTTTCCTCTCTGCTTTTATTGGTGGCTTAATTTGTGAGCACTTCTGTAATCTCATATTGCACTTTTAGTAGGAAAGAAGAGCAAATTGGTCATGAATCACAGAGCCAAAGAGTGACTGGAGTTGGAAGGGACCGCTGCAGACCGTTGAGTCCAATTGCCTGCTAGAGCAGGTTCACTTGGAGCAGGTTGTACATGATCTCACTCAGGTGGATTTTGAGAGAAGTAGGCTCCACAGCCTCTCTGGGCAGTCTGTTCCAGTGCTCTGTCACCCTCAAAGGAAATAATTTTTTCCTCTTACTTACATGGAACTTGCTATTTGTTTCTGTTGCCCCTTGTCCTGTCACTGAGCACCACTGAAAAGTGTGTGGCTCTATCCTCCAGACACCCACCCCTAAGGTATTTGTACTGATGAGATCCCCTCACAGTCGTGTCTTCTCCAGCTTCACAGGCCCTGCTCCCTCAGTCTTTCCTCTCGAGAATAGTGCTCCAGTCCCCTCATCATCACCACAGCCCTCTCCTGGACCCTCTCCAGTAATCGCTTGTCTTTCTTGCACTGGAGAGCCCAGAAATGGGCAGAGCACTCCTGACACAGCCTCACCAGGGTGGAGTAGAGGGGAAGGAGAGGCTCTTCTGTAGAAAAGCAAGGCATCTTTTGTTGCAGCATTGGTGTTCTATTGGTCTGGTTCTTTCCTGCATTTTAGGAACTGTCTTTCTTGCTTTTTCTAATGGGAATGGGAAAGCATCTATTTATCCGTTCATTTGCAACAGGAGGATACAATAACAAGATCAACAGACTAGCTTTATGAGACTATGTAGTGTGGTGCACCACAGCACTGCCAACTTTTCCCATGTTTATTAGCATTATATTCTTTCATCAAAGAATCATTTGAATTAATGCAAAATTACTGGCAGCATCTGAACATTTTTACAGACTTTATTTTCTTTGTACATAGCTCTGGTATCATTGCCTTCTTATGTACAACGTTGTCAACTTCAGATACTTCATTATATTTGTACAATTGTATCAAAATAATTTTAAAAAGCCATGCTTTTTTCCCCAGCTTGAATTGAAAAAGGAGTTTGATTTAACTGAATAGAGTTGTACTATTTTCAGGCATGGACTTAACCTGGCACAAGTGGGCTTAAATTAATTTTTATGGACTGGGAGTAGCAATGCACTGATTCTTACTCCAGTGAAGTTTCATCTGTCTGAAACAAGAGATCAGTTCAACTCTGCACTGACTTGGAACTGAATTTCCTAGTAATGTTGTTCAACTTACTAGTATATTCATGAACATTTTAGACCAGGCTGCTTACTCTGCCAGAACATAAATGCCCACCGAGCAATTGAACAAATACATGTCAAAGTTACTGCTTTGTTCACCAAATGGTTGAGTGCCACTGTCTTGTTGAATGCAAATGAGTTGCTCTTGGATATTTTCTGTTGTTGCTCATGCTCCATATTATACTCAAGTAGCTGAATGAACAAGCTGATGGGTTGTCTCTGTCCTTGGGCCTAGTCCCATCATGAGTTTTAAAGCTAATTGGCCAAGTGGTATCTTCCTTTGAATGTCTTGCAGAATGCGGCTAATGTGCTCAACCATAAATATCCAGGGGCTGTCTATAAAAATATACCATACTGCTTTAAATGTACTTTTACATTATTAAACCCATCTATTATTGTGAAATTACAACGAGCATGTAGTTATTTTATTGTAATGTTATTTTATGGTTGTTTCTGTGTAGGAAGTAGACCATGCTGATATGAACAGTTTTACGACATAAAACTGTTCCAGTTGGAAGAAATGGTTTTGTTTACAGACCCTTATTTGCAAACCAAGTCATGCTCTTGGTAAACACGCTCTTTTTTAGACTGGAAGTGTTTCAGCATTTCAGGAGAAAGCATTTTTACTAGCTGAAAAATAACTCCTCTGTTGAAACAGTGGAAAGGTGGCATTTTCAATGAATAGGTGCCTGAACATTTTTAGAAGATGATAACAGATTCTGTCTGTGAGTCCAAATTAGCTGCTTTGGTGTTTGTAGTCTTCTTGATGTGAGCACATACAGATTTTCTTAAGGGTTTCTAAATCCAGTCACTGAGTATCACAAAACTTCTTGTCAGAACACACAAAGCAGAGGGAAAAAGTCAGCTATTGTAGCATTTCTGTTGCATGTTGCCTGCCTTTGATCATTCCCATACACAACTTGTGGCATGCTGAGAGACATGTTTTCTTTCTGTGCCTTGTCCAGATTGATTGTCTACGTGAGTTAGTCTCTTTCCTCAGCAGTTAAAAGCGACAATCAACCTGCCTTACTTAAAGCATGTTTAAAAATCCAGCTGTTCAGTTCATACTGCAATTAATTACCAAGAGGCAAAATCTTTGTTTGCTGAGAGCATGGGTAAAGTGAAGGGAGAGGAGCAATTTCTAATGCTGAACTAAGACATTTGAAAGTCATGTAGAGGAACAGCACAGTCTTCTCCATTATACAAATTCTCCTGTTAATTCAGTGCTGAGTCTTATGTTTGACAAGTTGGGCCTGCTACAGGACCTTTTGCCTGCATATATTGGCCCTTCATAATGTTCTAGCCAAGCTGCTCGGAGCATGCTCCATCCTACAGAGCTTGTGATTGTGGGGGGCTCGTTTAGGAGCTCTTCTTAAAACATTTCTTTTGTTGCGGTTTTTTTATTGGTTAATAACCCACACCCCAATTTATTCAGTAGCAAAGAGGTCTGACAGTATTTATTACAAAGAGCAAGCCAGTTTTGTCTGGATGTTTGCAGTTGCACTTCACAGGGGTTCTGTATACCCTAGATTTCATTTCCCCTAAGGATTTATGACATCATTAGTGTGATCCCTTTGTGCAGAGATACGACAATTAAAAATAATGTTAAAGTTTCTTGACAGCTTCCCTCTCTGACCCCATCTTTCAGCTTGCTTTTGTGAGGGGCAGGCATTTGGAAAGGGGCACTAACCCCTGAACTTACATATATGGCAAACTTGTTCTGATCTAATTAGGATTAAGATGTTGGTGCTGCCCTCTAACCCAGAGTTACTGTTCTGGCTTCTTCCTGTTTTGCTGAAAAGCAAGGACAGCAAATATCTTCAGTTTGTGTAGCATTTTCTCCAATAGCTCACAGAGTAAGAATTGCTAAGTAGCTGCCTATGGATTTTGTATTGATTTGTTTTGCTCTTAAAAGTTTATGCCTTCTGACAGATGTTTAGTTTTCATCTCTTGGTTATGCTTATGCAGCTGTGAAGGGGACCGCTGAAAAAGTGAAAGAAGCTGGAAGTTACATTGTGGTTAGAGGGGTTTGTACACACACTTGGTTTGTTTGCATGTGGAAGTTGCATTTGGTGAGATGGGTACAGCTATGAGATGGTGAAACTATAGCAAGGGTATAGACTGAGAAATAGTGTTTTAACCATGTTTATAAGTGGAGACTCTCATCTGTTGAGAGAACTGTGGAAGCTTTACTGACGGGATGGTTAGGTTGTGGTTTTTTCCTTCCATACGAAAACGCAAAAGGATGTGGTTTTATTCTTTATCAATATTTACCTGTTGGATTCTGAAGCTTTGAATTAGCTGTGATCAGTTATAGTTGGAAAAAATGAGATGTTTATTCTCGACATGACATAATACTGGAAGCTTGGGTGTTCTATTATACTAATGAAGAATTTGAGCTATGCAATGGAAGCAGAAAGATCATCATTTATTGGTGATTCCACTGCATTTTGTTGATTGCGTAGCCTACATAAAATGAGGAGATGAGCAGCTCCAACGTGTTAATGACAGCCATGCTCAGTCTTGAGCAAGAGCTGCTTATGTGTTTGTGCTACTGTATAATTAGCCATCTTGCATATTTGGTTTTTGCATTGCTCTGCTGTGTGTGTTGCTACAGAAGGGATATGAATGAGAAGGATATGTTACCCACTGAAGAAGAGAAGGCATGTGTGCAACCCAAAGCTTGATGACAGTTTTATCAGGTGGGAAATGAAGTATCAATGAGTCAGGAAAGGAGAAACCTTTCTGATGTGATGTAGCCTCAGTATAAATAGATTCAGCTTAGAGTTTCTTTCATTTTTTCATCTGTGTCATGGGTAAAACACTTGCAACACTTGCCTTATGTAAGGTGATTTAATGCTTGCTTGCATTTTGCTTTGTAGTGGCTTGAATTAAGCATGAATTGAGGTAACGAGTAACTGCAAGACCTTTTCTGCAGAAGGGCTGATGAGTCTGCAAACCACGACCCTCAGAAGCCGTAAGGAGTGACTCATTTTCCAGCACATTGTGTGCCACAGTCCGTGTGACTGGAGGTGTCTGGGCTGGAGTTGCACAGGGCAGGTTTGGTACTGACACTGCAGGGCCTGAGGGAGGCAGAGGCAATTTCAGTGGTTCTTGGTGACATTGAAGAGTGTCTGGCTTTCAGTACGACAGGCATATATGCTTGAACTCTATAGAGGATTAGCACACCATAATGTAGTACTTTGAACAGGCAGGGACCTGAAATACCACGTACTTCAATTGTGGTTGTTAGTGTAACTGTTGAGAGAACTGTGAGTCCAATAGCTTGGGGAAACAACCAGTTTGCTTCCTTTCCTCAGCCTGGTGTTGTAACAATTCATTTCACTGTTCAGTTCAAAACTGTTCATTTCACTGTGTTATTGTTGTTTGTCTCACCTTGTTTTTCACAGTGTTGCTTTCTTATACGCTAATCTTTTGTATTCTTAGGCTTTACAAGAAGAAGTTTAACAGCAAACAGTATCAGAGCTGCTGTTTTACTGAGAGCAGGATGGTGTCACCTTGCACTGCAACAAAGATTGAACAGAATATTTTTAGAGCAGCATACAGGATGGCCTTTTTGTGCTCAGAGTTTTTTATGCACAGTTCTCTGTGCTTGCATCAAAATACCCATGAGCAACAGAGACTTGAGTTTCTGGCAATTCTTTTCTCCCACTAAGCATTGCATTGGACCAGTGTTAGTTAAGATAAAAAGGATTAGTTGATGTTTCATTCCTTAAATCCCTGCCCTAGGGTTGGTAAGAGGAGGGATTTTTACTTCCCATGACTCATATATTGAGCCAAGGGAAGTATTTAGAAGTAAGTACATCCTAACACTCATTTATCAGCTAGGCTGAAAAACAACAAAAAACCAACCAACCAAAAACCCCTCAAAACAAACAAAAAAACCCCAACCCCCCCCCAAAACAAAAAGCCCCCCAAAACAGCATGGTGAAATAAAGTGACATCATGTGTATCAAATGGATTGTATTTATGAGCATTGAAATATGAAAAGCAAAAGGATTTATTTTAGTTAAAAAAACCCCAAACCTAAGGGAATGCTATATTAGGAAATGCTTATGTTAGGAATGCACATTGTTTGAAAATAGTTAATGGAAAAAAAAAATCTTATTTTGAGTGATGTGGCTTGAATCCTCCAGAAAATATTTGACAGCATAACTAAAAGAGGAGAACCNTATGCACAGTTCTCTGTGCTTGCATCAAAATACCCATGAGCAACAGAGACTTGAGTTTCTGGCAATTCTTTTCTCCCACTAAGCATTGCATTGGACCAGTGTTAGTTAAGATAAAAAGGATTAGTTGATGTTTCATTCCTTAAATCCCTGCCCTAGGGTTGGTAAGAGGAGGGATTTTTACTTCCCATGACTCATATATTGAGCCAAGGGAAGTATTTAGAAGTAAGTACATCCTAACACTCATTTATCAGCTAGGCTGAAAAACAACAAAAAACCAACCAACCAAAAACCCCTCAAAACAAACAAAAAAACCCCAACCCCCCCCCAAAACAAAAAGCCCCCCAAAACAGCATGGTGAAATAAAGTGACATCATGTGTATCAAATGGATTGTATTTATGAGCATTGAAATATGAAAAGCAAAAGGATTTATTTTAGTTAAAAAAACCCCAAACCTAAGGGAATGCTATATTAGGAAATGCTTATGTTAGGAATGCACATTGTTTGAAAATAGTTAATGGAAAAAAAAAATCTTATTTTGAGTGATGTGGCTTGAATCCTCCAGAAAATATTTGACAGCATAACTAAAAGAGGAGAACCTTGTTTATTTCGAATGCACACAGAAAATTTTGAGTTTTAGCCATCAGAAAGTTCTTTGAAGATGCAGCTCAGGTTTGTTTCTATCCTTTTAGGTATATTTGTTCTTCTTAAATGCTGTGACTGGATTACTGCATGGGAAGTTGCTGAATAGAGTCTGCTTGAGACTGCTGACGAGTTTGAGAAACTTCTGCTGCCCACACTGTTTCAGTCTGAGCAGCCTCTTCCTTGATCCAGTTGACTCTGAGTTATCGGGGTATTAGTTTACTTTTGGGGTGGAAGATTTTCACATTAGGATCAGTTGAAAAGCTGTAGTAATTCAGTATTCAGTGTGTTTTAAAAACATTTATCGAAAATACAGAACTTGCAGGCATGAAGTGACTTAAGGTTTATCATAATCTTAAGCTTTGCAGAAATACCTTTTAGAAAAGCTTAGTGCTGTCTTTTTCGTATGTGTTTTACTAATGTTAGGGAGTAGGTAGCATAGTTAAAGAATTGTCCTCTGAAACCAGAGAGGTATGTCAGAACTTTTGCAAATAATGCGTGTGACTTCTGCATGTGACCTCATCACTGTCTATAACTACCTGAAGGGAAGTTCTAGCCAGGCGGGGGTTGGTCTCTTCTCCCAGGCACTCAGCAATAGGACAAGGGGGCACGGGCTCAAGCTCTGCCAGGGGAAATTTAAGTTGGAGAGCAGAAAAAAATTCTTTCCAGAGAGAGTCATCAGGCGTTGGAATGGCCTGCCCAGAGAGGTGGTGGATTCACCATCCCTGGAGATTTTTAAACTGAGATTGGAGGTGGCACTGAGTGCCATGATCTGGTAAATGGACTGGAGCTGGACCAAGGGTTGGACTTGATGATCTCGGAGGTCTTTTCCAACCCAATCGATTCTATGATTCTATGATTAGGAATTACATATTTAGGCATTTTTCTCATTCATTGATTTAGACATATGTATGCTTACAATTTAATTTTAGTAGGTTGCAGAAAGTGTAATGAATTGTCCCTTTCTGGGAAAAATAACAGTCTAATTGCTGAAGATATCTCTCTTTCAATGCCCATTATAGGGCCTTGCAAGACCTGGTCTACTGGGAGGTGTCCCTGCCCATGGCAAGAGGAGTTGGGACTAGAGGATCTTTAAGGTCCCTTCCAACCCTCAACATTCTCTGAGGCAGGATCCCAGTGTGTTGACTAAGCTGTTAGAGCAGTCTTCCCATATTCATGCTGGGACTCCCTTTTCCTGTCTTATTTGAGGACATGTCATTTAGCTTTCTACTTAGAAAGTTAGTTAGTTAGTTATTCTTCCTTGGGTTGGTCTGGCCATTTGATAGTCTGGAGCCCCAGTGTGCTGGTGATCCCATTTAATTCTGCCTCACTTTTTTTTTTCTCTCTTGCATGGTAATGACTCTCCCAACAGAGGCAATTAGTGACCCCTCCCTATCTTCAGCCTGCACGCTTTCACTCACTCATCTGTACACTTTATTTGAACTAGAGGACTAGACTCATAAAGGGCCTACTGCAAAGCTGGTATGGTACTACTAGCTAACTTCACACCATCCAGAGGGAGCTGGAGCAGTTAAGAGCTCCCTTTAGAACAAGAGACTGAGAATTTGCATCGTTTAAACATTGAAAATATGTTGATTGTATCCATGCTCCTTTGTTTGTTGATCCTATAAAGCTTATTCCCTGCATTAGTCTCCTGGAAAATGCTAATAAAATTTTATTTGAGCAGTCCAGGGTTTTTATTACCTCTTTGCATCTTGCACTTGAAAAATGGGGATGTCTTGAAATTATTATGACTTTAGCAAGTCCTAAAATGTCCAGCAGAGAATACTCTTCTAATGCTGTAACTTATTAGAGCCTCTGGAATTATGTTTCATGGCATGCTACAAAGCACTGGAGAATATGCTTAGTTACTGCTGCCATGGCAGACTTCTAAAAATGCAGGGCTTTGGAGGCTTCTGTAATTTGGTGTTCATTAGCTGAAGTCCATGCTTTTCCTCTAACTAGCTGTTAATGTGTAACTAGCTTGATGGCAGCTGTGAAGTGTTGGTTTCCCTTCCCTTCCTTGATGAGCATAAGGTAAAACTGGTGTGATTTAAGAGCAGTGTTTTTCTAAAAAAAAGTTGTCTCTCTAGTAACTCTAAAGATTGTAAAATAGGTTCGAGGGAAGGTTCCTGTTATATTTAAAAGGATATATTGTAACTGTTCCTCAGTAGTGAATATGACATTCATTCTGATCCAATGCAGGAAAAAACAATGGGTTTTTCAAACTGTTTTCTGTGAAACTGAATTTTTTAAGTAACATCATCTCACAATTTACTTTTTCGAAGATGCCTTGCATAGTAGCTGCTGACTCCGTCCCTGACAGTGCCATGAAATTGTTAATTTGAGATGAAAAGAAACTAGGAGTAAACAGGAGGCTCTCACTGCAGAAGCCCAGGGGGGTCTGGCACAGGTGCAGCACTGCAGGTCCCCTGTGCCCCACAGTGGGCACAGCAGGGGTGAGGGTCAGCTCAGCACCATCAGCAGAGAGCCAGTGTCCCAAGAACCTTCAAAGGCTTGGGTGGTCTGTGCTGTCTGGAAGTTTGTCTCTGCTTTTAACACCAGGAGCTTCCAGTCTGGGGGTAGGACTACTTTCAAAGCTGGATTTGGTGGAGACAGTTTGTTGCAATCCTATTTAATTTGAACTTTGACTTTCACCTTAAAATCTTGTAATTCAATCAAGTATATTTTATTTTAGGAAATTAGCATGCATGCATAAGTAAACTGCCAGCATGCAATTATAGAGGTCTCACTTCATAGCATTTTCCTTTCTGAGAGGAGTAAGAAGGAAAAAAAAAGAGAAAAGAAAAAAAAGAGAAAAAAAAGAGTATGAAACCAAAATGTATGACGGTGTTTTGATGAGGGAGATTTAGGATTTGACTCCTCAAATCAAGGAATTGACTCCTCAAGTTAGGATTTGACTTTCCAAATTAGGATTTGACTCCCAAAATTAGGGTTGAATAAAAAGTGTTCCTCTCAATACAGCCATAGGGTTGGCCCTAACTCTTCTCTTCTTATTTTCTACAGTGTGTTTTACATTCATTTTATTGTGTTCTCCTGCTCAAAAAATCTTGTATTTTTTTCAGTTTCTGACTTAAAATTCTTATTCTATATTGCTTTGATCTCTACTTTTATTCTTACCTGTATTTCCTGAACTGTTGCAGTCTCCTAGTTGCACACAAATCTCTGCTTGATATTGCTGAAATGACTTTGAGTGACTCAGGGTAAGACCTTGCATGCAGCTTTTCTCTTCCTTTCACAAACCTTAAAAGAAAAAAAAATAGATCCTTGAATTGTCTTTGCATAGCAAGTGTATGTTTGCTGTCTCACGAAGGGTATACCACATCCCTGATGTCCCAGTGGACCTGGGAGCTGCTCCTACTCTAGTTCAGTTGCTGGGATGGGTTATATGAAGAACTGGCATTTCAAGGGTGGTTTGTGGCATCCTGAGAGCAGAGCAGGAGCTGCAGTACTGCAGGTCACAGCAGTGCCCTTCACTCTGCTGAGACCAAAATTAGGTGACTGAGTAGTTTGCTTTATTGTGTGTTTGCAGGCCCTGGCAAGTGTGTACTTGTGAAATGAAAAAGAAGTTAGGTGTATGCTTACCTAGTGTAGCACTTCAGAAAGCAGCTCTGCATCACAATCTGTTACCCTTTGGGATTTGTCTTCCTCTTGGAAGTTTTATTGCTTTAGTCAATAGTAATTGCTGAGTGGTTTCTTTTAGCAATGTTCCATGCCTTTCTTCTATCACAACACGTCTGTTTTCAATATTCTCAGATTTTTCTTTGGTTGTTAATCTTTGCATTTTTGCTGTCTATATATTACTGGTCTGCTTTTTGGCTTCAATTTTTTGTTATCTATCTTTAACTTCTAGAGGAATGCTTTGAAGTACTTGCTCTCCATGCCTTCTGTCAATTCCATTTAAGTTTTTCAGCAGTGGGTTAGTTTGAACATAGGAAAGAAATACACCTATCTAGTGCAAATGTTACCCTAAAACTCTTTACTTGCTTTTGTTTAAACCGAAAGCAAAATAGCCTTGCCTTTAGCCTGAAAGAAATCACAGTGAACTTCAAACCCAAAGAAAATAACTTTTCAAGTTACAAACAATTGAAAAATGGATGTCTTTAATTCTGTAGTTCCACAGTGAGCTGTGTGAGCAGTTTTTAATACCATTTTTGGTTGAGTGTTTTGGCTGAAAGAAAACCAAATGTATGCTATTTCTCTTTAACACCATAATGACAGTGGGCTGACAGCTGTGAGTGCTCTCAGTGGTTAGCATATGAGACTTTGGTTTGCTTCTTGTCCAGTGAACACACTCAGGCTCTGTGTTTGAATGGCTTACACGAGGTTTGTAGATGTTTTAATGCACTAGGGAGACAAGCTACATGTTTGGTGGGTTATTGGTGGTTAGAGTGGTTAAGAACAAGGAACCAGAAGGCATAGGACCAAGTGGAGAAAAAAAATTCTAGTTTTTTATTCTAGAATAAAAGTCTATCAGGCAGATTTTGAGAAGGAATAGGACTGAAACTTCGCTGTTGTGTGTTGGGTAGGGTTAACCATTCTTTTTCCAGATGTGCACCACTGACTTGCTGAAGTGGAACCCCAGTATTAATGTGTTCATATTGTATTATAAATTATGTGTGTACATCTCATCTGTGTCCTTCAACACAAACCAGATCCCAAGGCCTGTGATGGAACTGATGATAACCATCAGCACTTTGCACACACAAACTGCTGCACAAATGTATAGCTTAATATTATGAGGCCTTTGCAAAGTAGGAAGAATCATCCCTTTGGGGACTTTGGGTTGAATTAATGTCTAAGCGAGGTCAGTGGTCAGTTAATTGACCACGTTGGTCTGTAAAATTAAAGAAGCTGTTCCCCAACTCTCCTGTTTTATAGATGTTAGTTACTGTCTTCATTAAACTAACTTCTTGCAGGCTCTCACTGTGTTTTGCAAACACTGAAAATGTTCTTATGGAGAATCTTTTTAACTTCTTAATTTTTTATTATTTAGTCTCCCCTCCTCCTTTGAACAGCTTTCCCCTAGATGATGTTTTCTGCTACTTCCTTGCATGTCAATCAAACAGACTGGACACATGGAACTTTCTGTACTTCTTTTCCATACCTAGTCAGTTAGACTTGTGGCAGAAAGTTGTTCATGTGTCAGACCACACACCTCTCTCAAGAGACAGAGGAGTGACAATATCTTTTACACCGGGTCAGTCTCACTGCTATTGGCAGGGGTCAGATTTCTCTGAGTGGTTAATGTTCCTTGAGAAATTGTTTGCCAGTTCCCTTGAAAAGTGTCTCAAGGTTGCTCCAAGGGTTGAAATATTCCATCTGCTACTGTACTTCTTTGCAATTAGGTTTGTCTACAACTGGTGAGTGGGAAGGTAAGTCACTCTGTTGTCCGGATGTGATCCTCTGCTATCACATGCACACAATGCTTGCAAATTCTGCTTTTTCTTTTAGTGCCCTGTAACCTGTCACCTTCAACCGCCATTTGCCCTTACGTTTCAGTTAAGTGTTTTTTCGTCCCTATCCATCCTTCCTCCAATCCCTTTATCCTTGCTGCCTGTCTTTCCTTCTTTCATTGCAGTTATTTTCAGCTGTGTTACCACCTCTGTATCCAAGCCTTCCTCCCTTCTCTTTCTGTCATAGATTACTTGCACAGCCCATGGCCATCTGTTCCTACCTTTTGTATGCTTGTCCGATGTTGGTTTTTCTTCAATATCTTGCCTTCTTCTGCTATTCCTTTCCTTATCCTCATCTTTTGTCTGTTGTCATGGGAATACTCATTGTGAATTCCAAATAATACACAGAGCTGTGAGTTCATTTTATTTTGTAAATTTTTTGGTTGTGAGAAGAATTAAAAAATCCGCAACACCCCAAAATTTAAAATCTGTGAGAGAAGAAAGCAAAATCTTAAAAAAGATTGTGTAAAAATCATTTTTGCTTTTAGGCAGACAAAGGTCTTCTAACCTCGTGGCATGGCAACCTTTCATGTTGTGCATGTCAGAATCTAAGAAATTTCTTTATCTCCCAGAGTTTGTCATTACTGTCTCTCACGATTGAGTGATGTAGAATATAGAGACTCAAGAAAATGATAAGATGCCATTCTAGGAAATGTGCTTCCTAGCTGGAAACCAGCTTTTATGATTTGCAATGCCCTGAGAGTGCCTTCTGTGCATCCATTTTAGAGAAGGCAGAAACATTCCCTAAGAACTTCGAGTGTGACCAAGACAGGGAAAGCAACACCCTTATGGTCTGCCTTGCAGAGAGCATTGGCTTCTTCTTTGAACTTGTGGTCTAAGGGCCTAGATAAGCTTTTTGACCTCTCTACCCCCTCTGCAAATTTCATTCCAGAAAAATTCTTTCTTTAGAGGTACCAAATGATGTGTGCTCTGGTGCTTGTCTTCCCTGGGCTTTGTGAACTGCAAACTGCATCTGAGTATTTGTCCTCTTCTGAACTGTATATGTACCTGTTTAGTATGGCATAATGTGGGGACTAACACACCTAATTTTTTAGGAGTTTTGTGGAAAGCCCAGCAGGAGTACTGTTTGACTCTGCACCGATATGAAGATGTTGGTGTGCTTCAAGCCAGATACTGAAACCTGCACTGCCTCTGTGGTTACTTGCACTGAGGGCAATAGCTGAACAACTGGACATACTTTCCCCTAAATTATATATGTCCTACCACTCGTGTATTTTCTATGTGAACCAAAAAAACCCCTAAAACATTCTTTTAGAAAGGAGACTTTCTTATCTGTATGTATGTTCACATTTGCATGAACACAGAAAGAGTAATTATTTTTAAAAATTGAGTTATAAAAAGAACCACTAAACCCAGTGAGCTGCAATTGGGCTGGGTCCTAATCTATATGGGCCACCAGTATGGAGTTTCTTCTCTGGCTTTTCTGTTCTGACTGATCTCTAAGACTTGGCAGAAAGCTCTGCCTGATATTTATCATGTGTTTACTTTTAATATGTATTTCTTAAAATACAGACTGAACATCAATTTTGATAGAAATTAAGAAATTATTATCTCCAAACCTGTTCAGTTTGTGTTGTATGAATGTGGTCTTGGTGTTTCAGCTGCATAATATGAACAATATGGTTAAATTTTCAAGGCTAGGGGCTGCAAGAAATGTCTAGGAATGCTTTTCTGCTCAGTGAGATGCTCAGTAAGAAAGGGAATGTAGAAGTGTAGGCTTCATGTGAGGGATTTTAGGGTAGGGCAGAATAAAACCTGGGCTCTGACTGCCTTTGTTGTTTTCACGGTCAGTCTTATATATTACTATTCTACCTGACTGGTGCTCAGAGCATCTTGAAACTAAACCAAAATGTATTTAGAAAGCATGCTATTGTTTCTCCTGTTTGTTTTTCCTTTTGTATTGCTTTCTAATGCAGTAAGTGGTTTTCAAACTATATATTTTATTAGAATTGGGGGAGTTTTGCATTCTCATTCATCTCATTTAGTATTTTAAGGGGCTTTGTCTGATGCTGAGTATGGTGTCCTGGAGGGACAAGTCATACATCCTGCTCAGCTGAAGAGTTTCCAAAGTATCTCTGGAAAACTGTCAACTAAATTGGAAGGGGCTGGTTCAAAATTGGGTGGCGGGTTAATGGAGAGAGACCTCTCTCTGTGAATTTTTTTCTCCTGGAGTAACAGAAAAATGGAAGGAATCCCCACCAGCCCTTTGAGATGTGACTTCAGTGAGTTTCCTCTGCCTCAGGCCTGAAGGAAGAGAACTCTGTGAGGTCTAACAGTGTGAGGGAGCACAGTAAAAGGGGGGCACAGCTTTATATGCCTTGGAGCCATAGAGGCTTCTGTTCACCAGCATGGATTGGGGCCATGCCAATGGCATACCAGACTTTGGGAACACAAGTATCAGCAGCTGAGCAGGTGGACCTGCTGCAGCTTTTGTCACTGCTTCCATTGAATAGGGAGACCTGGAAAAGCACCATGTTATGGAGTCCTTTGCATAGAGATGCCAGACTATGGTATGAAACAGAATTTGGTCCCATGCTGAACATTCAAGATTATGTGCCATGAGGCTGAAAATTTCTTAGACCTTAAGTTGCTTCCTGAAATTCTTCTCTGTGATTCAGAGCCTCAGACTTATATTTGGGTGCTTTTGTGTTTATTTTCTGTTTATTTTTATTGCATATTTTTGTATATCTCTCTTAAAAGGGTATATCCCCTATTTATTTAAATATATTAATATGTATACAATTTTATTGATATGTTTAATACATGTTACTGGAAAGTTTTGATTTTCTTCTTTGTTTCCTTTATCAGTTTGCTGAAAGCAGCCAGAAAAAAGAGGCTTTGCAAAAAAGCATTGAGAAATCAAAAATTGGACGTGAAGATACTGTAAGTTGCTTTGGGGGGAGGAATCCTACAAGGAAATAGGGCTACAAGTATGCACTTGTAAATACTAATGTTGTCCTTCCAGGTATTTTCAGATTAAAAAATATCTTAAAACTTGAACTACCCAGAGGTATGTACCAAAGTTGCCAATGGTTGCTGAACTGCCAAATCTAGTAACTACAAACCTAGATGTTGGGATTTTTCTATTAAACTTATTTGTAATATAGATTGCTAAATTACTGTTCTGACCAGCCATGTAAGCCTGGTACTCTTTGCACTCTGAAGCTGTTGACACTGCAAAATAATATTTAGGCTTTATGTTTACTGTATGTATGAAGCAACATATTAGATAGAAATAGTTGATACAGTAATTCTAAGTTGCTGATTTGCATTGAGATGCTCAGTCAAAAGTGGTTTAAATCTCCAATAAATAAATGCATAAAACGGACAGGCAGAAGCTTTCAGAAGAAATTGAATTTTGTAGTAAAGTGCCAAATCTTCAAATTCAAACTTTTATAGAAACACTCTAGGTTTTCCCTGTGTATGCTTCCTTTATCTAGTAAGTAATAGAGTGACCCTTGCCATTGAACTCTGTTAAAGTCTCACTTTCACAAAGTCAGTGAAAAACTGCTTTTTGCCAGTACCTTTAATGGTGATTCTTTACACATCCTGACCACTCACTCACAATGGACTGTAATCAGGAAACCATGGATGGGTTTCTCACACAGTTGTGCTTATCATGTTTCCAAATGAACTCTTCCAGATTTGGGCTACTCCAGAATGTGGCCTGCCCTATAGAAAGCTATTGGTCCTGGGAATGCTGTTCCAGCTGATGTTTCCAAAATTTTGATTCCCGATTGTACATCAGGGAGAAGTCCTGAAAAATCTAGATCACAGTGTAGGTCTCTGAGCATCTTGCAGCCACATCTCAGCATCTGGAAATTTTGATTTCCATTCATTCTGCATTTTCAGACCATGCTGAATCTAGACTGTTGGCAAAAGCACTGGCAATATGGAAGTTTGGTGGTGGCCGGGGTGGGAACCCAAACTGAAACCTAAACAAAACCTCATCCTCACAAACACCTCAGACTGCTGGTCTGCCATGGAGATTGCCATTGGTACAAACCTGGTCATTTACAAACTCGTGCTGTCTGGCTCTTTAGGCTACCCAGTGCCCTAGCATGAGTTATTTGAATATCAGCCAGTTACAGTGTTTGTAACTACACACTGAATTAGAAGTATGTGCTGAGTTGGCTGTGGGAGAGCTCATGTTGAGTCAGTGTCTGCAGATTCTTATTGATTGGTAGAACATCTGAGGTCAATACTGTGTACAGTCCCAACTAAGAATACCATGTCATAAATATCTGAGTTTATTTTTGAGACCACTGCACTTAAATAGTATGGAAAAATAAAGAAGAAAAATAAATTCAGAGGGTGTTCATACACAGCATCTCAATTTGTGGAAGAGTGGATGGTAGGTTTTTCTGTAAGGCTGTCTTTAATTACAAGAGTAGCGCTCCTAAATATTCTTAAATCTTTAAGCCCAAGAATTAAGACATCTCTTTGGAATTTGTCAAACTTTGTTGATTTCAAAAATTGTAAAAAAATGTTCTTTTGTTTATCCATTTTGGCCTTAATTTTTTTTCCTTCCAGTTTGTACTTGATATCAGAGTGTCACTGAGAATTTTGTGTAATAAAATAAAATGCTCAAGTGGTTCATTGACAGAAAGCAGTAGCGAAAGCAGTTTTTAAATTTATGTATTTTTAAGTTTTGAAAAAAATTCTATGCAATAATTACTGTTTTTAATGCTTGTATTTTTTTGTATCTCTCAATGTACTGTTAATCTTCAGGCAGAACGTGCAGCTCTATTGGAGGAACTTGCTGCCCTTCGGCAGAAAAAAGAGCAGCTAAAAGCAGAAATAGACAAATACAGAGAATGTGATCCAGACGTCGTCGAAGAAATGCGTAAGTTGTATATTATCTAAAGTGGCCTTTGGCACGACAAGGTCTGCACTTCTTTAGCTTAAAATCCAGTATACAGAGGTTAGTCAAAGAGTAGCTTTTCTTTTTAAAGCTGAGCGATACAAAACAGGTACACAGGCCATTTCTTTTCATGTTCTATTCTATTCTATGTGAGGTAGTTTATTGATACTTACTCTGCCAGCAGCTGAGCAGTTAACAAGCAATCTTATAATTAAAATACTCTGATGCTTTAGAATTAATATCCGCAGCATTCTTTATAGAACCATACCAATTCTGTAACTTGTACTGAACCCTAGACTGTGTGTAGGATGAGTAGTCTCTGGTTCCCACTTAGCTTCAGTTCCATGCTGGCAAAACAGGTACTTACCTTGTCTTATCTATTTAGAACTTAAGTATTTCATTGGAGACACTTAATTGTCACTTATAGGAAAGTATGGTATCACAGTATTGACTCCCTGTACTGTCTCTGACATGCTGGGCTTTGGCTGGAGTTTCTAATTCTAATGGAATACAAGGAACGATGAGTGACTTTAATACTTTATACAAAACAGGGCACTGAAATGTACTTAATATTCTGATCCTTCGCATGAAAAATGAAAGCATGCATGAAATTTTATTGAATTTTCTCTACTGCAACTGCTGTGTTTTATTTATTAGACTCTTCCATTGCTACCCCAGCACCACTGCATATTCAGTTGCTGTAATGCCAAAATGCTGTTACAGAGTGACAAGGAACAGACACAGGCCTTTTTCTGACAAGACATGTGCCTGAATCTTCCTCTTTTCTTATTCTTCTAACAAAGTCCACAGCTTTAGAAATGTTCTGAGAGGAAGCCAGGAACATAAACTGAGTTGGCAGCACACACCAAATCTCTACAGATATTATTTATTTTGAGGGGCTGTAACATTTTTTGTCAGCTGTGTTATCTTTCCCCAAGGATGTAATGGTATGCCAGGGAATACGCAAACTTGAGGCCTGAGGTTAGTTATTCTGCTGTAAATCCCTCGCTGCCTGCTCTCCTGAGGACAAGACACATTCCAGCTGATTCCAGCTGTAAAAATGAATGAGGTTAGGCAGATAGTGACAGCAGAGGGATGTGTAGTGTCAGGTATTTTAACTGCTGAGGTACCCTTGTAGTGAGAATTGCACTGAATCGTTTGAGGAGCCTTTTTTGAAGCAGTCACAGTGAACATGTTCCTAAATAGCAGACACAAGCAGGCAAATCACAGCTTGTACGCTAGTGCAAGCTGCATTAGCTGGCAACATGGAGAATAACATTCTGGAAAGAGGGAAAGAGAGAAAAATTTAATACCTGGTTACTTCAGTTATGCCCTTGTCTTTCATTTGTGTGTTGGAGTTTTTTGGGGGGGATTATATTAAAGTGTGTGGAAGGTTTATGTGAACTTCTGTGATGGAGTCATGACCACTTAAGGGAGTTGGTGAGGTTAGTGCTGTTGGAGGGGAATGTGCAGTAGTGTTTCAAAATTAATTTGTACTTGACCTTCAGTTAAAAAGTTTCTGCTTCACTATATGCTTTGTCAGTTGTTGTTGCACAGGTAGTGCACATTGTTGCTGGCAATGTATGAGTGAATAAACGGCAATGTCATTTGAGGGAGTTAAGGCCTTCTTCAAAGCTGGATCGAATTTTACTGACTTTAAGGGAAAAAAGAAAAGGGAAAAAATAAAAAGGTTGTGGAGCATTTCTCTTGTTCCAGAGTGCAGAAAAGTGTAAAGGCAAAACAAGGTGCAGGAAGGTACGTTTTTTAGTGTAAGAAGGCAATTAAGAATCTCAGGCAATGAAAGGCCTTCAGCTAGACATAAAAGTTACTGCTGCTGCTTCACAGGAAAACCTTGTAAAAAAGTTATTCTCAGATTTTTAAAGTGTTTTTGAGCTGCATGTGAGTGATATGATTTTCTACTTGTGTACAATTTCGATAACATAATCCTTGGGATTATTTTCAGTTAGATCACCTGAGCTGTTTTCTAACCCTAAATTACCTACCTTATTTGAGAGTCAGAAATTAGAGATGGCTGGTATGTTACGAGTTGGATTGTTCAATAAAATATGTTTTGTAATGGGCAGTTGTCACTTTCTACATTTGGGTTTTCCTTCTTTCTTTATGACTTCAATCTCTACAGAAATCTTTCTGATGCTTAGTATAAAATTTCATTAAATTTCTTATCCCATATCATAATGCTGCCTTGGTTCTTCTTGTGATATTTTAAGGCTATATCAAATTGTCATCTGTTTTTAGTGGCCTTCAAATCTGGCAAATGCTTTGCTATGCCTTTTTAGTTGCCCATTCCCTCAAGGGAGTATTGCAGAAACAAACCTATTGCATGGTGGTAAGCCTCATTAAAACACACATACACACACATATTATTTTCAGGGTCAAAACAAAGTTTGGATGATTCATAGCAAATATCTGAAGACTCAGCTAAAAGCTGAACATCTGTCTTGCTTCCTGAATCTTGTGGTGGGAAAGTGAAGTTTGACCATGTAACTAAATATACTATAATGCATGTTCACAAGGGGCAAGTTGGAATACTAAAATACTAACTTCATTTTTTGCTGACTTCACTGCTTGTCTTTTTAGTATCAGTAACAAATGTTTTGCTATATGGTTTGGCTTAGGTTCCTTGGCTTTTGTATTAGGATGTATTGAAGTATAAACTCTAATGCCTGCCCAAGTTCACAGTGTTTGAACAGAGAATTTTAGTATTTGTGTGTAACAGCTAACTAGAGTAAATAGTAGAAGAAATAAGATTTAGGGCCAGACCCCTAAAGGACGCTACATAATAATCTGGTCCCGTGGATGTATTCTGGTAATTCCATTTTACAGGTAGGTGTTATAAAAATAAATTTAAAATAGAAAAATATATGAGGTTTTTTTCTAATGACCTCTGCAATTCAGTGATTGAGGCTTGTCTTTGCCACTTGGAAATGCTGTTTAAGAATTTTGTATTAGTTAGGATTGAGTAATAAATTATTTCTCAACATTAAAGGCAGTAAAACTGACAACAGTCACTGGAAGTAAAAACAAACAAAAAAAATTTATCTTAAGACTGTTACCTTTAAAACAGTGTTCTGAACATGTCTAAACAAACCATATTCTCAAAAATTAGCAAACTCCCAGATACAACACATGGAGCCATTTTTGTGTCAACCCTTTTACTTCAGCTTTCTTTGTTTATTTTGATCCTGTAGCACAAGAGGCAAGTGATTCAAATGAACATGATTGCAAGCCACAAATATCCACACAGTTATCCTTCTGACTCCCTGAATGTGTGATCTCAGAGGCATCACTACTAGTCCAGTTCAGGGTTAGATTAGTTTCTAAAACTAATACTTACATGGCTATGTGAAAATAAATTCTGGGAAAACATCCAGACTTTACTGAATACCATGAAAATGTCGTGCTATATGTAGTATGTACTTGAAAGTGTCTTTTTTTAATTGTAAATGCTTCAAAAATTTCTGATTCTCGTGTTTCTGAACACTGAAAATTTCAGCTTGACAAACTGTTGTGAAGAATTATATCAGGGTATGCACTCTGAGAAAATAGTTTTGGATTTTTCAGTTTTTATCATCTAAGTATCTGAATGCTGAAAAGGTAATGTTGAGTTAGTTACTGGATTTTGTGGGGTGCACAGTATGGGAGTTGTTTTTTGGTTGATACGCTCAGCTATTCTATACACCCAGCGGTTCTCTTTATGTTCAAATTATGTTATGTTCAAATTAATTACAAACTTCTTTACATTTGCAGATGTGCTTCATGTTGCAAAAACTTAGTACCAAGTGCTAGATTCTTTTGGGGGTTTCTTACTAATACTGGGAATAGTCCCTTTTCCCAGAAGGGAAACACTCGTGAAGGAACAAAATGAAGATTAGACTGTCCTGGCTAATGGAGAGGCTTTGAAATGAGTTTCATCAGTTTTACTCAAAATGCATCAAAACGCTGATAATTTACAAAAGGGTTTAGTGGATTTTCTTTTATATTTTGTGGCAAAGGTTATTATTCAGAAAATGTATCAGAAAGGTTATTTTAAACTAAAAAGCTGTGTCAGTGCTATCAGTTATCGAACTATTAAGTATCTATTTTTAAAACTGTAATGAGTTTATTTGGAAAAATGAGTGTCTACAAACAGTTTTAACCTGGTCTGTGATCACCAAAATCATTAGGGTACCTATAGAGAATGTTTTTATAATCGCCTGTAGATCCAGTATGTTCAGTTTGCAGTTAAGAGGGTGTGTTTCCTAGCTACTGACCATGAAATACACACCTGGTCTCTGACAGACAAGCTGTGATTTTTACAGTTTATGCAACAATACCATTAACAAAGGTCTGCAATTACAAATTGGTAATTCTGCTGAATTTAGACTAGTGTCTTCATTCACACTTACGTTCGCCTTAGAGGGTTAAACTAAGCTTTCTTTGGAGTGAACCAGGCACTTCTTAAAAGTACATAGAAAAATAGGAGTTTTAAAAGCAAGCACTCCTTTTTTTTTATTTAGTCTCATCTTTCAAGGTATTGTATATTTAGTATATTCATCTCCTGAGGATCTGAATAAGAACATGACAGCAAATAGACAATGTATGTTCATGTATGTAACCTGTGGGCTATCTGCTACTAATAAAAACAAAACCACGCAGCCCTCATGCCCACCCCTTTTTCCTCCATCATCATGGAGTAGCAGAACATATATATAGATGTACACCAGTAATGAAAGGACACATGTACTCAACCAATTGCACCAAAGAATTTTGTTTTGTTTTCCTTGCTCCCTATACTGTTCTCAGAATGGCTTGTCATTCATTGGGAAGGTTGACAAATTAAATTACCTGTTCAAAAGCTATATTAAAAGATTAATCAAAATGCTTTACCAAAACTAAATGTAACTTAATTTCTAGAAGTAATAAGGAGTCATAAAGGTACTTGTATGTAAACATAGTATGTAAACATATAATAACAGGAAAATTTTAACTGTTAAATGAAGTTGAAAAAGAAACAGGATACTTCATGAGTAGAACTGCAAGGGTATACTTGGATCACTGATGGTCCAAGCTCATGGTAATCATAGCAAGCGAGATCGAATTTCAAGTTTGAGCAGTATATCTGCTCCTTTATCTTCAACCCTTACAATTTATCTTTTTATCTTTAAAGTCAAGAGAGGCTTGTTAGCATTTAGGTTATTGGAAATGCTGATCCTTTGACAGAGCAAACATTTGCAAAGTAGAATCTGTCTGTGATTACCAGAGGCCATAACATGGTGATTTAAGGACCATCCCTGACAAAAGCAGGTTAAAGAGTTCTTACCTTGGCCCTTCATTCCTGTGCTGTAGTTCACCAGTGATAAAAGCAAGTTGTCTGCTCAAGTTAGGAACAGATGGTATAGATACCCTTGTCTTGTGAATCTCCTGAGGTCTTTGAAATCTCTCTTTGTACCCAACGAGTGTGTCTGATGGAGTCTTTCACTGCCTTCTTCAGAAGGCTTTCATATGTGTGGTAATTTGTCATGCACCTCACAGAATTGTCTGCCTTGTGGTAGTTGCCCTGAAGAGCAACCAAGGATCCTCTGACCAACAAGGAGCACATCAGGTGACAAGTTTTCAAAGGACGCTTTCGTGAACTCTGCAATGAGTTCAACTGTTAGAAAATGGATTTGGAAAAAACTGAGTAAGGGAGGGAGAAATGGGAGTAGGTAAATGTGTGAGCAGCTTCTTGCTCTTGTAAAGAAAGGAGAATGTAACAGCCATGAAGAATAATGAGTGAAGGGTGACCAGGGCAAACTGGGCAGCTTGAGATTTATCTGTACCTGTATACCTATGACACAAAGCTTTAAGTGAAATATGGGGCTTTTGGCTGAAGCTGGGAAGCTCAAGTTCAGAGGGGTCGTTTGGCTTTCAGCAAAAGGCCATTATTCTCTGCATTTCAGAGAATTTCTCTGTGTTTGGACTCCAGATAAAAGGTTACTCTGCAATGGAAAACTGCCCTAAATATTAAGACACATGCATACTTGTGCTTTTATATCTCAAGCACATTCTAGCAAGACTATTCTTAAGAGAGTGTCATCTTAAGATAACTTGCTTTAAAATGAAGCTGCATTTTAGCTGGTTAAACAAAAAAAAACACCAAAACCAAACACAAACACCGAATTTTAAAATAGCTTGTGTTTTATCAGTGGGACTTTACTTGGACACTCAGAAAAGAGGCAATTGGAGGATCAAATCTTTAAGTAATGTATGTAACACCCTGCTTAAAAAAAATTGCTACTCTGACAAGTTACCAATTCATGAAATCAAATGAGAAAAGTCACAAGGCTTGTTTTTGTTCTTTCTGTTTATTTTTTTCTTACTTGTTTATGTTGGGATGACAGAAGAAATATGCAGAGTGAGAGGGTGATGGATGAAATGGAATAGTTCTATTGTCTGAGCCAGTAAATCCTTATGGCAAAAGCTGTTGAGCTGTTTAGGAATGGGAGACACTTGATAAAATTTGTGATGTGGAAAATGGCTACTTACAACCACATTTATGATACTCCTTGATTTAGAAATGAATCGGTAGCAGTCCATTTGTCCATGTTTTAAAGCCCTGATAAAAGCATCAAATGGAACTAATTTATCGATCGTTTGCATATGAAACAAAAAGGCTATTGTGGAGGGAGTATTTTGCTTCTTTCTCCCCATGGTAGCATTCATTCAGACTGTTTTAATTAAGTTATGGTGGTGATATTCAAGTAGAAGATACTGGTTTATATCTTTTCATGACTTCCACATGCAAAATTAGGTCAGGAAAGGTATTGTGGATTTTAGTTTGTTCTTTTCAGTGCTAAGTTGCTGGACTGTCAAATGAGGCCTTCCCTGGAGTTCTTAAAACAGAACAGGTCAGCAGTCTCATACCTTCAGATATCTTCCATATTTTATGCAATGGTATGTTACATTTTCATTATTGGTTTAACTAGATTAGGACCTTATATTGTCAGTTTATATTCCTAAAATAGATACCTTGTTCTGTGCTATTTAACTGCAGAGTTTTTGCGGGGCAGGTTGTATAAGTGCAAGACTAATCTTGGCACTGGTGGTGTATTTGAAGGTATTTCTAATGGTTTTTCTTCCCTCCTCACTCGAACAATTTATGAGCTAGTTTCACTGAAAAGAGAGGATATCAGGAAAAACTCCAGAACAGAGAACCAGCTGGAAGCATCAAGATGAACACACTACCGTAAGACCTCTGTAGATTGGGAGAAGTTTCTCTTTGGTGTTTTGACTCAGTTTTGCTTGATACTTTGGTAAGGAAAGTAGGGTAATAGAATCCTGATGAAACATCAGTAACTACCTTATAATTTGTTAGCAATTCGGTATTGGAAAGGGAGGTAGAATTAATGAAGCTCTATAATATGTTCTGTCGTGTCTATGCATCTGCTCAGTGTTTATATTAATAAGCAAGAGAAGACATGCTTTTGTTACATTTGCAGATGGTCAAACTAGACAAAGCACAGACAAAGGACAAAGTGGGATTTCAAAATAAGCATGACAAATTGCAAAGATAGTCTAAAAAACACTGAATAAAATTCATTAGTGGTGAGTGCAAAGATGTACATGAATTCAAGGATACTGTGTTACACAAATGATCTGAAGCAGTTGGTTAAGGGGGGAGAGTTTGAAAAAATGTCAGAGTTATAGTACTTTACAGGTTGAATGTAAGAATTTTTGTTGTGCAAAGCAAAATTGTCATACTCAGATGCAGAATTTCAACCAATAAGGAGATGTCTGAAATAATCTTTTTGCTGAAGCTGATATTAGTGTGGTTTCAACTGTAACACTGACAGTGTTGGATATCCTACCTAATTTATTTCGGAGTATTCATATATTCATATAACTAAGTGTTCAGAGTAGAGCAAAAAGATCTGACATTGAGCAATCACATTCTAAGAGGAAAAAAAGATTTACAAAAATAGGGCTCAAAAGAAGGTTGCTCCTGATGAGTTTTGTATATCTATATATCCTCCAGAAAAAGGAAAAGAACAGCCTGTTACTCAGATTAATGGAAAAGTTTGCAATAAGTAATAGCCTTAAATTGCAGAATGAGAAAAAAATCAAGTGAAAAACTAATGAATTAGACTGTCTGGGAAGGTTGTAAAAGCTCTTATACTGGAAACCTTAAAAAAAGGCTGGGAATACCTCAGAAATGGCATGGGTAAGGTTGAACATGCATTGAATTGTGGGTACAGAGACTGGAGGATCTCCTTCAATGCCTTCCAGACTCCTCTCTGCAGCTCCTGTGACATGTGAGGCATGCAGCAGCAGATTGCAATCCAGAAGTGGGCAAAAATCATGGTGCTCTGTAATGGGCCTCCTTGTGAAATGCAGTTCAGCAGCACAGAAGTTTGCAAGCTGAATGTGAGTCAGCAGTGCCCTGGCAGCCAGGAGGGCCAACCGTGTCCTGGGGGGCATCAGGCACAGCATTGCCAGCTGGGCAAGGGAGGGGATTGTCCCACTCTGCTCTGCACTGAGGCAGCCTCACCTGAAATATTGTGTGCAGTTTGGGGTGCCACAATATAGGAAAGATATTAAGCTGTTAGAGAGTGTCCAAAGAAGGGCAACGAAGATGGTGAAGGGCCTTGAGTGGAAGCTGCCTGAGGAGCGGCTGAGGGCACTTGGTCTGTTCAGCCTGGAGAAGAGGAGACTGAGGGGAGACCTCATTGCAGTTCCAGTTTCCTTGTGAGGGGAAGAGGAGGAGCAGGCACTGATCTCTTTTTCTCTGGTCACCACTGACAGGACCCAAGGGAATGGCCTGAAGTTGAGTCAGGGGAGGTTTAGGTTGGATATTAGAAAAAATGTTCTTCACCCAGAGGGTGGTTGGGCACTGGAACAGGGTTCCCAGGGAAGTGGTCACAGCACCAAGTCTGCCAGAGTTCAAGAAGCATTTGGATGATACTCTCAGGCACATGGTGTGACTCTTGGGGGTGGTCCTGTGCAGGGCCAGGGGTTGGACTTTATGATCCTTTTTAGGTCCCTTCCAACTCAGCATTTTCTGTGATTCTGTAAAGTTCCTTTAGCTGTGCTGAAGGTATGAAGATTATTAGTGAATGAAGTGGGGAGAGAGGAGTTGTCCACTGAAAAAACCAAGTGGTGTTAGGGAGCCCTGAATCAGCCCTTAATCAAATTGGTGTGCTTGTTTCTGTTTTGTAAGCATATTGCTTCCCTCTGATCTTTGGATAATTATAGTAGGTATATTTTGGTTATGCAACTAAGATTTCAGCATGGGTTTTCTGTACAATACTTGAAAGGTAAATGGTCTTTTTCTGTAGGTACATTAATATAGTAAACTTAAGTGCCAGAGCATGTCTTTTGCAGAGATGAATTTTTTGGTAGCGATTCTGACAAATTCTGTTGGACATTTTTCAAGGAGACTCTGTGTACATCCTGATGAAATTTGACAGTGTGACCTTTTCATATGGGACAGAGAGAGTTTTTGCTGATGAGACTGGACACTTTTTTCAAACACACTGACAAAGATCGCAGACCCTTTAAAAGCATGTTCCCAGCAATATGGATCAACTCTTTAGTAGCTTTCCTCTGCACTGCTATGTCTCAACATATAGACAAGACTGGCACTATGGTATGTATTTGCTCAGGTTTATTTTCAAGCAAACATATATATACACACACAGATATTGCAGTAGAAGTATTAATTCATTTTTATATGAAAATTTCTTGAGTATTTTTCTATCATACATTGCTTATATTGTGTTCTATGCTTTTCAAAATAGTTGTAGATCAGTAGGTAGCTTTCAAAATTGTCAATGCTTTTTCTTGTAGTTCTGAAAGTCTATTCAGAGTCTCAAATAAGTCAGTGTGAATAGTTCTGTGGAATTTGTGATGTCATTTAAATGAGAAATCATATTTATGGATTGACTTGAACATAGTCATGAATAGTGAAGCATTGTGACTTGTTGATTAATATGGGGATAAGTGTTGTGTGGGATACTGGAGTGTGGGGGAAGAATGATGTGTTATTTTCGATTCAGAGGAGTTGACAGAATTCTGATATGCTATCACTTTTCTGCACAGCAGCTCTTTATTCTGCTTATAAGAGGAAACACCTCTTTGGGAAGCATGGGGGAAGGTAAAGATTTGCAGTAATGTGGAGGTATTTCTGCCTAATTTATGGTTACAAAAAATTCTTCTAAAGCTCTTCTTGCCACATTGCAATTCACCCTGTTGACAGTGTTGTGGACTACTTAGTCTTGAGGATACTCAAATACAGACTTTAAGAAGCCAATTCATCACATAATTGCAGTAAATAGTCTCCAATGGCAAGCTACAGACTCTGGTGTCAGTTTGTGAATGGGCATGTCAGTAGGAGTTACTAGGCAATTGTCTTTTGTACTTTCCATGGAGGACGGGTGTATCATTTCTACGTTCACCTTCTTCCCTGGCCTTTAGAGATGGGCACTTTATTTACATGAGATGTTTTCATTAGTGGGAAAAATTTTGAAAACTATGCATCACAGGGTACTATAGTGATGCTGCTCTAGGAGAGGTAGGGAAACACAAATCTGTCACAGTATGATGATAGCAAGGTAATGTTGCTGGAAAAGTGAGGACAACCTGAGCGCAGAAGAATGGATAACTCTCTGCAGAAGGTAATGGACAATCAGAGTCATTGGAATTCAAGGTCAGATACACTTCTTATGGTAGTTGCCATTTCTCATCTTTGAATTCAGTCTAAGTGAATGTAGAATTATCACAGGAATTCAAATCCACCTAATACAATTAATTTACCCTGACCAGTTTCATGAGAGAGATTGGTAGCCTTTGGGCTAATAATCCTCACTAGTCCCTGAGAACAGTTGCAGCTGTTCTCTGCATTTCATGCACTGTAAAATTACTCCCTCGCCCACATGCTGAAGGCTGCCATTGTATTTTGCATGTGTCGGCTAACAGTCCTACAGGCTGATAGGTGACTGTCTCCTTGATAAAGTGCTAGTTCCCTCTGCAGTCGTGTGCCTTTTAAGTGAGGAATTCCATACAATTTTCTTTTCCTGTTCTGCTCTGAAATGCCTGCACGTCATTCACTTTCTTTATAGACATTTACTGCTGCTGGACCTTCCTTTCCCTAAGGGAATACAAGGGATTCTCCCTGTGATAAGGACAATCACAGATGCTTAGGATAATGGTTCAGCTTCCAGAATCTGGGGTTTCTGAGTTCCCTGCAGTTCTCCAGAGATACCTGGGCCTGAGGAAAGAGACTTCCATGAGGATTGGTCAAAATTAGATCTCTGACCCTTAGCCTTCCACTGCTTAGGACGTATTTCCAGATATGTTTTGCTAACATAATAGACTTGCATTCCAAGTCATGCTGCTCCCGCGCTTGCATTGCACTACACATAGTGGTTGCTTTTCTTTAGTTTTGGAGAGAAAATGGAAACTTCTTAGAAAATGCCAAATGTGCCTGAAATTCTTCAGCAGAGGATACAGGGGTGTGCCTCAGCCAAATAATTGACTTGTATCTTGCAGACATGGCAGTGGGAAAGTCTATTGCACTGTCATATAAGTAGGTGAAATAAATACATAATGTCCAGAACAAATGGATTGTTACTTCCAGACAGCAGTTATATATTGTCAGCCTATGTGTGGATGTATAGATATAGATTGTAATTAGACCCTAATGGTAATGAGAACATCTGGAAGTATCTGGAAAATGTTGCCTACTGTATTGCTTGCCTCTGCTGCATATTTGGCCTTTCTTTAGACTATACATTTTTAAGTTCCCATGCTGTTGCTATTTTTAGATCTCAAACTTTCAAAAACCAGGAGGCCAATGGCCGTGTGATCCTTGGAGCCAGAGAATGGGCAATAACAAGTAGCGTGAATTTGAGTTAGTTACACCCATATATAAATTAGGTATGTCGGGGTGGGGGGGTGTCAGCTTTACTGCTTCTCTTTTCCCTCATCCTCCATCCATGTACACATACAGAGGATGAAACCAATGACAGTCCCAATAAGCAACTATAAAAGGCTTTCAGAAAGTAGTCGAGGTGCATATTCCTTCATTTCTGTCAGTTCTTGTGATGGAGTTGGAGGCTTCTGGAAGATGCTGGCAGTGATCTAGATGTGGCTGCTTTCTTCAGGTGATGCAGGTCCATAACTACTAAAGCCTGTCTCTTGTCCCTCTTTCAGGAATGGCTTTGGTTACAGCAGGCACACAAGATCATGCAGTGGAATTGTAGGCAAGAGTTAAGCCTGATCCCAAGGGACTTAAATCTTGCCTTGAGATAGCTAAATGCTCAGTCTGTAGCCATGAGGCAACAACTGAGGTGAGATGACTTAGTAGTTTCTGAAGATGGATGAGGTATGTCTCCCCCAGCCCAAATTAAAAAAGAAATATGGAAGGAAAATTTAAGTGAAGGAAACAGAGGTTAAGCAGGGACAGTGACAGACTCACTTGATGACAACAGACAGTGCAAGCTGTCTTGTTTGCATGAGCTTACTCAGGCTGGACGTGAGGGAAACATGAATGTCTTGCAACTTGCCAAGCTAGCTGGCATTGCTGTTGATAAAATATTCCTGATGGTCTAAGCAACTTTTAGTGTGGCAGAATAAATCCATACCTGCATCCCTGTGGTGCTATCATATACATTTATGTCTGGGCCAGCTAATGCGAAATAGCAAGCAGCACATGCTTGCCTCAGCCTCTTGTGAATGTGTCTGGGACATGTGATGGGCCTGAGGCTTTGCAAGGGGCTTTTTTTTCCCCCCAGCTAATGTGGTGGATGTGTGATCCCAATTTCTGAAGGACTGTGTCAGCCTCTTCTTTGATATTCAGATAGATTGAATGTCACCTTCACCATCCTGAAGTTCTGTCTTGTGGATCCTTCCACACTTCTGCCATGACACTCTGCTGCCAGTCTGTGATCAGTCTCAGGTGGCACATAGAAAGAATGTCATGGTTACAATGTTTCTTCATTCTATTTGTATGGCTTTGACTCACAGGAGGCTTGGTTTGGTTTTTATTATTTTATTTCTCTGCTATTGAAGTCACTGAAGCTGCTGCCCACTGTGGGATTTCCCCACTATAGCTTCCTACTCTCACTCCCATTTTCATTTCTAGTCACAACTCAGTTATAGGCAGTGACTGGCATTCTAACTACCCTGTTGCCCAGCCTATGTGTCTTGGTCACCCAGCCTTTTCTGTGACAGAGCTATGAAGTCACATTTTCAGAACACATGATGACATATGTATATTTTGACACACATGAGCAATGTTTTCAGGGTGACACTGCACCATGCTGCCACTACTGTTTGGGGTTTTTAATGCACTGTACTATATGGCCACTGGGCTTTAAGCACAGGGCTGTGTGCTGAAAGCTGCAGGAACTTAGAGCTGCTGTGAGATGCAGAAGCACAGGGCAAGGCTGGGTAGCTGTTTCCAGCAAAGCAAAACTTTCTGCTGAGGCCTTGCAGGTGCTATGGAATAGGTTTCACCAACCATCAGAATGCTGTCACCTTGCAGCTCTGGATCCATGGAGTTTAATGCTATCCTACTTTTCCCCCACTTCATTTCCAACTTCATTATATGGAGTGAAATACAGCTTTCAAGTGTGACTGTAGAGTTTCGCAAGAATGCTGAGGGAAGTATCACAAGTAAAATATTTAAAATCTTGACTAGTGAAAGCTCTTACTCTGCAGACTTGCTTTAAATAGGGATAGGTTAAGTACTGATCCAAATGCCATTAGCTGCAAGTATGTTGTCAGTGCTGCCAGTCATGGAACTGAACAAGTGGAGATGGCAATAAGGAGTCAGCAAAGGAAGTAAGGAATATGCTTCTCAATCTAAGAACAACTTGAATTTCTGATGCATGCAAGCAAACAAAAATGCCATCTTCTCACACTGCTTTTTTGCCCATCTTTTTTGCTTTTCTTCATGCTGTGCCCAAACTTCCTAATTGTAAGCCATTTTTAGAAACTACTCTGGTTTTTGAATGTCATATTACTCCGATTTAAGCATTTTTCACATCAGGTACTGAAGTATTAAGGTTTGAATAATGAGTGCTTACCTTCCTGTGTGCTAGCAGATGATTTTTGAACATAATTTAATTTTGCTTGAAGTATAATCTGTATAAAAATGGATACTTGATCATATATTCACTTCTGAGTACCCCAGAGACAAAATTCATGCTGACCATTCAAATGAATATTATCATGCAAGTACTAATAAGACTGACTAGGGATATAACTAAGTTATGTGTAGGTGTGAGAACCATAATGATTCTGATAAATTCCCACGTTACAAACCGACCTGCTTGATTTGACTCAGTGCTTATTTTAATGGGAGCAAGGTGATCTAAGAGGAATTGTTCTTGATAGTTTTGCCGCATAGAAGCTATACCAAAACTGTTTGTAGTAATGATAACTGACTATTATGTATTTAGTTCTGGAGTGGTGGTTAGGGAAGTAAACTAAGTTTAATAACCAGAAACATTATTTTGTCTTCATTTCATTGAGGAAGTTCTTAAAGCCTGGGAGACCTTCCAGAGCTATATGGTAAACTTTGGGGTTAATGTGATAGACTGCTGCATTTTCATTTTCCTTATGTATACGGAGTCATGCATGCCCATGAGATGGATTACTTATGTATAGAGAGGATTATGAAATATTTTACATCTCCATTGCCTCTAGTATCTTCAGGCCATGCATCTACTTCCAATCTTGGTGCAGATAATTAAGCCCTCAGGCAAACTAAACTAGGATTATTTTATTTTAAAATACACTTTAAAAACTCACAGTGGTTCATATGGTATCTTTTCTGTTCTTTGCTCCTGTTTTCCTTTAACCTAGTTTTGTGCTTGCAGGAACCTTAAAAGTGTAAAACAAAAGGAGTGTTTGGAAGCAGTAGCATAACTTACTTATATTGTGTGGTTCCCTAAAAATGACATCAATAAAAATTTTATCTCTGTGTCTTGAAACTGTGGAATGATTTTACTTTGATGCGGGCTTTTATTGTTGGTGGTGTTTTTCTCTGTTTTAGGCCAATCAAACAAAGTGGCCAAGGAGGCAGCCAATAGATGGACTGGTATGTATTGCAGTGACACAACTTCACACTAGACCAATTTCAGTAAAAGAGCTACTCACTGTTAAGAATTTTAAATTTGATTAGGACTTGATGTTGGATAGTCCTCACTTATAAAAGCATACAGGAACTTATTGTACTTATAAACTATTATGATTCAAAATAAGGAATACATCTTCTGAGTTTAGTTATTGAATGTACTTTGTATGACATAATTGATTTGTCCTTCTGGTGCTGTCTTGCACCCTGTGTTAGGACCTGCAACTCATTTCCTTGGTTGAGTTAAAATCCCTTAAGACCAGGAAAACAACAGAGATGGTGGTGCCTCAGGTATTCAGGAAGTTTAATTCTATTCTGAATGTTCATCTGTTTCTAAAGAGTAGAATGCTTTGTGGAACCTTATTGCTGCTACCGGGTGATGGATGCTGATATAAAGGAGGTATTTTTCAAACTAATTCTTCAGCTTTGGCATGCAGGAAAATGGCTGCACAGTTTTGAGTAAGATTACTGTGATAACATTCATAGAGAAGTTTAACTTAATTTTCTGTTGTTGCTTAGCTTTGCTATATTGCATTTCCATTTTGCAGAGCAAGCAGTTTGTATGTCCTTATTTTTTTTAAATTATTTAAAATATTGTTTGTAATTTTTTGTCTGGAATTGATCTCCTACTGATGGACTGCTTCCTATCATTGGTTATGCCAAGTGCAGCAGGATATTGTTTTAGTCTTCTGACTATTATTGTTTTATATCTTAATTTGCACTAGGTTGTTCACTGCATATTAGCAAATAAAATTATGTTTTTGAAAATAGCTTCCGTGAGTCCTGTTGTCAGGACTTTCTGCTGTTGATGACAGGTTGTTCTCAAGGCCTCCAGTGAGGTAAAGGAGCTGTGCCTCAGCCCGTAGAAAGTACTTTGCTATTAAATTAGACAATTAGGTTATATGCTGTAGCATATTTTTCTTTTGAAGAGACTTTTGAAACAAAATGTGTGATGGTTACAGGAAACAAAATTTCTAAGGTGTACAGACAGAAAACACTTCCTCTCTTAAGGAATTCTGCAATTTATGGGTGTTAGAAATTATGTCATGAGTTTTAAAATGCTGTAATAAGTTTCGGTCAATACTGCACTGAAAAAATATGTTAAATTGAAAAAATGTATATGTTAAAATAATAATGTGATGCTAAAAGAGAAGTGCTGACTAAAATAAAGCTTCTTAAATGTCTTTTGTTTATCAAAAAATGTACAATGTCTGAACAAACACACAGGACCAGAAAGGACTTTATAGTTAATTTAAATCTAATTTTTGCAGTTATAGACAGTCACACAGTAGGTGTCTAGTTGAAGAAGGACCTATAAAATATTTACTATGCATATTCACACTTACCTCATCATTACAGCAGTCTCACACTGTAATTGTAGCTTTCAGTCTCCTTGTAAAAGAGGAGCAAGAAAAGATAAAATCTCCAAAAAAGAGGAAATATTTTACTTAGCACTGAGTGAAATTATATTATTAACAAAAGCCTCCTGTTTTCTGTTCTAAATCTACTTAATAATAATGTTCCCCTCTACATACTTTTTTCATACACACATAAGATATTTTCAATGGAAGGATTTTGTTGTAGCCAAGACTGTAATTCACGCTTTTCAAAACTGAATGGTTTTAATTCTGTTTACAGATAACATCTTTTCAATAAAGTCCTGGGCCAAACGTAAATTTGGATTTGAAGAGAGCAGAATTGATAAAGGTTTTGGAATCCCAGAAGATTTGGATTACATTGATTAGTGTTCAGTTGATGACTGACACGGTTGTACATAGTTTGTTATATATCCACAGTTGGCATTTAAGTGTGTATCTAAAGCCTCTCCAAACAACTGACCACCCTTTAATTTGATGTTTTTGTTAAAGTTAATAAAACTCTAAAAATACTTGTTGCCATTTTTTCTGATACTCCGTAGATAGTAAATTTCTTGGTTTCTTCTGTGAGACAGACTTAGAATGGACAGGGGTTATAGAGAATAATTGTTACAGAGTCCTGAGACGGGATGTAACTCTTCCCTTGCTTAACCTAGAAGCTCCAGAGATTTGTGTTTAAATATGCTGAAGGCTTTGGAGAGGAAACAGCAGGGGACAATGTGGAGTAGAATGAATTTTTCCCTCATCTCACCAATGAAATAGAAAAGAGGCATAATCTGTTAATGGCAAACAGTGAGACAGTAAGGATGTGAGTAGAAAGGCTGAGGTCTGATTTCAGGTAATTTTTCCTTGTGTTGCTAGAGCTTCTTGTAAGTTTAGTGACAAAATTTTGGTTGTTAGACATCATCAGAGCTGAATCTGTTCCAGCAAATAGATTGGATTTGACACTAAGAGCACTTCTCTGGTCAAGAGTATAATTGCATAGAAGGGGGACCACAGAGCACCCATCCATTCATACCAGTGCACCAAGATATAGGATGCTTATCTGGGATTGAGAGACTGAATTCAATTTGCTGTTCAAAACTGAGCATCTTTGGGTTTATGCACATTTTTCAATTTCAGACAAAGCAAAATAAAGCAACCAAAATAACAACATATTTCAGAATATCTCATTTTTATTTGGTGAAATTTCAGGGGAGCCTCACTTTGTATCAGCTTCGGGTTTCTAGTTCTATTCAGTGCATGGCTATACAAAGACAGGTGAAGACTACAGACTGGTTTTTACCTTCCACAGCTGTGGATTGTAAGGCAGCATTTCTGCTGTGTGTCTCTGGAGGATGTAAGTTTTACCCTTAGAAGGCAGGCAGGCCTGTTGCAAGGTAGACGTGTGTATCACTGCAAAGTGTCTGTCTGCCTTTTATGTAATCTCTGATGAGAGCACTGCTGAAAAGGTGACATTTAGCTGGAGATACGCCCAGAAATCTGTCTCCTGTGACCTTTCCAATTAAAAAGTTTCCTATCAGCTCAGTGCATGTTAAAATCCAAGGATTTCAGCTGTGCCCCTGGCTATTGTCATCTCATGTCTATGAAGACAACAAAGTTATTGGTAAGATAGCAAGTGGAAGATTTTCCTCTTGTAGAGATAGCCTAGCAAGTTATCTGTTGCCTAAGGAAAATGTATGTGATGCCTGGCACATGGTAAAATGTCACTGTGCTTAAAATTGCAATGGAGATGTTTCCTTTTGTGTGTTTGGAAAGATTTTATTCCTAATAAGTCCAGTATTTAACATACAGCGTGTGAAGCAGTGCGTACAGCTGCTGATGGGTAAGGCGCAGTGTGAGTCAGTGGCACTGAGCTGAGGGCAGTGCTCCTCACCACGCCTGGCCTTTGCCCCGTGAAGGGAGTGCTGTGCAGCAAAGCTGTGTGGTAGTGCCAAACCGAAGTATCAGTGCACATGTAGCTTGGGTGGTTGTTCTCGCTCTTGGATTTTGTGCTGTGAAACAGTAAAAAGCTTTGTTTTGTTCTTTGTAGAATATCTCAGGTGGGTTGTTTGGTTTTGGCTAAACATCTGGGTTTTTCTGTGACTATTCTGTACCACCCAACAGGTGTCAGAAGCTCTTTGGCACATCTACGTTTGAGAGCATGTAACTGCCACACACTAGAGAAGATGATGACTCAAAAGGCCTGTTTGTAATGAAGAAACCTTGAGCACATGAAGTTACTGATATTTTTGCCTCTTAGAATCACTTTCATGTGGCTGACATTCTACCTGTCAAGGAGCCTCAGGTAATTTATGGCCTGTAACAGCTAGTGCATCAAGACTTCCTCTGGTACCTGTAGGGATGAGCCTTTCTTACTGATTTTACTGCTTTGGCTAGTTTCCAAATTCAAGAAGGAAATGAAGATGACCAGCTATGTAAGTTTAGCTGCAATATTGTGGCTTCCTGTTTGTAAAGTAAAAGCATCGTGGACTGTAATAAAACCCTTAAATCTAATAAATATCATCTAAACTGTACTTGGGATAGATTTGCTACAGTCAGCCATCATGAGCAGTACCTTTAAAATGTCAAGCACAGCCCCAGTGTTTTGGACACCAAACTTGGTTTACAGGTACAGAATAGAACACAGATGTACAGTTGTACTTTAGTTTCTGCTCCTGTCTCCTACTTCTGGTGTTGGTTAGAAAGCCCAGCGGGAGAATATGTCTGCTTCTGTAAGGACACAATTTTGGAACAGCCAAAAATTCCTCAGCTAAAGAGAGGAAGAAAAGAGGTGGTGCATTGTCAGAAACTTGTGCTTGCTCCTCTAGGGGAATAGATTTATATTGTGCTACCTTTCTTGTGATTCTGCATTTTTAGTGTAGGTGAATTTCAACAGGAAAAGCTAAGTCAGATTCTTTCTGAGACAAAAAGAGACAATTTGTATGTCTTGAATATTCCGAGACACTTTCAGACTGCTGCATCTGCCGCTTTCGGAAGCTTTTCTTCATAAAAAGATATGCAGCAGACTTCTAAATCCCACTGTGTGAAACCATGTAGGATCATGTGGTTTGAGATGTGGGTTCACTTTAATTTTTAAGAGAAGCTGAAACTTTTGTTTTCTGCTGAGCTAAAAGTTAGTAACAGTTAAAATGATTTTCCTTCTCCTGAGATGTTTTTAGCTATTAGCCTACAGCAAAAATGAAAACACTCAACCTGATCTTGTGTCCAAATTTGTTGCTTCAGAGTTTTCCTGAGGTACAACCTGGAATAATTCTAAAGAATCTAACATGAAAAGATGGTATTTAAATGCTCACTTCTACTGTTACTCTTGTGGTTCTGTCACAGCTATTTTATGCATATGTCTTCCTCTTTTTTCTTTTTTTTTTCTGCCTTATAGGGGTTTTTTGCCCATGTAAGGTAAATATTTTCAACTGTTAGAGCCAACTGGGGAGGTGAGGCCCTTACTACAATTCAGGTTGATAATTAAAGCAGCTACTTGTGCAATGTGGGAAAATCAAAGGCAGTTGTTTTTAGCAGAGTCTGCAGCTCTGACAGGAACAGTATGAGGTCCAGCTTTTCAAAATAATCTCTTGAGGAGTTTATAGTACTAGGCTGAGGTGTTGCCTACTCTTTGGGACTGATGCTGATTAGCCACTGCGAAGCAACCTAGACACAGGATAAAAATATTTATTTCTATCTGATCTACTAAGAAACCTTACTGGTTTAAAGAAAGTTTGCTGACTGTCTGCCCTGAAACAGCCCATTCTTCTTTGGCTTTTCTTTTACTAGCCCTCTGCATGCATTGTACAACACCAAGCATGAACTCTAGGACTCTCTCTGTGGTGCTTGCAGAGTGTTAAATGTTAACAGTCACAAAGGTTTATGTTTTGACATGAATCAGGTGCTAAACCTTTCATTAATGAATCATCTGAAATGTCATTGCTGTTTGGGGGTGTTTTAAAAGGGAGAATCCAGGCTCTGATGCAAATGTCAGTGATGCTATAATCACGTGGCAAAGCTGGAACTGAAACCTACTGGGAAAATGAGGGGAAAAGAAACCCAACTTGTGATGGTGACTAAGAACTTGGATGCAAGAGCTCCTTACAGAGTCCTCCTGTCATTCAGGCATGTTTGCTCTAGTCAGATGATCTGGCTGGTGCTTATCTTCACCTTGTTTCTTGTAGAGGGGAGGTTTGTACAATTATGTTTTCTGTCATTTATCTCCTCCTTTTCCCTCCCAGTGTTCTTAGATTACTCAGCTATTTCAGCCAAATTTACTCAGAGGGGCTGTGGTATGAGCTCACAATTTATCTGTTCTGTTTGGCTGTCTGACTGATAAATGCAGGCTTTGCCTTTCCCACCTGTCAGTTTAGGGACCTGAGAAGGGGCAGAGCATGCTGGGGCGGGGAGGAGGAAGGAAAGATGTCAAAGATGACTGTAAAAGACCTGGAAACATTTGGTACCTGCTGGTGATGAAGTATAAATGAGGCAGCATTGCTGGAGCTGAGATGGGATAGTGTATGCATCATTGCAGTGGGAAGGAACAGGGGGCTTCAACAAGCAAAGTCCTTGACTAATCCTCAGGGTCATACATGTGACTGGGTTCTACCATTTGCAGTTAAGTTTCCATCTAGACATAGTGCCTGTGTAAATATTCTTGTGCTTAAGGGGTCTGCTTTCACAGCAGGGAAGCTTCTTTCTGTCCTTGTCCACCCTTCCACTGTTATTTCCCTTTCGGATCTGCTTACAGAAACTACGTAGGCTGAACAAGCACGATGCAGTCTGTACAGCTGGTTGTCTGTCTTAGTCCTCTTGCTGACACGCCTGCCAGCACACACACCTGCCAGTGCACAGGCATACAGGAAGGCAAGCATCTATACGTTAGAATAGTCTCTTGAAACTGTGTGTGCAGAAGGTTGCATGTCAGGAAGATTAGAGGGTATATACATCTGTGAACACCACCACAAGCACCACTGAATTTTTCAGGGTCACTTGAAAAGCTTTATAATGCCCCACAAATGAACAGTTTTTATGCTATGGGTAATGTGGTCATCTAATCATTGTGTAACCTGGTCAGAAAAGGTTTCCTTATGAAAAATACAGCTGAAGTATTTATAAAGAACAATTTTCAAGCAAAACCTGCTGGGCAATGTTATGTTTCCAGTGTTTGATGAAAACCCAAGTTATTCTGAGAAACAGTGAGCCTTTCCACATAAACTTCATTTTAAAATACACTCCATCCTTTTGTTTCAAAAAACCCTTACTGACCTGTTGGCAGCCAGCACTAAAGTAAATCCTGTATGCAATCCAAGGGGCGTCTTGTTTCAGGTGAGATGATGAACCTCAGCTGTGTTGCAGCTGGACCTCAAAAGGAAAAGCTGTTTAAAATTATGGCTTCTGGAGAAAGCCAGTGGAGGAAGAAGTTGTGTTTGAAGTGAGAAGGGCCTGAGTTACCACCTGCATACCGAAGCTGTGTTTTACATGGATATCTTTCCCTGGATGCCTTTGATCATGTCACCTTCCTTCAGGCTGCACCTCAGGGGCATTCTGGAGATGAGATTTTTATGCTAAAGTGCAAAAATACTTTTTTCTCGTTTTTGCAGTCTACGGAGGGGAAAATGTTCATGGTTTTTTGTCCCCTTTCTGCTCAGAAACAAAAAGCTTTGAAAGGAAAAAAGTCAATTGCACCATGTTTTCTTACATTACCATTACTAGCCATGCAAAATAATGCCTCTGGCCGTTCCTAGTATTCTGGAAGATTTTTGAAGGAAGATAAAAGTCAAATTTGCATATTTTACTTTCAATTTCTCAGGAAAAAATAAGTAGCTATTGATCAGATATTTTTTTTCTGTGTTATGCTGTACTTGGTCAGAGACATACTCCCAGTGGCAGAAATGCTTTTTGATTAATTTTTTGCATGGACATCAATTAATTACCATAATAAACTATATTCCTTTGTGGGCTTTCTTTTCTCCTGAAATATATTCTAGGTAATAAGCTCTTCACTGTTTTTAAAAGTCAGTCAGTTCCTGAGATGAGTGATTAAAAAAAATCAAAGATCAAGGCTCTGCAGCGAACCTGTTTGTTACTTCTTTGTCATTAATATTGTACCTGTTTGAAAAGAATATGTAAGAAATAACACAAAGAAAGTTATACTAAGTGTTCCAAAACACCAGTCTCTGTACCAGCTGGTGAAAGGCAAGAATCCTGGATGATAGGTTCCATTTTTGGTGTAACTACCAACTAGGATTCAGTGAATGAGTAATTTTTTTCCAAACAGATACACTGAATAGAGCAGCTTCAAATCTGTCTTTGAAGTCCATCAACTTTTTCTGGTCCTTTCAAGTTAAGCTGTTATAAAAGTGCTGGGTTGCTGTTCTGATCTTAGATTGGAGATGGTACAAATTAAAACAGCTAACATAATTAAAAATCAAAATCTCAATTTAAAATATTATCTTCAAGATTGGATATCACATCTTTGAAGCTGTCTTTAACAACAACAACAACATGCAGGAGCCTTTCCTTGTCATTAACTGTCTCAATCCTTCGAAGACTGTACAAACCTAGGAGAACCATGCATGTCTGAGTAGGACATATGTATTCTCTCTTTCAAGTAGGCATGATCTAAAATGTGCATTTTGGGGTTCTGTATTTTCATTCTTGTTCTTTCTTCAGTGCTTATGCTAGTTACTGAAACAGAGAGAATTTTCTATTAAATGACCTTTGCTGATAGGTAGATTTGACTGATAACTTGATATGAACTCGGGGAAATAAAAAAGGGAATTTAATTTCAACATTTTGAGTCTTTTTAGACCAAAAAAAGCCTTTTGCCTCATCAGTCTTGAGCCATCTGAGTGGATATTGTCTGACCTCTGGTTTGAACCAACTTCCCAAATTATAAAACCATTAGTGAAAAACATTGATTCTGACTTGCTGTGCAAGTATTTCCTGTACCAACCCACCAGCTGCATCATCCAGCTTTTGTTAGGGATCAGAGGGAAAACAATAGTGACAGGATTTTGTAAAGTCTTTTGCCTTTTCAGTGTTTACTTTTATTGTTTAGTATGTCTCCATCCTGAGTTAGGGCCAGAGGGAGGAGGGCTCACTGCTTAAAAAGCACAAGCAATATCTATGCTTGGATCCACCTTTGATACAGTTCCCCCTTTCGCTCTTCCAGACAGCTTTATTTTTGACAGATTTATGCTGACAAATGCTTGTCTTGGCAAATGAGTGGGGAATAGTTGTACTCTAATGCAAATGCTTTTGCATCATAAACTAGTATGCAATACTGTAAGTAATAATTTACAAATAAAATTCAGAAGACCAGACTTGCAGGAGTACTATGGAGTTACTGAAAGAAACCATTTGATGTCAAGCTATCTACTTGATAATGTGATTTTTTTCAAGGTTCGTATTTCAGAGGTTTTAGTTTCATTCACCATGCCAGTGCTAATTGCACAGTTCCGTCATCTCTTGTAGGAATGACAGCAATGAGAATGGGACACAGGGCCTTAGCTTTTACTAAAATGAAAGTTTTTCCAAGAAGCTATTAGAGAAGGAACCTTCTGAGAAGAATCAGTCTCCTTGAAACAGCACCCTTCAAAAAGCACCCAGATCTGATTAATACATTTTCTCACCTACTTCTGCACTAACATCCTTCAAAAGCCCAGGGTTTGCCTTTTGTCTTTGCTCCACCTAACAGGTGACATCTTATCTTCTGTTTTAGCTGTTAGAGGCTGGCCCTGGGAGTTTGGGCTGTGAGGTTCTTCCAGAGCTGCAGGTGGCTATGAGCAGAGCTACTGCTCTACAGTTACTTGTGTGCAGAGAGCAACCTCATATCTAGAAAGCTGAAAAACTCTGTACAGCTTTGTGTGAAAAATATTTGTGGCAGTGCTAGTAAAACATTATTCCCTTTATTTTAGAGCTCATGTCCATGAATTTCTCTTTTGAAGTCTGTGTTCGGCCTCCCATCCCTCAGCCTTCGCAGTTCAAGGAGAAGTAATAAAAATAGAAAATAAATGCAAAACAGAGCAAAGACTGAAGATGAGTGGAAGAAAAAAACCCTCATGACTTCTATTCTAACATTTTGACATTATGTGCTGAGAGAGACCCTAGGGGTCCCTCCTACCTCTGGTACCTTGGGGTCGCTGGCATTTCTGTTTTCCTTGTCTGTGTGGCAGCCACAGGAAAAAGCAAAAGATTTGAGTGTAAAGGCACCATAGTGACCAGGAAAGCTGCCCTCCTTGCTTTTGCAAGTCATATGTCCCCTTGCATTTGACAACTGTGAATTTTCAGACTGCCGGGGGAAAAAACCACCCCCTTCGTAGTAAAACTGGATGACACAAAAGAAAAAGACAGCATGAATGAACTTAATCGAGCAGAGGTGCTCACCTGTCTCTGGCTTTTGCGTGCTGAGAGATGCAGTGCCAGTCAGCCTGGCTAAAGCTGTGTTCTGGGAGAAACTTTTGAGTCCCATGTCCATCGCTTTGAAGGTCATAAAAGCGCAGGGATAAGAGGCTGGGACTGTTCCATTTAGTGTTGCCATTCCATGCTGCTTTAAAATGTGTTATTTTAGTTCTTTGGATCATCTGATCAGGTTATCAGTCCAGTTAGAGGAATGGGATGGTGATGGTTCACTGTCGTTTAAAATAAGCTCTGTACCGTAAATGCTTTCTTGTTATTTTCAAAATTGGTTTCCATGGTAGCTGTCGCTGGAACAATCTTTTTGTCAATGAAAAGGAGAAAAATAATTTCCTTTTTAGGAATTCTCTGCTCAGCCTAGTAAAATTCCCTTTTTGCTTGAACCCTGTTTACCTCCATGGAATCAAGATTCTTATCATCATTCACCTCCACCAAGTGTGCCCAGGGTTTCAGCCCCGCAATGTCCTACTCCCACTCTTTTTCTGCTTTTTGAGATTCAATCACTACTCTTTGCTTCAGGGATAAAAATCTGTGAGATTCGTGCTCCAGAATTCCTTGGTGTGTGGCTTCCATCTTTTGGCTAAAGCTTCTTGAATTGCACCTGATTTTTATCAAGACAGAGTAACTTTGCTGGAGTGCTCTCTGCAGTGGGTCTGGGAGGAAGTGCAATGCAAGATGCTGCTGGATATTTTTCTTCTGGCCTTTCCCTCATTGCTGATTTCTTTTTCCAGCTGGGCCCCAGGACATGTTTCAGCCGGATAGCACTTGGTGCCAGGGCAGAGCCCAGTAATCTGTAGTACAGTGTGGAGCTTCTCTCGAGGAAAACTTGTGATTGCTCAGAGATTAGTCATGCAGAGACTCTGCGAAAAAGCCTCAAACTCTACATGTCTTGTAATGTCTTACTGCAGAAACAGCTGTTGTGTGTCAAAATGAGATGTGAGATGCAGCTTTAGCCCACTGTGAAGAAAAGTAGCTCACTCTGCAGCATCAGGCTGCCTCGAGACTGAAGAGCTTTCGTGGAAAAACGTGCTTCAGTCAAATGGCACTTAAAGCACAGTTGTATTGCAGCCTATGCGGAACCAGCTCTGGGCAGAACCAGCTTGGGCATATCTTTCCATGAGCATCAAAAAGAGTATTGCTAATTTTTTTTTCTTGAAATTAATTATGTTTTACTTAAGCCTCCCTCTTACCTACAAACTAAGGGAAAGATCTTACTCCACAGTGCAGTTTCTCAACAGAAGTTTTCGTGGTAGGCTTAAGCACAATACAATATCTTTTGCTTCTGGTCCCCAAGCAGGTTATTGAGCATTTTTCAACATCTGCCTGGACATCCCCAGGGGTTTGGAGTACAGCTGTGCTAAATGCTGTGTGAGGCGTTTGGGCTCCTGTGTCTCTTCAGAGCTTTTCAGGAGACCGAGTTCCACTGGAAGCCTAAAAATCTGTCTGAGTTAGTATCAGGTCTCTTATGGTAACTGGATGAATTAAAGTAAATAAGGGAGATTTTGTGAGGGGTTTTTTCACTTAAGCTTTCTGTTGTTAAAGACAGCAGGATTGTATATCATCCTTTGCTGCAGGAGCAATTGAGCCTGGTTCTGGATACAGCAGAAATGCTCAAACTAGATGAATGTCATTGTGCTTACTACTGTTTTCACAGCCCCAAATGCCTTGGATAGGATCTGAGGTCTCAACAGAAACCAGCAGTAAAGCAGATTTTTTTCTCTGAATAACTGGTTTTGGAATTGACAGAAATCTCATGTCCTTCTTTAAGTTAGAGAATCAGTCTTATTCACATTTAATGATTTTGAAGGATGGATGCATCAACTATTTAAAACAGAAAATGAAACAAACCAAGTTTCAAATTTAGTCCACTATGCTTTTCCCCTTTGTTTTCTTAATGGGAATGTGAGTGTTTCCCAGGAGAGTTAGACATGAGTTTGCACTGTTTTCCTTGAGAAAGCTGCATCAAGCATCTCCTGTTTTCACACACTCATCACGTTAAATATAATAAAGAAAATATTTTGAATTTTTCCCAGATGGATGGAATTGAATGCTTAGATTTTGACAAAACAAAGAAAGATAGTCTATCTCTCCTGGTGAAAACTGATGAGTTGGCATAAAACCTAGATGTGTCCTTTGTAGGTTAAGAGTTAGAGTATGTCCATGCAAACTCTTACCTCCAGTTCCTTTGACTATAAGTCCATGGGGACTGTATGATTCTATTTTTTCCTGTTACTTCATGTTTTTCTGGTTACTTGCCCAAAAAACTGACCTTTTAGAAATATCAGTATGCTCTCCTTGCTATTGTACATCGTAATAGGATATAAATATATGTAAAAAAATTCAGAACATTTTCTCCTTTTGACTTATCAGGGGGTTTTTTTGTTGTTGTTTTATTTTTGGGGATTTGTTTGTTGAGGGGGGGTTGGTTTTTTGGGGGTTTTGTACTTTGTTTTAGTAAGGTGATTACTTAATGAATACATTTCATTGATTTTGATCACCTATACGAGTACAGCCACAGACAAATCCAAGTAGTAAGGCACCAATTCAGAAGTCTGCATTGAGTAGTGATCTATTTCTTTAAATGCTCAATTAGGAGCAAATAGAATATGCCAACAGACAATATAATTCCTTTAAGCAGTATTTTTAGCTTGAGTGGTAACATGCATTTATATTGTATGATTTACTGTCCCTGTCTGTATGTGTAGTCCTCTTGTTCTTGCTCCTCGCACATGGTAATTACTGGACCATAAGTGTATTTTCAGGCTGAACCTTTCACCTTTTTTTTTCTGTAGGAAAAACAGTTACAGCCCTTCTCTTGGCGTTTCAGGGAATCATAGTAGTGATTAAACTGCCTCCTGAGATTCCTATACTAACAATTTCTAGCATAACTGTAAAAGAATATTATTTGCATCAGTTATACTTAATGATTCAAAGTCTTTAACCTAATTGTAAACAAGAAAAAAAGTCCATTGGTAAGGTTTTGGGATTTTTTATTGTACTCATGAATGCACACGTATGTACTCCTGGATCTGAAGAATTTGGAGACAGAGAGCAGGGTACTGGGGTTACCCCATGTGCTTGAAAATTGGTTTGCAGTACCTTGACCTAAAACTGTGTGATTGATGAACCACCTCTCCATAGCACAAAGCACCCAGAGGGAAAACATGGACAGCTGTTGGCCTTGTGGCATTTGGGCTTCTCCTCACGTCAGATATGGCACTTTGGGCAGCTGCATGGTGGTGCAAGCTGCTGGAGCAGTGCTGGATAATGCCTGGGGGGAATCAAACCTATCCAATGGGATTCTGTATTTTTTTTCCTTCCAGGACTTAGATGAAACTGCTAAACCGAGCAATGTCACTGGTGACCAAAGAAAAGGCAGGTAGATATTCACTGCCCCGCAGATCTCAGGACACAGCTCTAACAAGCCTGCACTGTATTTCTAGTTGGTTTTACTTTGAATTTGTTACTCGATGGTAATAACTGAATAGCTCTCAAAGTTGGAACAAAACTGAGAATAACATGGCCTTCCACATCCCCAGAGCTTCAGCAGTGATGCTTATCCTCGGCCTCACAGATGCCAGCCAGCTTCCATGTGGCCCAAGGGCAGCGCAGAGCAGAGACACAGCACCCACCGGCAGGGACTTGAGACCCTCTGGGACCTGCAACAGGAGCATGTGCTGTGCATTGGTGGGGCAGGACTGCATGCAGCTGCAGGAGGCTGTCACATCACCAGGCAGCCTCCATATGCCCATCTTTCTCCTACTCCTCAAAAATTTAATGCAATCAAAAATAGTTTTGCTGCAGGGATGTACTGTAAATTTCCTTAGTTTAAATGAACTGGTGCAGGGACTATATCCCCAGCTGAGGTTAAACAGGGCATGTATTGTTGCCTGCCTTTTTACATCTGGGAATAAGCTTGTAGCTTGTTAACAGTATCTAGCAAGTGGGAGAAAAAAAGTGGCCTTAAACCCAACTCTGGCAAGGAGAAAAATCAAATGGAAAATATGCATTTTTAATATGCCACTGGGTAAGTATATAATAGCAGAACAACATTCGTTGTAACCTGATATCCCTCAGGAATGAGGGAAAAGCTGACTGCTTGCTCCACTGAGCCAAAAAATAAGAAAACATGTAAGTGCAAGTGTGTAGTCAGCAGCATAAGGAATAATGCTTCAGAAAGCCAAAAGCAAAGCCAGAGTGTTGAATGTTAAAAGGCTAACAGTTTTACATTGAAACACAACTTATTTGCAACCTACTTGTAGGGCTGTTTCCAGTATCCTAAAGAAAGTCTAGTTCCTTCTGCATTTATCCAGCCAACAGATAGTTGCTTTGGCAGAATCTAAGGAAATAGTTCATGTTAGCCATTTTCTGATTTCTTGCTGGAAACTAAGCAGATTTTACATGTAAAAATGTAATTCATTACAATAACCAAAATGTATTTTCTAGGGTGAATGTGTTGTTTTCAGAGGTCATTTTGTCTGATGTTTTATCAAGCCCTTTAGAACAGCTCCCCAGTTTCACTTCATTTGAGTGTCACTCTGCATATACACTAGGTTTGGAAAAGCAACCTTCATGGCCTTCAGGCACCTGGCAGAGTAAATTTTTGGCACAGCATGTGGAGAATTAGGCATCCGGCTCCTGTGGCTGACAATGTGCACAGCTTCTCATCCAGGCTGTGCTGGAGCTGTACCACTTCCCCAGCTGTGAGTGCCATGCCACTGGGAATAGCTGGTGAGCCAAGGGCCACAGCCCCTGGGATGTCAGTACAGCAGCTGAATGCATGCACATCACTCGTGAAAGGGCAGAGGTGCTGTGAGGTGAAGACCTGTGCATCAAAAATATGTTCCCCTAAGGAACTGAAAGTACCTGCAATTATTTGGAAGGAGGCTGTACAGTGTCTGTTGTTTTCAAAAGACAATGATAGCAATTACAGTTGCAGAGAAATGCAGATGTTCTGTGAAAAGAAATGAACAAGCCTAAAATTGCTTTCTGGGAAATAAATAAGTCTTCTAAATGTACAAATCACCTGTTTTTTCTGCAATGCTTTTCTAGGCAGCATTTGAAAGTGGATTAGAAAGTTGTAAATATCTAGGATAATTCCTGGCTATAGGAATAAGAGATAAAAATTGCTCTTTCATCTCTTCTTTGGGCAGTCTGGGCCTCCCCACTCATAGAATCATAGAATCGATTGGGTTGGAAAAGACCTCCGAGATCATCAAGTCCAACCCTTGGTCCAACTCCAATCCATTTACCAGATCATGGCACTCAGTGCCACATCCAATCTGCATTTAAAAATCTCCAGGGATGGGGAATCCACCACCTCTCTGGCCAGCCCATTCCAATGCCTGATGACTCTCTCTGTGAAGAATTTTTTTCTGCTCTCCAACTTCAATTTCCCCTGGCAGAGCTTGAGCCCGTGCCCCCTTGTCCTATTGCTGAGTGCCTGGGAGAAGAGACCAACCCCCACCTGGCTAGAACCTCCCTTCAGGTAGTTCTAGAGAGTGATGAGGTCACCTCTGAACCTCTGAGTGGTCACTCCTCACAGTGCTCTGTGGTCTGCCACATGGCAAGGGCTTCTGCAGAGACTCCTTCGGCCATCAGATCATTTCAGGTGAGGGAAGTGATATGGCTTCTCTCCCAGGGCAAGGTGTAACTTCCCCACTCCTCCTTGGCTGAGCTGTCTGCAGGTACCACTTAGTTCCAGGTCAGCAGGGTGGGGGGTTCACATATGTTTGGTGTCCTTTGAGGAATGCTTTTTTGTAACTGGACACCCATGCCTGCCACCCCTGGAAGAAGCGTCCCACATTCACACATGACATTTGACTTCAGTAGTGATGGAACTGGGGCCCTGGAGGGGACTTCAGTACTCTGTATCTGCAGGACTGCCATGAGATTCTCAGTTCTTGCCTAGGATTTTTCTGCTCTATGTGGTATAGGTATCCAGAAAGGTTTGTTGTTGATGCTGTGGGTTGAGCTTGGGAACCATCACCCTTCCTCTCTCCATGTCAGATGAGTTCTACTACTCTGACTTATCTTGTCACCCACTTCACTGCTCCCCACGCAGCCTGGGTGCAAGGCAATGCCCCTTCTCCTCCCTCATTAAAACCAGCCCTGACATGAGTAGTATCAAATGCCAATGCTTTAGGGTGGTCAGGGCACTTAGTAATAGCATTCCTTGTCCTCAGGGAGGGATTTATTTTATCCCTTGTTACAGTGTGGCTTTTCCCTAAAGGATTAGTCCCTCACTTACTTACTGAAAGAGTGAGATACTGGGGAAGAGAACTCAGTGACAAACTGATGGCCGCAGCCACGAAAGTTGTCTGCAAATAGGTGAGTGAGAAGTCGGGTCATGCCCAGAGGTGATGCCTCCTCATGCCAGCTCCAGGTAGCCTGGCTCCAGCTGAAGAACCTGACCTGCGTGTGCACTGGGATGCCCTGGCACCAAACAGGCCAGAGGCCAGCCCCCTGGGTTCTTTGAGGGTGTGAAAAAAGAGGTGGCCTTAAGGCTGAGGCATGAAAAATCCCTGGTACTTCACGAACTGTGCACATTAGGTTGTTTTTCTAGGTTACCTAAATTTCCCCCTCAGTTTTGGATGGAAGTGAAACTTGGATGTGCTGTCAAAACTGGCGGGGAGGTGGTGGGGAGGGAGGAAGGATAATTTTGCACTGTAACATATTTTCTTCAAACAGGTTATTTGATCAAGTAACTGCAATTTGCAGGTTTCCAGTTGCTTCCCTAACTGCCCTCTGGCCTGTGCTATAAAAGAAATAAACATGTTCAACTTCTTTTTGTTGCAGGAGAACATCTGTGACCCATTAGCGTTGGGTCCTGAGCTGCACAGCCAGCTTGGAAGCATGGCTTGGGCAAATTTGCCATTCACTTCTCCAGGAGTTTGGCATTGTTATTCTTTAATATTTTATCAGCATGTTTATTTTTGTTTTAGTAACACTTCAGGACTTAAAAAAAAGAGCTACAGTAATATTTTACTGTGTTTTAGTCGGCTTCTAACAGTAGTGTTTCCAATTTGGGTGTATTTTGAAATGGTGTTTACTTTTGTGCTGTGTTTTTTTTCAATGTTATCAGAGCATCTTCCTCCCTCAAGAGCATCTACTCTCATGTGGAACTACTGCATCCTTGACAGCTAAAGCTTGTTTCTGACATACTGTGGTACTAAACTGATTCTGGTTGATTTACACTTTGACCAGGCTTTAACCCTTTGGACTAAAATTTCCCATGCCCGTTACCTGCCTCCAACTAGTTTATGTTCATTATTTTCAGTTGCAGTGAAAAACTACTCCACTGGACTGAGGACTGAGGTTAAATAAGACTACATTTTACCTGCATTAAAACCTTCTACAGCTATTGAAGTTGAAAATTAAGCCACATGGTAACTGCTATGGCTCATGCCATCTCCTTTTCCAGTCCACCAAGCTTTGCCTGCAGCTGCGTCCCAATGAAATACTGTGGTCTTACGAACGAGATGCAGCCTGTGAGACATGACATGACTCTCCAAGCACTGCTGAGGTGTGCCCAGATTTTATTGAGCAGCATTTGTCATGCTGTGAAATCCCATTTTACTGTTTTATTTCTAAGCCTGCTCAGGCACTATGGCTTTTCACAAAGCTGGTATCTATTACACCTGTTTGTTACAGACTGTCCTGTTGATCTGCATACAGACATCCTGTACCTGACTTGATCCATAACATCCTAATTTACATGTATCACTCCTATTTTTGTGTAGATCTCCTTCTCCTCAGCATTCTCCCTGGTGATGGAGAGGTTGCTGTCAGTGGCTGAGCACTGGGGGTTTCGCCAAGGAAGACCTGTGAGGCAGGAGCGGGGGCTTTGTGCCACTGCAGCCCAAGGATGCGTGTGACCTTCACTGCCTGAACAAGGTGGCATGAGTATGGTTTGCTCTTTAGCAAATAACATGTCCTTGCCTAGAAATGGTGACAGGTGGGGTTGTAAATTGAAAAAATTAGTGCCTGTCAGGATGCCTGTTTTGCTGTACTTTCCCATAGCTCCTGGATGATGTAGTTCTGCATTAAATGCTGCCTTTTGCTCAGTCCAGGGATGTGCAAACCACTTACGCCAGTGCAGTGCCACAGGACTGGAGAGTCACAGAAGCCAGACATCTCCTGGAGGCACAGCTGCTGCATCACCCCTTGTTTTTATTGTGTGCACTCTGACTGTTGTTTGCTTTTATTCGTAACAGCTTAGAAACACACATAACAATGGCTTAGAAACTATTCCAGAATGAGAGAATAAATATGCATGGATACAAATCTCTAAGGCAAGAAAAAATTAAGGATGCTTTTCTTCCCTTTGGTCCAGGTGTGTTCTCCATTGATTGAAACTCAATATGTGCCCCAGATTTTCTGCTTCCCCACTCTTTCGTGCCTAGGTACTTCCAGGCTCTCAGATCTGCGTGTCATGTTTTCAACATGATGCCATCACTTCAAACCGTGCAGTGAACTCATGGGTTTAGGGAGTCCAGCATCATTGTCTCTGAAGCTTTGAAAGCTTCGCTTTAGTTTTAAATGCCTCTTTAAGCACAGACAATGCTCCAACAGGCTTGCTGAAACTAAATGAAGCTTATAAAGCTTTGAACGCTATTGTACCATGATGGGTCCCGCAGGAGACTGCAAAATCCTGCTGTGTGCAAGGATCCACCATGCTTTCAAGTGGATGCAATGTATGTGCTAAAAAATGTAGGCAGAGCAGGGCAAGGAAAGGACAGAGCATGTCAGCATATTTTTTTAATTACCTAGCATTTGATTGATACCACAATGGTAACATTGCTTTTTAAAATAAAAATGTTTGCTATCCTTTCTTTAGTACACAGAGGAGTTTGGTGTATATTTATGTGTGTGTGTGTGTGTACTTAAGATTCCAGAGCAAGTAGCTATTTTTTTAATAGATTGCTGAACCATAATTTTTTCTTGTCAATCTTTCATAACTGCATCATTAAAATAACTTAATATTGTCCTACATTCATCAAGTCTTCTGTGTGTTCATATAGATGCTTGTTTTACCATGCAGATTTTTTCAATGAAAAATACATGAGAAGGAAAGTGAAAATAAATGTAGGCCAGGTAAGCACCTTATTTTTCTGTCTGTGTTTAATCACAGCCTGGAAAGTCAAAGCGAGCTGGCAAAAATTCTGCTTAGAAACAAGAGCGTGATGTTTGTTATCCGCGGTAATGAGTACGGTGTCATTAACAGCTTACTGGGGCAGTGCCGCTGCCTGTTCGCTTTCCCGTCCTCAAAGAGGCGATAGATGGGCTGCTGACCCAGATCGGGCGCGTAAGACGAGAGCGATTCCTCCCTGACAAGCCCCAACAGTGACAACTGGTCATTAATTGTAAAAATTCTGCCAGCGTGTGGTTTTAGAAACAATTTGTACTTCTTTAATTACGTTGCCAGGACAGGCTTTGTCCCAGCTCTTATCAGGCTGAATTAGTCTTTAAAATAATTAGGCTCAGCCCAGCTCGAGCTGCGCTCACCGACTTCACTAAAAATCTTTGCTAGGAATGGGAGGGTGCAGTGGGAAGTGCATGACAGTAATTGTCACCAGGAGAAAGAGAGAAACTCTTGTTCCCGAAATGTTTTATTATTCTAATGATGCAGAGGGGCCTCGACAGAGATCGCAGCCCCACTCCGCCAGGAGTTACACAAACATTGAGATGGAGGGAGAGTCCCTGTTCCCAGAACGCTGGCTGGCTAAGCAAGGCAGCGGGGCAAACGCCAGGGAGAAAAGGGAGGAGGGCTGCTTATCTTCAGTTGTCACGCAGGGAACCCAGCACTTTTATGGCTGTGCCCTGCCAGGTCCTCGGCACTAATTTTTTTTTGCCTTCCCTGTGCATTCACCCATGAGCTGATCTTTGGGGATCATGTAGTCGTATGGCAGAAGTTGGTAGGACCTGGCTTGCCTTGGGTGGGACTGAGCCCCTGGTGGCCTGTCTGGTCACCTGGTAGTGGGTGTTTGAGGAAAGGCTGCCCCTTTGGCGAAGAAAGAGCTAGCTGGACGAGGGAATGACCCAAGTGAAAGCGTTATCCCATCTCAATCTCTCTTTGGGATTTGTAGCCTTATCAGGGAGGACTGCCCATTGCTGCTCTTGCTGATAAGGCTGGTCCTGAGCGTGTGGGGCGGGTGTGGGTATGTACAGCCATGGGGCTGATTAAGCAGAACCTGGCAAGCAAGGGAGGCCACAAAAGAAGGTGAGGAGGGGCCCAGAGCTCCACCAGAGACTGAGTCAGTCCCCAGGATGGGCAATTTCAACTCATTCCAACAGGGCTTGTCACTGCCGATTTCCCAGATGGGGATGCCAAGGTGAAAGTAGAACTCAAGGGAAAGCTGACCACTCCCGTGGGGCTTTAAAAAAAATATATCACCTTTGGTGCAGACCATCTCTCAACCTGCACCTAATGGACACACCTAATTAGGTGACTTATATTGAGCATTGACTGCATATGGTGCAATACATGGCTGCAAATGAAATGATTGCAGACTTCAGCTAGAAAGGCTTCTGCTGGTCTCAGTTCCCCCAGAAATTAATTTTGCCTAGTGTTTCTCTAAAGTCTTACATCTTTTTTGAAAGGCAAGTAGCTGTTCCCATGCTGCAAGTAATGGGGATTTGTAGTGGCATTTAGGGCTGGATTAATTTCTGTGTGCTTTACGATTTGCAGAAGTTTACAGCAGTACCTCCAGACTGCTGTAGGTAAAACTCAGATCCTTTTCCTTGTAGTTCAAGGGCAAGGCAAACAGTAAAAATAAATATTTCAGCAGCACATCCTACTACTAAAATAAAAAAGTCAAAGATTTTAAAGTATGACAGCACAAGGATTTGTTTTGCATGAATAGTAAGTATGTGTACAGCCTCAAAAGAATCTTCTCTAGAAGAAAAACAGCATCATCTGTGAGCTTTGGAAGAGCACTGGCATATTTGCAGTTATCTGGGGGTGCTGCACAGTCCACACCAGGTTCACATGTGGGACAATGCCCTCTCAGTTCTGACAAGTTCTTCATCCAAATATTTTAACAAATATAAACAAATATTTTAGTTGTTTGCATTTCCAGGTTGAGTGGGGTGAATCTGTTGGCTCTGGATTAGTCAGTAATTTCTGAGGAACAGAAGATTACCATGGTAGCCCACTGAAGAGGGCCAGCAGGGACATGCTGGCAGACTTTGTTTCCCCTGTGCATCAAGTTCCTTCTCACCAGTACAGGTCTGCAGTGAGATGAGAGAAGCAAGGTTGCTCTAAATAAAATGGAGCTGCGGCAGCGAGACTGCAGCAAATGTAGTTCGGGTGCAGTTGGAAAGCTGTTGGTGGTGGTGCTGATGTGAGCATAACCAGATGGAAGGGACGGGGTGTTAGGGATGCCCAAGCTGCTTAAAGACAATGAGAGCAGAGAGCCAGGTTGCCTGTCACATGCCAGCTCACTGCAGGCAGTGCTGTGGGCAAGGAGGAGCAATGCAGCCCCACTGCACTGCAAAGGGAGGCAAACCCTGCCTTGGGGGAGAGTGTGAGGCTGGCACCCACTCAGCATGACTGAGAGAAGAATGGGGCAGTGGGTGCTGTGAGACACGGGGGTCTCCTGAGCAACCAAGGCCAAGAGAAAGAGATGTTTCAGCCTGGAAGAGTCCAAATATCCATTCTCATGATTACCTGGGAGGAAAAGCTTTACCTTCTGCTTCCCTGCTGCTCTGCCCACCCAGCATTGTCCCTGCCCTGTCCTCCCCTGTGCTCTCAGTGGCCAGTGACAGCTCTCCAGGCTTACCTGTGGCTAGCTCAGAAGCGTTTCCATGTATATAGTAGCAGGTACATTTCATTTCATTTCATTTCATTTCATTTCATTTCATTTCATCTCACAGATGAAGAACAGTCCCAGGCATATTTTGCTGTTAAAGAGGTGCGCAGAGCATGAATGTAACTAGGTTGCCTGCTCCCATCTGATGTCTCTTATACAACATGTATCTCCCCATCCGATCTCAACATCTGCATCATGGTCCTGATTTCCTCCCATTCCTGCACATTGCATCTGAAAAAGCCTTCAGAAAGCAAAGCCCTTTCCAAAGCTGCAAACATGTCCCTTGCTTTACACAGGGAAGGGGGAACTGTCTCCCAGGTGAGACTGGTCCCAGACTGTACTGCAGTTCAGACCACCCCTCTCGCATAACATTTTAAACCTGCTTAGCTAAACCAAGACTATCTAGGACAGTTTCCCTCTAAACCCCTACCTATGACCAGCCAGACTCCCTCCTGCAGGCACTGAAAAGGCAGTCAACTTTTAGACTCAGACAGGCAAAAAATCATCAACTCATGCTGACATTGCTTTTTAAAAACTTGGCACGAAAAAGCTAGTAAGTTAAAATAAAGCTAGTCTACAGCTCTAACTGGTATTCCAACTGGGACCAGTTGCAGTAGTCATAAGAACAGTCCCCTACTGAATGCACAGCATATTCATGGTGCCATGCAGCCCCCGGGTGGGCTTGTCATATCAAGTTTATGCCATTATAATCCTCTTTTTCTCTAAAGCATCTATTCAAGCACCTGTCCAAACACAGATGCATGTTTGCTGACAGAGAAACATCCAGCCATTCCTATTTTGAAAGGTTGCAAGCTCCAGAGTGCACTGTGGCACAGGCAGAGGGTGCCACAGTGGTCTGCCCATGTGTGGGAAAGCCCACGCAATGAGATTAAAGACACAGGGGGACAGGGTGGAAAACAAAAGACCCGTCTAACTGACAGAGAACAGGAAAAAGGGGGAAAGAGAAGAAAGCAAGAGGAGGATGTGAGCAGGAAACAAGGCTGCATCACTGTTGCACAGCATTAAAGGCCAAAATCTCCGTTAGGAAGGGGGTCAGCACTATGACTGTGCAGAGCCATCCATGCCTCCAGTCAAACCTGGCATGGCCTTTGGGTGGGAAAAGCTTTTACAACCACAGAGCAGAAAGGGTATTGCGCAGCTGACCCACTGCTGATGGGGACCAAGGTTCCAAATGGCCTCATGTGTTGTCTCAGTCCAGTGCTGAAAACGGGTTTTGTAATTTGTTTGGCTTTATTTTATGAGCCTTTGGTGAGCAAGCCCCATGGTGCCAGTGTTTGTGTGAGTTACTATGTGTGATTGGTAAGGAGAGAACCAGACACAATTTTTGAGTTGTGAAAACCATGTTAGCAGAATATTTGCTTTCTTTTTCTCCTCAAGCTTTGCAGAACTAGTTTAACTACTGTTTTTTTCCTGTAATTTAAGCATTTGAGGGTTTGGGGTTTTTTGAGCAAAAGGGATAAGTGCTCTAAAATAAGATTAGAAGGGTGTGTGAAACATGTTAAAACCGTGTGACCAACGCAGCTATCTCCGGGGTCTGTTCTGCACTTCTGTTTTATAAACACCGTTTATTTCCCTGAGAGACCCAACAGGCACCAGAACAGTTACTTAAAACCAAAACGGGTTTGAACAGCAGCAGCGATCCTCAGACACACGGCGCTGCCAAGACAAATTAACCCTACCGGTGCCAGAGTACTGGAACAGGATGCCCAGGGTAACGTCTCCCTCCCTGGAGACAGTCAAAGCCCACTTAGAGGAGTTCCTCTGGCATCTCCTCTGGGCGACCCGACCCTGCCTTAGCAGGAGGGTTGAACTAGGTGATCTCCAAAGGTCCCTTCCACCCCTAACAATTTTGTGTCATCTGCACTAGAGCCACCAGATTGGAGGGATTTCGGTTGTCTTTTCTCCCTCGGCCTCATCTTTCGAGCTGCGCTCTACCCTCTCCATTCGCGCCGCGTTCCGGTTTTCTCCCTTCTCTCTTTCCACGTGTTTTTTTCCCCCTAAAAATGCCAGGGCAGCGCCGAGCCCCAGCGCGGTGACACCCTGCACGGGCATGAGGTAGGGAAGCTCTCGGTCCGATTTGGCACTGCTTGTTCCCAGCACCTCCCGCATGTCCCTCCTGCATTGGGGGTGGGGGGAGG